>CM022297.1:509068399-509192709 GCA_011799875.1 Thinopyrum elongatum
TTTGCATATGTCAAATTCAAACTTTGACATATGATCAAACTTTGATATATGTCCACCGGATATAAAATAATACATAGACTTGTTCGGGCGAAGGGGGTTGTCGACGTCCCCCTCATGTCAAAGTTACCGGAGTTATCTTCTAGTGGTTTGGGTGGCCTCGAGAGTTTGTCGGGTAGGGCCGGGAGGGGGTAGGAGATCCCCCCCCCCCCCCCTCTGTCGACGTATCGGGGAGGGGGTATATCGACCCCCCCCCCCCCCCACTCATGTCGAGTTATCGGGAGGGGCTATATCGACAACGACATACATATAGCCACATACATATAAAAAAATTCTATAACATCCATACATACATATAGCCACATACATAATATGGCTATGAAAAAATTCATCATAAAAAAAAATGTTATCGGGGAGGGGGTATATCGACCCCCCCCCCCCTCATGTCGAAGTTATCGGGGAGGGGTAATATCGACCCCCACCCCCCTCTCATGCATATATAGCTACCACATACATATATAATTGAAAAAATTACTTATATATATTATATGAACAACAAATTACATCATATAATATACATATGTCCATCGACCCCCACCCCCCTCATCATGAACAAAAACATGCTTCTGAACAAAAAAATAATACATATGAACATCTACATACATATAGGCACATACATAAATATATACATTATATATATATATATGAACAAAAATTAATCTAATAAAAATGAAAAACAAGATCAAAACATATGATGGATGGTCAAATAAAGTTTAACATCAGTATGTCTACATGCGGAATTGCTCACTTAATAGCCAATTTAAAGTGACATGCATACACATGGTGTGGAATGAATTCTATTATAGCAAAACTATAGTAAACTTACTACTATAACAACTATCCCAACAAATCAATGGAAAGCTCGTAACACGTATAACTAGACTAGATGAAAACTTTTAGTACAAGTTGCTACAAAATGCACAACATACTACTATAGCAAACATCCTAACTAGTACTATGGCAAACTATTACCACAGACACTTAATATATCAAAACTTTGTCTACAAGTTGCTAAGACTGCTTCCAAAATCCTGACATATTACTTATAGAAAACAGTCCTAACATAATACTATGGATAACTATTACCACAGGGCACGTAATTAGAGAGACATATTAAAGGAAAAACAGATTACATAAAAATAACAATATGGTAGTTTGATTTGTTCCATAAACTAGTAAGTATCTTACACATACTTCACAGCACGTGCTTAATGACATGTTTGAAAAATCCATCCAAAATCTTAATCACCACTATGATCTCTCATTTGATGTGGTAGACACATGAGATTGCCAAGTCCACTGGTGTCCATGGTTTTTCTCCCTGCATCTGCTTGCTCATAACAACTGCAAAACATGGACCTTTACGGCACACTCTCGCCGGCAATCGGAAACTGGGAAGCTGCGGAATCTTAAGAATTGTTCCTATCACCACCTTACGCTCTGATCCGTCCCGACACAGCATTAATTTGAAGTTCGGGTCTGGATGTTTCTTCCAGACTCCCTCTGTCAGTTTTTTAGAAATTCACCGATGCTACTTGTGTGAGTCGGGTAATGGGCCTGCCTTTTTTTCATAGAAAGTAGTATACCCACTTTTTTTAAAAGAAAAAAAATGTATATCAACTTTAGACACCTATCCCTAAAACATACAACTTAGAGTCATCGGAGTTCCACAACACAAAAAGTCATCCGAGTTTTATCTATTTTTGCAAAAATGCGAAAGACCAGATATTAAGTAGCACAAATCTTACTAAAACACCCTTACATAATTGAAAAATACATCCAAGTCTTTGGGGTGTCGAAGTGTTCTTCCTCGTCCATTGGCTTTTTGTCGTAACAAGATCCATGAGCAAAAGAACCAAAATCTCGCAACAAAGATCAATAGACTTCCAGAAATTCAACTAGACCTTAAATCACCACTATAATGGAGAGTAAATATATTTTGCAATAATAGAATATTTACTAATAACAGAACCAACAAATTACTAGAGTTTTAGCAGTACCTCAAGCAAAGCCCAATATTTCACCCATATAATCATGCCTTCTATGATCTCAATACCCTAAAGGTACTTCATCGTTGTATTGCTTCTGAAAAATATTAAAGGAAAAAAAGATTACAACACAATAACACTATGGTAGTATGATTTGTTCCATAAACTAGTACAAACAAACTTCCAAGACAATGAAAGCTCGTGCTTAAGTGACAGGTTTGAAAAAATCCACCAAAATCCTAATCACACTATGAGGATCATCATTTAATGTGGTAGAGACTGCAATTGCTCAAGTCCACTGGCTTCACATGGTTTCTCTCCCTGCATATGCTTGCTCGTAGACAACTGCAAAACATGGACCTTAACGACATACTCAGTGGCGGAGCTACCCCGGCGACCCTGGCAGCTGCCGCGGCTGCTCCGGCCATTCTCCACTAAGTACTCACATAAACCATGATTAGTATCACTAATTACAGGGGCAAATGCTGGACAACGTCACTGTATACAGGCTTTGCCCCGGCTCCTTGATTTGGCTGGCTCCGCCACTGGACATACTCTTGCCGGCGATCAGGAAACTGCGGAAGCTGGGGAATAAGTAAGACTTTTCCAACTACTACCTTACGTCTCTGATACGTTCGAACGCTGGACTAATATGAGTCTGGCCTGGATGTTTTCTTCCAGACTTTATTTGTCGGGTTTTTTAGAAAATTTGCACGATGCTACTGCGTGCGTTGCGGGTAATGGGCCCGCCTTCCTACTTTGCAACTCATGGGTTGTCTAGTGTTGGGTTGTATTATTAGCATTTTCCTCGAATATAAATTACACTCTATCTGAAAAAAGATGTAAAATAAATTCATGGTTATACCCACTTTTTTTTCTAAAAGTGGTATAACCACTTTTTTTGATTAAATGGCATCAGATGTCAAACGTCACATGATTGGTCGAGTGGGTTTTAATTATTTTAACCATTCAGTACACAAGAGAATTCTATAATACATGATATCAATGTCCCATGTCTTGTTTCACATATGCAGAATATTATTTGGACGCAAAAGATCAAAAATTTATAATATAACTCAATAAAAACACATCTTTGTGACTTAATAATTTATCATTTGGTCTGAATGCTCATGAGTAAACACTCCATATGCTATGAGATGATTAGGGATTAGCACACAACAAAAATTGTTAGTGGAAAGAGCACAGAAGAACATGATTACACTAACCTTGTCATACTGCTTCCCATGTTTTGAAATTGTTTAACAGCCGTCCACATTCCTGCTCCTGAATCTATATCTTTAGCCACTTAGGGAGAGTAATCTACATAGTCTCCGGGTTTGTGCTACTGGTAAAGATTCTGGCTGACCAACCCTCCCAGCATGGGAGGCAAATCAATCTCATGGCCATCGGTATAACCATGCCCGTCAGATCTTGCTTGCTTCCGTCCGATAGCAGGTAATTACCATAGCAGAATCTGCTTCCAGGTCGTCATCTTCAGCTTGGCTGCTACAGTATGCGATCCCACAAAAATTGCTTACTGTCCTCCGCTATCAATCGAATCTTCTGCTATTTTCATCAGGTACTCAATTTTCTCTCTCTGGTTTTGCAGCAGGAATGGGCGGATTTTTTCCCATACCTCCTTTTCGATCTACACCTAGTTATCAACAAGATTAACAAGATGGGCAAGCAGAAACGGATGAGCAGCATATATTCAAGGAAGGGATGAAAGCAAACCTAGTTTCTGGTATGTAGAAGGGGGCATGCTTGGCAGGGACCCCCTGGATGATTTTTTTTTTTCCGGCTGATATGGGGAGAAGGTGGGATGTGTTACACGAAGAGAAAACATGATTTGAAAATTATGTTCTGGCCAGGAATAAAAGAGGGGGGCGTTCTACAGCTAATGCAACATGTTGTCAGCTGCCGCAATCTTCTTGCCTCCTATACCTAGGAGCTTACGAATCCATGCACTGCCTCACGCCTGCACCTCACCCTCCCCTCGACGGGATCCATTCAACTAGCCCATCGCTAGGAATCAATTCATCTCAAGAAGACCTACGCTGCAGTAGGAACCTAGCTAACAGGAGAGACTGGAAACCCTAGCAGCGCCCCAATATCCAGCCCATCGACACGAATCCATGATCACAGGATGTACATACGCACTCCGATGTCCGATTAAGCATGCATACGAACGTGAGGATGAATTGGCCTTCCTCAACAACAAGGTGCGCATTGATCTAATCTTCTAGATAGCTGTTTGGAAACTACAGTGTGTTAATCAGATTAATTACTTCTAAGCTCTAGATTCAGCTGTTGCTTGCGTATTTGGTAGTAAGTAGTGGTAAAGGCAGCTGTGTATGTATATAATCTTAGCGGAGAGATTTCACCTAGGAGAGAGAGTCAAGTTTTGACTTCATGGGTTGCCGGCGGTCGGCAATCAATCAGCTAGCATGGCTCGCTTTGAAAGGAGGAATAGATCATTATCCTGCTGTGTAGTGCAAGCGTATTGAGGCCAACTGAATCCTTCATCCGTAGTACGGAATGGTGGACACGGTCCGGGCCGGTCCGGTCCCAACCGAGCCGCTTGTTTGGAACCGGCCGTCGGCGAGCCGGACCGGACCGGACCGACCAGCTGAGCGTCCTGTTTTCCTGCACCGGACCGAACAGGCAAAAGCTCGGTCTGGACCGACGGACCGGCCAGCAACCCACCGGCGGCGAGGTGGTGACCATGTGGTCGACAAGAGAAGGCTCCTGACCACATTCAGAAGGGGGAACAAAGGAGAGGTGGCAGCGACTCACGACACACTCGATGGCGGGTCGAGGAGGCCGGGGAAGCAGCTACGGCGATGTAATCGACGACGCATGACGCG
Organism: Thinopyrum elongatum; assembly: GCA_011799875.1. Lineage (NCBI taxonomy): Eukaryota > Viridiplantae > Streptophyta > Magnoliopsida > Poales > Poaceae > Thinopyrum > Thinopyrum elongatum. The sequence goes on from CM022297.1 coordinate 509,073,312, forward strand.
GCCGACTTGGGGATGGAGGATGATGGCGACGGCTTTGGTGTCCATTCGGCCGATTCCTTGCACTAGGAAGTAGATCTCAAGGTGGCGACCTACTGGACAAGGTGGTCGTCGCGGCAGGCGCGACGGCCATGCGTGCTGTGCCGCGGTGGCCCTGCATGCTCTGCGCGGTGGCCTGCATGCTCGGGCAAGGCGAGGTGGCACTGTAGGAGAGGAGAGGGGCGACGTCAACGAGTTGGAGGGATGGAGAGGAGAATCGGGCGAGTGGTGGGCCGGTGACGATGGTGGCGGCGCTCGCTGCTGGGATGGGAGAAGAGAAGGCGCCGTCACCGCCCGCCTTGAACTGATGAGGACCGGGTCAAGTCCTCTCTCTCTTCTTCTCTCTCCCTATGCGGTGCGTGCCATAGTTAACAGGTGGTTGGAGCTGGACTGGCCAAGTCTCGGTCCGCTCGGTTAGCCCGGTTAAAAATAGGATCGGACCGAAGCTTTATCGGGTCTGATTCCTGAGCTCGGACCACCAACTTTTTTAACCGTCCAGGACCGTACAGTCCGGTCCTTAACGGGCTGCGAGCCGGGCCAAAAGCCCGCTGTCACGTCCAGGCTGACTACGGATCAGTTACGTAGTCCTGATCCGCGTAATTTCGTCAGTTGATCCCGACAACTATTTTTTATATTGTAAAGGTAATGAGAAGGTACGGTCATTGAAAAGAATTCCGCCAAACTATTTGATTGGTGGCGTGGAGGTGCAAAGGAGGACACCAACATTTGATTTGGGTTCATATGTATGGGTTTAGTTTATTCTTCAATGTTATTTGGTTGTGGTGTTCTAGCCTTAGAACTGTGCTTGAGTTGTATGGAGAGCTGATCAAATACTGGACATGCATGGACGAAAATTATTTAGATTGGAGACACGTTCTGACGAACATAAGTATAAAATATTATGCACTAGTAAAAACAGGGCTTTGGTTCGGGCCAGCCCAGCCCATTAGTCCCGTTCGTCACGAACCGGGACCCATGGGGGGCCATACTTCCCGGTTCATGCGCCCAGGGGGCCGGCCGGGGCCTCGTGGGCATTGGTCCCGGTTCGTCTGGACCCATTTGTCCCGGTTCCTGGTATGAACCGGACCAAGGGCCTCGCTCCGGCCCACATCCATTGGTCCCGGTTCGTGACTTGAACCGGGACAGAAGGGGGCCTTTAGTCCCGGTTCCACGCACGAACCGGACCAATGAGGTGGCTATATATCCCCATCACCGGCGAGCAGAGCACTCCACACTGCTCTGTTTTTTCTGGCCGGCGAGGGGAGAGCTTTGTGGTGCTCTAGCTCACCTCCTATGCACATGAGTGTTTGATAAATGCCCGAGCCACACTAGTTAAGCTTTCTCCTCTCGAAGCTCGACCTTCAAGCTCCATTTTCCTCAAGATTTGTCTAGGTTTACGGTCCCGTCACGTCCCGTCCCCTCTTCACCGCCGTCGATCGCCCGCGCCGATCTCGTCGCCGGCATAACCGTGGTGACTCTTGTTCTTATCTTCTTTCTAAAAGAAAAAATTCTCGTCGCCGGTTTTTTACACACTTAATTATATTAATGCACGCAGATGAACCGGCAATGGATGTACGGTGACAGACGCACCTCCGAGTACATTAAGGGCGTGCATAATTTTCTCGAAGTGGCTGAGGCAAACAAGCAGAATGGTTTTATGTGTTGTCCATGCCCTATATGTGGGAATACGAAGTCTTACTCTGACCGGAAAATCCTTCACACCCACCTGCTTGAGAAGGGTTTCATGCCACACTATAATGTTTGGACCAGGCACGGAGAATAGGGTTTATGATGGAAGACAGCGAAGAAAGAGGACGATGACAACTATGTGCCCCCTGAATACGGTGATGCTGCAACGGGGGAAGCTGAAGATCAAGAGGAACCAGACGATGTGCCCGATGATGATCTCCGCCGGGTCATTGTTGATGCAAGGAGATAGTCGAAAGTGAAAAGGAGAAGCTGAAATTCGATCGCATGTTAGAGGATCCAGTTTTTGCCGTAACCCTCTCAACTTTTTAGCACATGCTATGTGGGTGAAATGATGATATCATGCCAATTTTCAACCCTTCAAGTTCATTTGAAGTGCTTTTCAATTTCAGGGTCATTTAGCTCAAAAATCAGTAAATGCATGAAAAATAACAGATGAAGTCAGAAAGGGTTTGAAAATTGATGATGTGGCTTTGAATGGTTCATTTTAAACACACAAAAGTCTGGAGTTCAATAAGTTCAAAAAAATGAAATCCCTTTGTAACAGATGAGTTTTCGTCTGAAACCCTGATCTTCGAAAGAGTTTCATTTTGTACACGAAGTGCATCCAGTTTTTGCCGTAACCCTCTCAACTTTTTAGCACATGCAATGTGGGTGAAATGATGACATGCCAATTTTCAACCTCTTCAGAGTTCATCTGAAGTGCTTTTCAATTTCAGGGTCATTTAGCTCAAAAATGAACTAATAAAAAAGAATGAACTGGAAAACTTTTATGAAACTCTAATAGCAAAAATAATAAACTAAAATTTATGCAACTAAAATTATCAAAGTATTTTCTGTTCAAAACATTAAAAGCAAAAAGAATTTTCATAAAAACTTTTTTTGTTAGAAACTTTAATAGCAAAAAGAATTATCATAAAGATTTTCTTGTTATAACTAAAATAACAAAAACTGTTTTGAATATAATGATAAAACATAGTAATATTAAATAGCAGGAAAAAGAATGACTCCAAAATCTATTTTTATAGTAAGTTAATCCAAACTAGTGATTCACACAAATTTCAAAGAATTCAATTGAAAACTAATGGCACTAACAAAGTTTATATTTTTTCTGACCTAAAAGCAAAAAGAATTAAAAAATAAAGCAAAAAACAAAAGAAATAAATAATGCAAAAAACTGAAAAAAATAAAAAATGCACACAATTTCAAAGAATTCAAATTTAAACTATTCAAATTTGAAACTAAGGCACTAACAGAAAGTTTATAATTTTCTGACCTAAAAGCAAAAAGAATTAAAAAAATAAGCAAAAAACAAAAGAAAATAAATAATGAAAATAAAAATGGAAAAAAAATAAAAAAATGCCACCTATTGGGCCACCGCGGCCTGAATACGACTAGAAACCCAGCCATCCAGGTGGCCAGGATTCAGGCCCGCAGAAGGCCCAATAGCCCATAGGCATGCACAGAGAGGTTAGGCCCATAAGCCTGCTTTAGAGAGAGCTCGACAGCTCAGGCGCACCGCACCTTATAAACATGTGCGCTCTCTCTGAGCTAGCGAGGTGGGACTAACAATCCACCGCGGCTGTGCCAGGCACAGGCTATTGGTCCCGGTTGTGGCTCGAACCGGGACCAATGCCCACCTCTGGTCCCGGTTCTTGGCACCTACCGGGACCAATGCCCCCCTTTAGTCCGGTTGATGCCACGAGCCGGGACCAAGGTCTTGTTTCCCGCCCTTGGGCTGCTGAAAAAGACCTTTGGTCCCGGTTGGTGGACCACCCGGGACTAAGGGGGGCATTGGTCCCGGTTGGTGCCACTAACCGGACCAAAGCCTTTGCTATATAAGCCAGCACTTAGGAAATTTTCAGATTTCCATCGCCAGTTCGTGCTTGACGCCCCAGCGCTACTCCTCGTCGCCGTCGTCGCCCCTGCCTCCGACGTCGTCGCCGCGCCGCCCCTGCCCCGAGCTCTCCGACGCCGTCGCCGCCCCGCTCCCCGCTCCTTCGTCGTCGCCCAGTGCCCCTGCCCCCGACCACCGTCCCCCCCGCGCCCCTGCCCCGCGCCCTAGCCCCTGCCCCGGCCCCCCCCCCCCGGCCCCCTCCTCCCCCCCCGTCGCCGTCGCCATCGCCGTCACCAGCCGCCCCCGCTGTGAGCCGCCGCGCCGCCCCGTCTCTGTTTTTTTTCATTTTTTATTAGATTAATTTTTTGTTCATATATATATATATAATGTATATATTTTATGTATGTGCCTATATGTATGTAGATGTTCATAATATTAATTTTTTTGTTCAGACATGTTTTTGTTCATGATGAGGGGGGTGGGGGTCGATGTACATATGTATATATATGATGTAATTTTTTGTTCTATATATAATATAATGTAATTTTTTCAATGTATATATGTATTTGGTAGCTATATATGCTGATGAGGGGGGTGGGGGTCGATATACCCCCTCCCCGATAACTTCGACATGAGGGGGGGGGGGGTCGAATTACCCCCTCCCCGATAACATTTTTTTATATGATGAATTTTTTCATAGCCATATATATGTATGTGGCTATATGTATGTATGGATGTTCATAGATTTTTTTATATGTTGTGGCTATATGTATGTCGTTGTCGATATAGCCCCTCCCCGATAACTTCGACATGAGGGGGGGGGGGGGGGGTCGATATACCCCCTCCCCGATAACTTCGACATGGGGGGGGGGGGGATCTCCTACCCCCCTCCGGCCTACCCGACAACTCTCGAGGCCACCCAAACCACTAAAGAATAACTCCGGTAACTTTGACATGAGGGGGGACGTCGATCAACCCCTTAGAGTTTGTCGAGTAGGGGCGGGAGGGGGTAGGAGATCGACAACGCTTTTTTATATATGTCCACCGCGATATAAAATAATACATAGACTTGTTCGGGCGAGAGGGGGTTGATCGACGTCCCCCCTCATGTCGAAGTGAATGAACAACTCTGAATTTTTTTACATGTACTCCCGAGGGGAATTGAAGTTATCGGGGTTATGTTTATACAACAAATGGACAACTCATCTCATTTCATCTCATCTGAAAAAACATAGCACATCTAAAAAAAATACATACATACATGGAAAAAAATTGCTATGAACAAAAAAAACATCATATATGAACATTTTCTATATCCATCCATACATACATACATACATTGAAAAAAATGCTATGAACAAACACATCAGTAGTAATTATTTTTATAATGATTTGGCCTCAAAAAAAAATTTTATTAGTATTTTCAAACTCTAGAATGACCCTGTTGCACTAGAACTATTTCAAATAATTCTTTTCAAATGCCACAAATTTTTTGAGAAGTCCTCTGATGCCTATAGATCATTTTTATGCAAAAACCCACTTTGGTCATTTGAAACTTTTGAGCAGTGGCAGAGCAAGGCCGAGCTCGGGGGAGCACGCGGCGAAGTTATCGGGGAGGGGGTATATCGACCCCCCCCCACTCATGTCGAAGTTATCGGGGAGGGGGTATATCGACCCCCCCCCCCTCATGTCGAAGTTATCGGGGAGGGGGTATATCGACCCCCCCCCTCATGTCGAAGTTATCGGGGAGGGGGTATATCGACCCCTCCCCCTCATGTCAAAGTTATCGGGGAGGGGGTATATCGACCCCCACCCCCCTCATCATGCATATATAGCTACCACATACATATATACATTGAAAAAAATTACATTATATATATATATGAACAAAAAAATTACATCATATATATACATATGTACATCGACCCCCACCCCCCTCATCATGAACAAAAACATGCTCTGAACAAAAAAATTAATACATTATGAACATCTACATACATATAGGCACATACATAAATATATACATTATATATATATATATGAACAAAAAATTAATCTAATAAAAAATGAAAAAAAACAGAGACGGGGCGGCGCGGCGGCTCACAGCGGGGGCGGCTGGTGACGGCGATGGCGACGGCGACGGCGGGGGCGGCGAGGGCGCCGGCGCGCGGGGGCGGGCCGGGGCAGGGGCTCGGGCGCGGGGCAGGGGCCGGCGCGGCGACGGCGTGGTCGGGGGCAGGGGCGCTGGGCGACGACGACGAGGAGCGGGGAGCGGGCGGCGACGGCGTCGAGAGCTCGGGGCAGGGGCGGCGCGGCGACGACGTCGGAGGCAGGGGCGACGACGGCGACGAGGAGTAGCGCTGGGGCGTCAAGCACGAACTGGCGATGGAAATCTGAAAATTTCCTAAGTGCTGGCTTATATAGCAAAGGCTTTGGTCCCGGTTAGTGGCACCAACCGGGACCAATGCCCCCCTTTAGTCCCGGTTGGTGCCACCAACCGGGACCAAAGGTCTCTTTTCAGCAGCCCAAAGGGCGGGAAACAGAGACCTTTGGTCCCGGCTCGTGGCATCAACCGGGACTAAAGGGGGGCATTGGTCCCGGTAGGTGCCAAGAACCGGGACCAGAGGTGGGCATTGGTCCCGGTTCGAGCCACCAACCGGGACCAATAGCCTGTGCCTGGCACAGCCGCGGTGGATGTTTAGTCCCACCTCGCTAGCTCAGAGAGAGCCGCACATGTTTATAAGGTGCGGTGCGCCTGAGCTGTCGAGCTCCTCTCTAAAGCAGGCTTATGGGCCTAACCTCTCTGTGCATGCCTATGGGCCTATTGGGCCTTCTGCGGGCCTGAATCCTGGCCCACCTGGATGGCTGGGTTTCTAGTCGTATTCAGGCCGCGGTGGCCCAATAGGTGGCATTTTTTTATTTTTTTTCCATTTTTTATTTTCATTATTTATTTTCTTTTGTTTTTTGCTTTATTTTTTTAATTCTTTTTGCTTTTAGGTCAGAAAAATTATAAACTTTCTGTTAGTGCCATTAGTTTTCAAATTTGAATAGTTTAAATTTGAATTCTTTGAAATTTGTGTGCATTTTTTATTTTTTTCAGTTTTTTGCATTATTTATTTTCTTTTGTTTTTTGCTTTATTTTTTAATTCTTTTTGCTTTTAGGTCAGAAAAAATATAAACTTTCTGTTAGTGCCATTAGTTTTCAAATTTGAATTCTTTGAAATTTGTGTGATCACAGTTTGGATTAACTTACTATAAAAATAGATTTTGGAGTCATTCTTTTTCCTGCTATTTAATATTACTATGTTTTATCATTATATTCAAAAACAGTTTTTGTTATTTTAGTTTATAACAAGAAAATCTTTATGATAATTCTTTTTGCTATTAAAGTTTCTAACAAAAAAAGTTATTTATGAAAATTCTTTTTGCTTTTAATGTTTTGAACAGAAAATACTTTGATAATTTTAGTTGCATAAATTTTAGTTTATTATTTTTGCTATTAGAGTTTCATAAAAGTTTTCCAGTTCATTCTTTTTTATATTAGTTCATTCTTTGAGCTAAATGACCCTGAAATTGAAAAGCACTTCAGATGAACTCTGAAGAGGTTGAAAATTGGCATGGTATCATCATTTCACCCACATTGCATGTGCTAAAAAGTTGAGAGGGTTACGGCAAAAACTGGATGCACTTCGTGTACAAAATGAACAATCTCTTTCGAAGTATCAGGGTTTCAGACGAAAACTCATCTGTTACAAAGGGATTTCATTTTTTTGAACTTATTTGAACTCCAGACTTTTTGTGTGTTTAAAATGAACCATTCAAAGCCACATCATCAATTTTCAACCCTTTCTGACTTCATCTGTTATTTTTCATGCATTTACTGATTTTTTTGAGCTAAATGACCCTGAAATTGAAAAGCACTTCAAATGAACTCTGAAGAGGTTGAAAATTGGCATGATATCATCATTTCACCCACATAGCATGTGCTAAAAAGTTGAGAGGGTTACGGCAAAAACTGGATCCTCTAACATGCGATCGAATTTCAGCTTCTCCTTTTCACTTTCGCACTATCTCCTTGCATCAACAATGACCCGGCGGAGATCATCATCGGGCACATCGTCTGGTTCCTCTTGATCTTCAGCTTCCCCCGTTGCAGCATCACCGTATTCAGGGGGCACATAGTTGTCATCGTCCTCTTCTTCTTCGCTGTCTTCCATCATAACCCCTATTTCTCCGTGCCTGGTCCAAACATTATAGTGTGGCATGAAACCCTTCTCAAGCAGGTGGGTGTGAAGGATTTTCCGGTCAGAGTAAGACTTCGTATTCCCACATATAGGGCATGGACAACACATAAAACCATTCTGCTTGTTTGCCTCAGCCACTTCGAGAAAATTATGCACGCCCTTAATGTACTCGGAGGTGCGTCTGTCACCGTACATCCATTGCCGGTTCATCTGCGTGCATTATATATAATTAAGTGTGTAAAAAACCGGCGACGAGAATTTTTTTCTTTTAGAAAGAAGATAAGAACAAGAGGCTCACCACGGTTATGCCGGCGACGAGATCGGCGCGGGCGATCGACGGCGGTGAAGACGGGGACGGGACGTGACGGACCGCTAAACCTAGACAAATCTTGAGGAAAATGGAGCTTGAAGGTCGAGCTTCGAGAGGAGAAAGCTTAACTAGTGTGGCTCGGGCATTTCATCAAACACCTCATGTGCATAGGAGGTGAGCTAGAGCACCACAAAGCTCTCCCCTCGCCGGCCAGAAAAAACAGAGCAGTGTGGAGTGCTCTGCTCGCCGGTGATGGGGTATATATAGCCACCTCATTGGTCCCGGTTCGTGCGTGGAACCGGGACTAAAGGCCCCCCTTCTGTCCCGGTTCAAGTCACGAACCGGGACCAATGGATGTGGGCCAGGAGCGAGGCCCATTGGTCCCGGTTCATACCAGGAACCGGGACAAATGGGTCCAGACGAACCGGGACCAATGCCCACGAGGCCCCGGCCGGCCCCCTGGGCGCATGAACCGGGACGTATGGCCCCCCATGGGTCCCGGTTCGTGACTGAACCGGGACTAATGGGCTGGGCTGGCCCGAACCAAAGCCCTGTTTTCTACTAGTGACATAATATTTTAATACTTATGTTCGCTCAGAACGTGTCTCCAATCTAAATAATTTTCGTCCCATGCATGTCCAGTATTTGATCAGCTCTCCATACAACTCAAGCACAGTTCTAATGGCTAGAACACCACAATCCAAATAACATTGAAGAATAAACTAAACCCATACATATGAACCCAAATCAAATGTTGGTGTCCTCCTTTGCACCTCCACGCCACCAATCAACATAGTTTTGGCGGAATTCTCTTTTCAATGACCGTACCTTCTCATTACCTTTACAATATAAAAAATTAGTTTGTCGGGATCAACTGACGAAATTACGCGGATCAGGCACTACGTAACTGATCCGTAGTCAGCCTGGACGTGACGAGCGGGCTTTTGGCCCGGCTCGCAGCCCGTTAAGGACCGGACTGTACGGTCCTGGACGGTTAAAAAAGTTGGTCGGTCCGAGCTCAGGAATCAGACCCGATAAAGCTTCGGTCCGATCCTATTTTTAACCGGGCTAACCGAGCGGACCGAGACTTGGCCCAGTCCAGCTCCAACACCTGTTAACTATGGCACGCACCGCATAGGGAGAGAGAAGAAAGAGAGAGAAGACTTGACCCGGTCCTCATCCAGTTCAAGGCGGGCGGTGACGGCGCCTTCTCCTTCTCCCATCCCAGCAGCGAGCGCCGCCACCATCGTCACCAGGCCCACCACTCGCCCGATCTCTCCTCTCCATCCCTCCCAACTCGTTGACGTCGCCCCTCTCCTCTCCTACAGTGCCACCTCGCCTTGCCCGAGCATGCAGGCCACCGCGCAGAGCATGCAGGGCCACCGGCGCACAGCACGCATGGCCGTCGGCCTGCCCGCGACGAACCACCTTGTCCAGTAGGTCTGCCACCTTGAGATCTACTTCCTAGTGCAAGGAATCGGCCGAATGGACACCAAAGCCGTCGCCATCATCCTCCATCCCCAAGTCCGGCCGCCGTCATGCGTCGTCGATTACATCGCCGTAGCTGCTTCCCCGGCCTCCTCGACCCCGCCATCGAGTTTGTCGTGAGTCGCTGCACCTTTCTCCTTTGTTCCCCCTTCTGAATGTGGTCAGGAGCCTTCTCTTGTCGACCACATGGTCACCACCTCGCCGCCGGTGGGTTGCTGGCCGGTCCGTCGGTCCAGACCGAGCTTTTGCCTGTTCGGTCCGGTGCAGGAAAACAGGACCGCTCAGCTGGTCGGTCCGGTCCGGTCCGGCTCGCCGACGGCCGGTCCAAACAGCGGCTCGGTCTGGGACCGGACCGGCCCGGACCGTGTCCACCATTCCGTACTACGGATGAAGGATTCAGTTGGCCTCAATACGCTTGCACATACACAGCAGGATAAATTGATCTATTCCTCCTTTTCAAAGCGAGCCATGCTAGCTGATTGATTGCCGCCGGCCGGCAACCCATGAAGTCAAAACTTGACTCTCTCTCCTAGGTGAATTCTCTCCGCTAAGATTATATACATACACAGCTGCCTTCTACCCACTACTTACTACCAAATACGCAAGCAACAGCTGAATCTAGAGCTTAGAAGTAATTAATCTGATTAACACACTGTAGTTATTCCAAACAGCTATCTAGAAGATTAGATCAATGCGCACCTTGCTTTGTTGAGGAAGGCCAATTCATCCTCACGTTCTGTATGCATGCTTCATCGGACATCGGAGTGCGTATGTACATCCTGTGATCATGGATTCGTGTCGATGGGCTGGATATTGGGGCGCTGCTAGGGTTTTCCACGTCTCTCCTGTTAGCTAGTTTCCTACTGCATGCGTAGGTCTTCTTGAGATGAATTGATTCCTAGCGATGGGCTAGTTGAATGGATCCCGTCGAGGAGGAGGGTGAGGTGCAGGCGTGAGGCAGTGCATGGATTCGTAAGCTCCTAGGTCATAGGAGGCAAGAAGATTGCGGCAGCTGACAACATGTTGCATTAGCTGTAGAACGCCCCCCTCTTTATATTCCTGGCCAGAACATAATTTTCAAATCTATGTTTTCTCTTCGTGTACACACTCCCACCTTCCTCCCCATATCAGCCGGAAAAAAAAAATCATCCCAGGGGGTCCCTGCCAAGCATGCCCCCTTCTACACTCCAGAAACTAGGTTTGCTTTCATCTACCTTCCTTGAATATATGCTGCTCATCCCGTTTCTGCTTGCCCATCTTGTTAATCTTGTTGATAACTAGGGTAAGATCGAAAAGGAGGTATGGGAAAAACATCGCCCATTCCTGCTGACAAAACCAGAGAGAGAAAAATTGAGCTACCTGATGAAATAGCAGAAGATTCGATTGATAGCGAGAGGACAGTAAGCAATGATTCTGTGGGGATCGCATACTGTAGCAGCCAAGCTGAAGATGACGACCTGGAAGCAGATTCTGCTATGGTATTACCTGCTATCGGACGGAAGCAAGCAAGATCTGACGGGCATGGTTATACCGATGGCCATGAGATTGATTCTGCCTCCCATGCTGGGAGGGTTGTTGTCAGCCCAGAATCTTTACCAGTAGCACAACCCGGAGACTATGTAGATATACCTCTCCCTAAGTGGCTAAAGGATATAGATTCAGGAGCAGGAATGTGGACGGCTGTTAAACAATTTCGAAAACATGGGAAGCAGTATGACAAGGTTAGTGTACTCATGTTCTTCTGTGCTCTTTCCACTAACAATTTTTGTTGTGTGCTAATCCCTAATCATCTCATAGCATATGGAGTGTTTACGTCATGAGCATTCAGACCAAATGATAAATTATTAAGATTCACAAAGATGTGTTTTAATTGAGTTATCTTATAAATTTTTGATCTTTTGCGTCCAAATAATATTCTGCATATGTGAAACAAGACATGGGGCACATTGATATCATGTTATTATAGAATTCTCTTGTGTACTGAATGGTTAAAATAATTAAAACCCACTCGACCAATCATGTGACGTTTGACAATCTGATGCCATAATTTCAAAAAAAGTGGTTATACCACTTTTTAAGAAAAAAAAAGTGGGTATACCATGAATTTATTTTACACTCTTTTTTCAGATAGAGTGTAATTTATATTCGAGGAAAATGCTAATAATACAACCCAACACTAGACAACCCATGAGTTGCAAAGTAGGAAGGCGGGCCCATTACCCGCAACGCACGCATGTAGCATCGTGCAAATTTTCTTAAAAAACCCGACAAATAAAGTCTGGAAGAAAACATCCAGGCCAGACCTTCATATTAGTCCAGCGTTCGAACGTATCAGAGCGTAAGGTAGTAGTATGGAAAAAGTCTTACTTATTCCCCAGCTTCCGCAGTTTCCTGATCGCCGGCAAGAGTATGTCCAGTGGCGGAGCCAGCCAACTCAAGGAGCCGGGGCAAAGCCTGTATACAGTGACGTTGTCCAGCATTTGCCCCTGTAATTAGTGATACTAATCATGGTTTATGTGTAGTACTTAGTGGAGAATGGCCGGAGCAGCCCGGGCAGCTGCCCAGGGTCGCCGGGAGGTAGCTCCGCCACTGAGTATGTCGTTAAGGTCCATGTTTTGCAGTTGTCTACGAGCAAGCATATGCAGGGAGAGAAACCATGTGAAGCCAGTGGACTTGAGCAATCGCATGTCTCTACCACATTAAATGATGATCCTCATAGTGGTGATTAGGATTTTTGGTGGATTTTTTCAAACCTGTCATTAAGCACGAGCTTTCATTGTCTTGTAAGTTTGTTTGTACTAGTTTATGGAACAAATCATACTACCATAGTGTTATTGTGTTTGTAATCTTTTTTTCCTTTAATATTTTTCAGAAGCATATACAACGATGAAGTACCTTTTAGGGTATTGAGATCATAGAAGGCACTGATTATATGGGTGAAATATTGGGCTTTGCTTGAGGTACTGCTAAACACTCTAGTAATTTGTTGGTTCTGTTATTAGTAAATATTCTATTATTGCAAAATATATTTTACTCTCCATTATTAGTGTTGATTTTAAGGTCTAGTTGAATTTCCTGGAATGTCTATTGATCTTTGTTGCGAGATTTTGGTTCTTTTGCTCATGGATCTTGGTTACGACAAAAAGCCAATGGACGAGGAAGAACACTTCGACACCCCAAAGACTTGGATGTATTTTTCAATTCATGTAAGGGTGTTTTAGTAAGATTTGTGCTACTTAATATCTGGTCTTTCGCATTTTTGCAAAAATAGATAAAACTCGGATGACTTTTTTGTGTTGTGGAACTCCGATGACTCTAAGTTGTATGTTTTATGGATAGAGTGTCTAAAGTTGATATACATTTTTTTTCTTTATAAAAAAAGTGGGTATACTACTTTCTATGAAAAAAAAGGCAGGCCCATTACCCGCGACTCACACAAGTAGCATCGTGTGAATTATCTAAAAAACTGACAGAGGGAGTCTGGAAGAAAACATCCAGACCAGACCTTCAAATTAATGCTGTGTCGGAACGGATCAGAGCGTAAGGTGGTAGTATGGAACAATTCTTAAGATTCCGCAGCTTCCGCAGTTTCCCGATTGCCGGCGAGAGTGTGCCGTAAAGGTCCATGTTTTGCAGTTGTTTATGAGCAAGCAGATGCAGGGAGAAAAACCATGTGACACCAGTGGACTTGAGCAATCTCATGTGTCTACCACATCACATGATGAGCCTCATAGTGGTGATTAAGATTTTTGGATGGATTTTTTCAAACATGTCATTAAGCACGTGCTTGCATTGTCTTGTAAGTTCGTACGTACTAGTTTATGGAACAAATCATACTACCATATTGTTATTTTTATTGTAATCTGTTTTTCCTTTAATATTGTCCTCTAATTACGTGCCATGTGGTAATAGTTATCCATAGTATTATGTTAGGACTGTTTTCTATAGTAATATGTCAGGATTTTAGGAAGCACGTCTTAGCAACTTGTAGACAAAGTTTTGATCTAATTAAGTGTCATGTGGTAATAGTTTGCCATAGTACTATGTTAGGACTGTTTGCTATAGTAGTATGTTTGGCATTTTGTAGCAACTTGTACTAAAAGTTTTCATCTAGTCTAGTTATACGTGTTACGAGCTTTCCATTGTATTTTGTTGGGATAGTTTGTTATAGTAGTAAGTTACTATAGTTTGCTATAATAGAATTCATTCCACACCATGTGTATGCATGTCACTTTAAATTGGCTATTAAGTGAGCAATTCCTGCATGTATGACATACTGATGTTTAAACTTTATTTGACCATCCATTCATATTGTTTTGATCTTTCCCTTATGTTGGGAGTATGGGCAACAACTGCGCATGGCAGCTTATTGGATTCTGAATGACAACTACCTTGTTTTTTTTTTGTTTTGAGTTGTGACAATTTGTCGTATACTTCCCATTTTCAGTTTTCTCTTTGATATATGATTTGCACATCCTAGTATGAATAATGTTGGGTAGGATTATCATGAAATATGAAGTTTGATGTTTTGACCACAGAGGTAGTTGTTGTGTTTTCCCTACTTTTTTCCCTTAGTTTTCAGGGTTTCAGTCATCATAAGGTTTTGGTTCTATTGATTCGCATGATTGCCCACGTAAAATTTTGTGCTATATTGGTGGTCTTCATCGTGTGCACGGAGAGCACACAATTCTCGCCGCACAATCGTGTGCGTTGGAACAAATCATACTACCATAGTTATTGTGTTTGTAATCTATTTTTCCTTTAATATTTTTCAGAAGCATATATGACAACTGAAGTAGCTTTTAGGGTATTGAAATCATAGAAGTCATGATTATAAGGGTGAAGAATGTTGGGCTTTGCTTGAGGTACTACTAAACACTCTAGTGATTTATAGGTTCTGTTATTAGTAAATATTCTATTATTGCAATATATATTTTACTATCCATTATTAGTGTTTATTTTAAGGTCTAGTTGAGTTTCCTGGAATCTCTATTGATCTTTGTTGCGAAATTTTGGTTCTTTTGCTCCTGGATCTTGCTTTCGGCACACCGACGATGGATGAGGAAGAAGACTTCGGCACCCCAAAGACTTGGATGTATTTTAAAATTCATGTAAGGGTGTTTTAGTAAGATATGTGCTACTTAATATATGGTCTTTGGCATTTTTGCAAAAATAGATATAACTTGGATGACTTTTTTGTGTTGTGGAACTCCGATGACTGCAAGTTGTATATCTTATGGATAGAGTGACTAAAGTGGATATACCACTTTTCTTTAGAAAAAACTGTGTATACCACTTTCTAAGAAAAAAAGTGGGTATACCACGAGTGTATTTTACACTATTTTTTATTTTGAGATAGAGTGTAATTTATACACTAGGAAAATGCTACTAGTACAACCCAACACTATACAACCCATGAGTTGCAAAGGAGGAAGGCAAGCCCATTACCCGCAACACACACATCTAGCATCGTGCGAATTCTCTAAAAATCCGACAGAGGGATTTGGAAGAAAGCATCCAGACCAGACCTTCATATTAATCCTGCGCCCGAACAGGTCGAAGCGTAAGGTAGTAGTATGGAACAAGTCTTACAGATTCCGCAGCTTCCACGGTTTCCCGATCGCCGGCGAGAGTGTGTTGTCAAGGCCCATGCTTTGCAGTAGTCTACGAGCAAGCAGATGCAGGGAGAGAAACCTTGTGAAGCCAGTGGACTTGAGCAATCGCATGTCTTTACCACACCACATGATGAGCCTCATAGTGGTGATTATGATTTTTGGATGGATGTTTTCAAACCTATCATTAAGCACGTGCTTGCGCATTGTCTTGTAAGTTCGTACAAACTAGTTTATGGAACAAACCATACTACCATAGTGTTATTGTCTTTGTAATATGTTTTTCCTTTAATATTTTTCAGAAGCATATATGATAACAGAAGTAGCTTTTAGGGTATTGGGATCATGGAAGGCACTGATTGTATGGGTGAAGAATGTTGGGATTTGCTTGAGGTAGTACTAAACACTCTAGTAATTTGTTGGTTGTATTATTAGTAAATATTACATTATTGCAAAATATATTTTGCCCTCCATTATTAGTGTTGATTTTACAGTCTAGCTGTATTACCTGGAATGTCTATTGAACATTGCTGCAAGATTTTGGTTCTTTTGCTCATGGATCTTGGTTACGGCATGCCGCCAATGGATGAGGAAGAAGACTTCGACTCCCCAAGACTTGGATGCATTTTTCAATTCATGTAAGAGAGTTAAGATATGTGCTACTTAATATATGGTCATTCGCATTTTTGCAAAAATGTATAAAACTTGGAGGACTTTTTTTGTTGTGGAATTCCAATGACTGTGTGTCGTGTGTTTTATGGATAGAGTGACTAAAGTAGATATACCACTTTTTGTTTTTTTAAGTGGGTATACCACTTTCTTAGTAAAAAAAGTGGGTATACCACAAGTGTATTTTACACTCTCTTTTTTGAGATAGAGTGTATTTATACTCGAGGAAAATTCTACAACTAAAGACCAACACTAGACAACCCATGAGTTGCAAAGGAGGAAGGCAGGTCCATTACCCGGAACGCACACATGTAGCATTGTGCGAATTCACTAAAAATCCGACAGAGGGAGTCTGGAAGAAAACATCCATACCATACCTTCATATTAATCTTGTGTCCGAATGGATCGGAGAGTAAGGTAGTAGTATGGAACAAATCTTACAAATTCTGTAGCTTCCGCAGTTTCCCGATCGCGGGTGAGAGTGTCCCGTCAAGATCCATATTTTGCAGTTGTCTACGAGCAAGCAGATGCAGGGAGAGAAACCATGTGAAGCCAGTGGACTTCAGCAATCGCATGTGTCTACCACATCACATGGTGAGCCTCATAGTGGTGATTAAGATTTTTGGATCGATTTTTTTTTCTAACATGTCATTAAGCACGTGCTTACATTGTCTTGTAATTTCGTACGTACTAGTTTATGGAACAAATCATACTACCATAGTGTTATTGTGTTTGCAATCTGTTTTCCCTTTAATATTTTTCAGAAGCATATATGTCTACTGATGTAACTTTTAGGGTATTGAGATCATAGAAGGCACTGATTATATGGGTGAAGAATGTTGGGCTTTGCTTGAGGTACTACTAAACACTCTGGTAATTTGTTGGTTCTGTTATTAGTAAATATTCTATTATTGCAAAATATATGCACTCTCCATTATTAGTGTTGATTTTAAGGTCTAGTTGAATTTCCTGGAATGTCTATTGAACTTTGTTGCGAGATTTTGGTTCTTCTGCTCATGGATCTTGGTTACGGCACACCGCCAATGGATAAGGAAGAAAACTTCTAACACCCCAAAGGCTTGGATGTACTTTTCAATTCATGCAAGAGTGTTTTAGTATGATATGTGCTACTTAATATATTGTCTTTTGCATTTTTGCAAAAATAGATAAAATTCGGATGATTTTTTGTCTTGTGGAACTCCGATGACAGTAAGTTGTATGATTTATGGATAGTGACTAAAGTGGATATAACACTCTTCTTTTTAAAAAAAACTGGGTATGCCACTTTCTAAGAAA
Source organism: Thinopyrum elongatum (assembly GCA_011799875.1). Taxonomy (NCBI): domain Eukaryota; kingdom Viridiplantae; phylum Streptophyta; class Magnoliopsida; order Poales; family Poaceae; genus Thinopyrum; species Thinopyrum elongatum. Next base: position 509,090,511 of record CM022297.1, read on the forward strand.
AAAAGTAGCTATACCACGAGTGTATTTTACACTCGCTTTTTTAGATAGAGTGTAATTTATACTCGAGGAAAATGTTACTAGTACAGCCCAACACTAGACAACCCATGAGTTGCAAAGAAGGAAGGCAAGTCCATTAGCCGCAACGCACACATGTAGCATCATGCGAATTCTCTAAAAATCTGACAGAGGGAGTCTGGAAGAAAACATCCATACCAGACCTTCATATTAATCTTGTGTCCGAACGGATCGGAGCGTAAGGTAGTGGTATGGAACAAGTTTTACAGATTCCGCAGCTTCCCGATCGCCAGCGAGAGTGTACCAACAAGGTCCATGCTTTGAAGTTGTCTACGAGCAAGCAGAATCAGGGAGAGAAACCATGTGAAGCCAGTGGACTTGAGCAATCGCATGTGTCTACCACATCACATGATGAGCCTCATAGTGGTGATTAAGTTTTTTGGATGGATTTTTTCTAACCTGTCATTAAGCACGTGCTTGCATTGTCTTGTAAGTTCGTACGTACTAGTTTATGAACAAATCATACTAACATAGTGTTATTATGTTTGTAATTTGTTTTTCCTTTAATATTTTCCAGAAGCACATATGACGACTCAAGTAACTTTTACGGTATTGAGATCATAGAAGGCACTCGTTATATTGGTGCAGAATATTGGGCTTTGCTTGAGGTACTACTAAACACTCTACTAATTTGTTGGTTCTATCATTAGTAAATATTCTATTATTGCAAAATATATTTTACTCTCCATTATTAGTGTTTATTGTAAGGTCTAGTTGAAAATCTTGTTATGTCTATTTATCTTTGTAGCAAGATTTTGGTTCTTTTGCTCATGGGTCTTGGTTATGGCACGCCGGCGATGGATGAGGAAGAAGACTTAGACACCCCACAGACTTGGATGTATTTTTCAATTCATGTAATAGTGTTTTAGTAAGGTATGTGTTACTTAATATATGTTCTTTGGCTTTTTGGCAAAAATAGATAAAACTCCGTTGACTTTTTTGTGTTCTGGAACTCCGATGACTATAAGTTGTATGTTTTATGGATAGAGTGACTAAAGTGGATATACATTTTTTCTTCAAAAAAAGTGGTTATACCAATTTTTAAGAAAAAAAAAGTGGGTATACCATGAATTTATTTTACACTCCTTTTTTCAGATAGAGTGTAATTTATATTCGAGGAAAATGCTACTAAAACAACCCAACACTAGACAACCCATGAGTTGCAAAGTAGGAAGGCGGGCCCATTACTCGCAACTCACACATGTAGCATCGTGCAAATTCTCTAAAAACGACAAATAAAGTTTGGAAGAAAACAACCAGACCAGACCTTCATATTAATCCTGCGTTCGAACGTGTCAGAGCGTAAGGTAGTAGTATGGAACAAGTCTTAATTATTCCGCAGCTTCCACAGTTTCCCGATCGATCGCCGGCAAGAGTGTGTCGTTAAGGTATATGTTTTGTAGTTGTCTACAAGCAAGCATATGCAGGGAGCGAAACCATGTGAGGCCAGTGGACTTGAGCTATCGCATGTCTCTACCACATCAAATGATGAGCCTCATAGTGGTGATAAGGATTTTTGGTGGATTTTTTCAAACCTGTCATTAAGCACGAACTTTCATTGTCTTGTAAGTTCGTCTGCACTAGTTTATGGAACAAATCATACTACCATAGTGTTATTGTGTTTGTAATAAATTTTTCCTTTAATATATTTGAAAAGCATATAGGAAAACTGAAGTAGCTTTTAGGGTATTGAGATCATAGAAGGCATGATTATATGGGTGAAGAATGTTCTGCTTTGCTTGAGGTACTACTAAACACTCTAGTAATTTGTTGGTTCTGTTATTAATAAATATTCTATTATTGCAAAATATATTTTACTCTACATTATTAGTGTTGATTTTAAGGTCTAGTTGAGTTTCCTGGAATGTCTGTTGATCTTTGTTGCAAGATTTTTGTTCTTTTGCTCATGGATCTTGGTTTCGGCACGCCGTCGATTGATGAGGAAGAAGACTTCGACACCCCAAAGAATTTGATGTATTTTAAAATTCATGTAAGGGTGTATTAGTAAGACATGTGCTACTTATTATATGGTCTTTCGCGTTTATGCAAATATAGATAAAACTTGGATGACTTTTTTTGTGTTGTGGAACTCCGATGACCATAAGTTGTATGTCTTATGGATCAAGTGACTAAAGGGGATATACCACTTTTCTTTAAAAAAAAAAGTGGGTATACCACTTTCTATGAAAAAAGTGGGTATACCACAAGTGTATTTTACACTTTTCTTTCTTTTGAGATACACTATAATATATACTCGAAGAAAATGCTACTAGTAGAGCCCAACACTAAACAACCCATGAGTTGCAAAGGAGGAAGGCAGGCCCATTACCCGAAACGCACACATGTAGCATCTTCTGAATTCTCTAAAAATCCGACAGAAGGACTCTGGAAGAAAATATCCAAACCAGACCTTCATATTAATCCACCGTCGGAACAGGTCAGAGCGTAAGTGTAGCGCCCAAGATGCAATTCTATCCCAATCACGTGATGAATTCATGATTGGGGCACAACCGCATTTCAAGCGTATAGCAAGGTGGATATCATTACAACATACCATGTATTGAATAGATGAGAATACTAGATACAGGCTTACACTCGTCACAAGCTACAGCATCAATACATCAATACATATCAATCATCATATAGAAGAGCAGGATCCGACTACGGATGAAATCAAACGAAAAAGAAGAACGACATCCACCCTGCTAATCCTAGGCTCCCGACCCAGAACCTATCCCGTGATCGGAGAAGAAGAAGCAGAAGAAGAACTCCAAAAGCAATCAAGCATCGCTCTCACGTCAAAGCATCGCTTTACCTGTACCTGCACCTGTTGTTGTAGTAATCTGTGAGCCACAAGAACTCAGCAATCCCATTACCATGGGTATCAAGACTAGCAAAGCTTAATGGGTATGGAATGGTTAAGTGGTGAGGTTGCAGCAAGCACTAAGCATTTTATGGTGGCTAACTTACGAGTACAAGAATAAGAAGAGCAACTACGCATAATGGTCTCAAACTAGTAATGATCAATAAGTGATCCTGAACTACTTACGAGTCAAACATAACCCCACCGTGTTCTCTTCTCGAACTCACTCGAAAAGAGACGGTCACGGTTAAACACGCGGTTCGTGTATTTTAATTTAGATCTGGTGTCAAGTTCTCTACAACCGGATATTATAAATTTCCAATCTGCCACATAACCACGGGCATGGCTCTCGAAAAGATTAAACCCTGCAGGGGTGTCCCAACTTAGTCCATCATAAACTCTCGCGATCCGCGGAGGAAAATCTCCATCTCAGGACAACCCAATCAAGCTCGGAATCACAGTGCACAAGACATTTCGACAATGGTAAACAAAACCAGCAAGACCTCCCGACGTGCCGACACCCTGATAGTAGCCACGCGTATCTCGTCTCAGGCCACTATCGGATGGGAAAAGCTACGAGTAAAACCTATCCTCGAGTTTTCCCGTGGTGGCCCCGCAGGCTGCCTGGTTTGGACCAACACTCATGAGGAGCACTGGCCCGGGTTGTTGATTAATTATCCTCGGGTGCTAGCCGATCCCTATGCAAGTTTTAGTTATTATTAGGCAAATGGTAAAACCAAAGTTGGGCCTTGCTGGAAGAGTTTTATTCAAAGCGAACTGTCAAGGGGGGCCCATAAACCCTGACCGTGTAAGGAACGCAAATCAAGGAACATAACACCAGTATGACGGAAACTAGGGTGGCAAGAGTGGAACAAAACACCAAGCAAAAGGCTAAGCCTTCCACCCTTTACCAAGTATATAGATGCATTAACTAAATAAGAGATATTGTGATATCCATGTCCCAATATGGAACAACCTGAAACTGCACCTGCATCTAGTAACGCTATAAAAGGGGCTGAGCAAAGCGGTAACATAGACAAACAACGATTTGCTGGGATGATGGAAATGTTATAGGCTTATCATGGCATATTGGGAGGCTTGATAAACAAGTGGTAGGTAGCGCGACATAGCGATAGCATCGAGACAACTAACAAGCAAAGATAGTAGTGATATACAGGGTAATGATCATCTTGCCCGAAATCCCGCTAGGAAGAAGACCGAATCCATGAAGTAGACGAACCCACGTAGTCGAATGAATCCTCACACTCGCAACGTAACCGGAACTATCGAGAAGAAGCACAACCGGAAAGAAGGAAACAACATGGTAAACAAACAAGCATAATCATGGCATGATGCACAATCAAGTATGATGCATGTCCATTTTAATAACTCATGGCATGGCAAAGTGCAACAATCAAATACTACAAAATTAAGTGGAGCTCAATACGCAACGAGTTGCATATTGACGAAACACCACATTCAATTATTTAGTTCACTCCCGTTTATGCTACTCATCAATATTAAATGTTGGTTAACATGGCAAGAGGTGAAGCATAATAAAACTAACTATTTAGGCAAGTTGCTCGGGCGTGAATAGTTAGTTTTATTATGCTTCACCTCTTGCCATGTTAACCAACTAACTATTCACGCCCGGGGAGGGATCTGGTGGCTGGTTGGGTGGATCGACTGGATGGATGGATCGAGGGATGGCTGGTGGTTGGCGCGGTGGGGAATGGGAGGATCCCGTGGTGGGAGATGCTGGCGGTGGCGGGATGGGACAGGCGTCCTGATTCTTAGGGTTCCAAAAAATGGAGCAGGGGTGTGCTTAAATAGCTAAGGGAGGTAGTTTAGGGATGATTTGGACCCATGGGTCATGACCGAGCGGTTCGGGTTCAGGCAATCTTCCGGACGCGTGCGAGGGGTCTGAGAGAGGTCGACAAAGACAAAGGGGCCTGACAAAAGGTCAACGGAGATAAAGAGAGAAGTGGCAACTACGAACGGGTATCTGTTTTATGAAAACGTGCGAATGCAATGCACATGATGACATGAGAAAATGCAACAAGTAAATAAATCACACGGAGACAACGAAATAACTGGAAGGCATCCGGAGCATCGGTCATGGGCTGTTACAGTAAGGTAGTAGTATGGAACATGTCTTACAGATTCCACAGTTTCCCGATCGCCGGCGAGAGTGTGTCGTCAAGGCCCCATGTTTTGCAGTAGTCTACGAGCAAGCAGATGCAGGGAGAGAAACCATGTGAAGTCAGTGGACTATAGCAATCGCATGTCTCTACCACATCACGTGATGATCCTCATAGTGGTGATTATGATTTTTAGATGGATTTTTTCAAACCTGTCATTAAGGACGTGCTTGCATTGTCTTGTAACTTTGTACTTACTAGTTTATGGAACAAATCATACTACCATAGTGTTATTGTGTTTCTAATTTGTTTTTCCTTTAATATTTTTTAGAAGCACATCTGACGACTCAAGTAGCTTTTAGGGTATTGACACCATAGAAGTCACTAATTCTATGGGTGAAGAATGTTGGGATTTGCTTGAGGTCCTACTAAACACTCCAGTAATTTGTTGGTTCTGTTATTAGTAAATATTATATTATTGCAAAATATTTTACTCTCCATTATTAGTGTTGATTTTAAAGTCTAGTTAAATTTCCTGGAATGTCTATTGAACTTTGTTGCGACATTTTGGTTCTTTTGATCATGGATCTTGGTTACGGCACGCGCCAATCGCTGAGGAACAAGATTTCGGCACCCCAAAGAATTGGATGTATTTTTCAATTCATGTAAGGGAATTTTAGTAAGATATGTGCTACTTAATATATGGCCATTCGCACTTTTGCAAAAAATTATAAAACTCGGATGATTTTTTTGTGAACCAATGACTGTATGTTGTATGTTTTATGGATAGAGTGACTAAAGAGGATATACCATATTCTTTTTAGAAAAGTGGGTATACCACTCTCTAAGAAAAAAAGTGGGTTTACCACGAGTGTATTTTACACTCTTTTTTGAGATAGATTGTAATTTATACTCGAAGAAAATGCTGCTAGTACAACCCAACACTAGACAAACCATGAGTTGCAAAGGAGAAAGGCACGCCCATTACCCGCAACGCACACATATAGCATCGTGTGAATTCACTAAAAATACGACAAAGGGAGTCTAGAAGAAAACATCCAGACCAGACCTTCATATTAATCTTGTGTCCGAACGTATGGGAGTGTAAGGTAGTATTATGGAACAAGTCTTACAGATTCCGCGGTTTCCCGATCGGTGGCGAGAGTGTGCCGTCAAGATCCATGTTTTGCAGTTGGCCACGAACAAGCAGATGCAGGGAGAGAAACCATGTGAAGCCAGTGGACTTGAGCAATCGCATGTGTCTACCACCTCACATGGTGAGCCTCATAGTGGTGATTAAGATTTTTGGATGGATTTTTTCTTACATGTCATTAAGCACGTGCTTGCATTGTCTTGTAAGTATGTACGTACTACTTTATGGAACAAATCACACTACCATAGTGTTATTGTCGTTGCAATCTGTTTTTCCTTTTAAAAAATCAGAAGCATATATGACCACTGAACTAGCTTTTAGGGTATTGAGATCATAGAAGGCACTGATTATATGGGTGAAGAATGTTGGGCTTTGCTTGAGGTACTACTAAACACTCTAGTAATTTGTTGGTTCTACTGTTATTAAATATTCTGTTATTGCAAAATATATTTTACTCACCATTATTAGTGTTGATTTTAAGGTCTAGTAGAATTTCCTAGAATGTCTATTGATCTTTGTTGCGAGATTTTGGTTCTTCTGCTCATGGCTCTTGGTAACGGCACGCCAAAGATTTGGATGTATTTTTCAATTCATGTAAGGATGTTTTAGTAAGATATGTGCTACTTAATATATGGTCTTTTGCACTTTTGCAAAAACAGATAAAACCCGGATGACTTTTTTGTCCTGTGGAACTCCAACGATTGTAAGTTTTATGTTTTATGGATCGTGAATAAAATGGATATACCGCTTTTCTTTTCTTTTAAAACTGGGTATACCACTTTCTAACCAAAAAAAGTGGGTATACCATGAGTGTATTTTACACTCTCCCTTTTTTGAGATAGGGTGTAATTCATACTCGACGAAAATATTACTAGTACAGCCCAACACTAGACAATAAATGAGTTGCAAAGGAGGAAGGCAGGCCCATTAGCCACAACGCACACATGTAGCCTCGTGCGAATTCTCTAAAAATCTGACAGAGGGAGTCTGGAAGAAAACATCTAGACCAGATCTTCATATTAATCTTGTGTCCGAACGGATCACAGCGTATGGTAGTAGTATGGAACTAGTTCTATAGATTCCGTAGCTTCCGCAGTTTCCCGATCGTCGGCGAGAGTGTGCCGTCAAGGTCCATGTTTTGCATTTGTCTACGAGCAAGCAGATGCAGGGAGAGAAACCATGTGAAGCCAGTGGACTTAAGCAATCGCATGTGTCTACGACATCACATGATGAGCCTCATAGTGGTGATTAAGATTTTTGGATGGATTTTTTCTAACCTGTCATTAAGCACGTGCTTGCATTATCGTCTTGTAAGTTCGCATATACTAGTTTATGGAACAAATCATACTACCACAGTGTTATTGTGTTTCAAATTTGTTTTTCCTTTAATATTTTTAAGAAGCACATATGACGACTCAAGTATCTTTTAGGGTATTGAGATCATAGAAGTCACTGATTATATGGGTGAAGAATGTTGGGATTTGCTTGAGGTACTAATAAACACTCTAGTAATTTGTTGTTTCTATTATTACTAAAGATTCTATTATTGCAAAATATATTATACTCACATTATTAGTGTTTATTTTAAGGTCTAGTTGAATTTCTTGTTATGTCTATTTATCTTTGTTGCAAGATTTTGGTTCTTTTGCTCATGGACCTTGGTTACGGCCCGCCGCCGATGGATGAGGAAGAAGACTTCGACACCCCACAGATTTGGATGTATTTTTCAATTGATGTAAGGGTGTTTTAGTAAGATATGTGCTACTTAATATATGGTCTTTGGCGTTTTTGCAAAAATAGATAAAACTCGGATTACTTTTTTGTCTTGAGGAACTCCGATGACTGTAAGTTGTATGTTTTATGGATAGAGTGACAAAACTGGTACATTTTTTTTTTTTGTCGTCACAAAAAGTGGTTATACCACTTTTTAAGAAAAAATGTGGGTATACCATGAATTTATTTTACACTCTTTTTTTTTAGATAGAGTGTAATTTATATTCGAGGAAAATGGTACTAATACAGCCCAACACTAGACAACCCGTGAGTTGCAAAGCAGGAAGGAGGGCTCATTACCCGGAACGCACACGTGTAGCGTCGTGTAATTTAAGCATAATTTTTTATGTTTACCTTGTGCATACACATTGTAAATTTTTTATACATCATTAACTTTTATTATACACATGTTTAAAATTTATAAATACATGATTAATATTTTTTCAAAATGTATTTTTTGTCTACTTTTTGTATAAAAATTTGTATATTTTTTGTATACATCAGGAACATTTTGCATTTATATGTTTAATGTTTTAAAAATACTCTCTAAAAATCCAACAAAGGGAGTCTGGAAGAAAACATCTAGACCAGACCTTCATATTAATCCTGCGTTCGAACGTATTGGAGCGTATGGTAGTAATATGGAACAAGTCTTTCTTATTCCGCAGCTTCCGTAGTTTTCCGATCGCTGGTGAAAGTGTGTCATTAAGGTCCATGTTTTGCAGTTATCTACGAGCAAGCAGATTTAGGGAGAGAAACCATGGGAAGCCAGTGGACTTGAGCAATCGCATGTCCCTACCACATCACATGATGAGCCTCATAGTGGTGATTAAGATTTTTGGATGGATTTTTTCAAACCTGTCATTAAGCATGTGGTTTTATTGTCTTGTAAGTTTGTACGTACTAGTTTATGGAACAAATCATACTAGCTTAGTGTTATTGTGTTTGTAATCTGTTTTTCCTTTAATATTTTTAGAAGCATCTATGACGACTGAAGTAGCTTTTAGGGTATTGAGATCATAGAAGGAACTAATTATATGGGTGAAGAATGTCGTGCTTTGCTTGAGGTTGTACTAAACACTCTAGTAATTTGTCTTTTCTGTCATTAGTAAATGTTATATTATTGCAAAATATATTTTACTGTACATTATTAGTGTTGATTTTAAGGTCTAGTTGAATTTCCTGGAATGTCTATTGATATTTGGTTTGAGATTTTGAATCTTTTTGTAACACCTTGGTTTTTGGCCCTTTCTTTTTCTTTTTGATTTATTTGGTTTTTGCTCTGATTTTCTTTTTGGAGTGGATCTGTGGACTTGAAACCTGGGAGACCCTCATTTCTTCTCCTCCCAAGTGGTTCATCATTCTCAAATCTATCCCAAGATCATGTCATCCCCATTCTAGCTCAACCTCAAAATTCTTTTTCTCAGGAATATTCCTTTTTCTATTAAAGGAATAACCCTATTTGCCCTAGGTTGTGAAGCAACCTATATTTATCTCTTCCACAAAATTCCCAAATAATTCTCATAAATTGTTTGGATCATATATACCCCAAATATGTCCAAACCATCCTTGTCCAGTTCAAAAATAATTCCCCAATATTATTTCTTCATTTCTGTCCAATGTGGTCTTCTGTGAAGGAAGTGCCACCTATATTTTCTTTCTTGCTCCCAAACTTTTTGGGCATACTATTTAATTCATATCATTACCTCATGCCCAAATTCAACTTCATTTGCCCAGCAAATCTTCCTCAGCAATTTTTCAAAGTTTCTGTCAGACAGAAGCCATTGTGAAGGAAGTACTGGCTAGGGTTATCAAAATGAGTTGAAATTTTGCACACACCTTCATGTGCTCATATCATCACAGTACTGCAATTTTCAGCCCCATCCAACTATCTATGTGAGCACAGCATCAAATCTTTGATTCTGTTAATATTTTCAGGTTCTGAAGCAAGTATATTTTATATTGTTTCATTAATTCTAAAAAACTACCGGATCATGCTTCCACCAAAATAACTCCTCTCCACCAAATTTGGGATCATTTAAGCAATCCATTTTCTCTCCAAAATTATCTCAAGTTTCTGGACAGAGAGGATAGCTGTGAAGGAAGTACCATTTTGGCAAGTCCAAATGGTATGAAATTTTTACAGCATCTTTATATCTCCAATTCATCATGCCATAACTAATTTCATCTCAAGTTGATACTCCATGTGAGTGCACCATCCTAATCTTGACTCTGGACCAAGTATGTTGTTGCAAAGCAACCCTGTTGTTCCTTGGTCCATTTCTTCTCTAATTGCACAGGATGATAGTCCTTCTTAACCTAAGCCTCCCAGACATCAACTCCGGCCTCAATCAATTCTCTGTTGATCACAGAAATGTGGACAAGTTTGCTACAGCCAACTTTCAACGAAGCCTCACACCTCTCCTTGGCTCCTTCTCTTTATATTTCACTTCTGGGCTACCTTGGGGAGCAAGAACTAGCCACCAGAGAAGGTTTGCCAGCCCCTCCTGTCCTCCCCGTGACATGTCGCATGGTGACCGTGTTGGACTTTGCCTGTGCGCGCGCTCTGCTCGCTGTGGCCGCGTCCAGAACGTCGCTTTGCTTCGGGCCCCTCTCTCCGGCGATCCTCCGTGCATCCGTGGTTGCCGACCTGACTCCCTGCTACCTCATGACACTCTCTAACCCTGTTACCCCTCCGGCAGCTTCCTCGTCGGCGCTCGCCGCCGCGCGCCCACGGGCGCACTGTGGCCGACATGGCTCTGTTCGCGCTCGTCTCTTCCTCCCCGTGTCCTTGGTGTCGCCCTCTGCCCCGTGAACCTCCCCTTTTCCGCCCCCGTCACCTACCGCCGAGCTCGCGTGCGTGCCCACGCATCCGTGGCTCCGGCCACGCGTCCGCGGCGGCCGCCAGCGCGGCACATCCTCCCCTCGGCTATTTAAGCCACCCTGCCCCCGTCTCTCTTTGCCAGCGACCTCCTCGTTCGCCACTCCCCCTCCCTAGCCACTCACCCGAGCTCCAGGGGCCCTCCCTTCTCGCCATTGCCACCTCGGTCTCCGGCGGCCGCCACCTAAATTCGGACAGGCCCGAGCTCCTCCTCTCCTTCTTTCTCCACCATAGTACCACCCAGATCCCGGCGGACCTCCTCCATTCCTCAGCCCCTCCTCTGGCGCACCGGAGCGCCGTGCCCATCTCCTCCCGACGCCACCGTCCACCGGCGTCGAAGCCGCCATCGCCTCGGCACTCCTCGGTGGCCGTGACCTACACCATCAGATGCGCCTCTCCGCGCTGAGCTCGTCCATAAGCGGAGCAACGCGGGAGACGGCCGGAGTCGCCGGCAAGCCTCGCCGGAGCACGCCTAGCCTCGGCCGAGCACGGGCGAAGGGAAGGAGACGATGTCTCCCCCGCCAGCTGGCCGGTGGACCCCGCGGCCCCCACCCGTCAGCGACTCAGTAAGCCGGCCCCGCCTTTGCCACGCTTGATAAGTGGAGGCGTAATCCACTGGATTACGTCTTCGCTTTCTGAAAGCGTATTCTGGCGCGATTTCAGACGGGAATACGTTTTCTCTGTCTGAAAGCATATTCCAAGAAATGCGCTTTCTGCTTTAGCCGGCCAGGGACCTCTTTGTGAATACTTCTTTTACAGACTGGTCCCTGATATTCAACTGGCTATATCTTTTCACTCCCTACTCCAAATGAGGTGATTCCAAAGCCCACTTCTTCGTCTCGTCGAGCCCGTTCCGTTGGTGTCATTTTCATGATGTTGTCACATTCTAAAAATGACCATTATGCCCTTGCCCTTATTCAGCCCCCTCTGAGAGAGAACGTTTTCCGGTGATTCTTTCCGCGAGCTTCTCGCACTTCCTCCCAATGTACCCATCCATCCCAGGCAAGCCACACCCTCCATTTGCATGATTGCAATGCAGTGACATGGTTTACTTATTTAAACTTGCTTCAAATTTGCATTAGCTACATATGACTTGTTCATGGCATTTCTCGGAGTAATATTTTGATCTTGCTATTGCCATGATGTTGCTTGGAGTTCTAGGACTAATATTTTGCAGTTTATGAGGATGACATGTGCCATTGGATTATTAGTGGCTTATACTATTTTCATGATGGTATTGGATGTTATGCTTTGGAGTATTATTTTGGATATGATGTTATCATGTGGATCTTAGGTTAATATTTTGGTCTTGCTATTGGATTAGTAGTATCTTGATTCTTAGATTCATCATGATTTTAGTTGATATGCTACCCTCGGAGTATTAGGTTATGACTATATTATTCTCTGGATTATTTGTTAGATATTGCTATAACTTGGATTACAGGTTGATGGATGATATTGGAGTATCAGTTATCACAGATCTATCTTGGGGATAAATTCCGTCATTTCATTGGTCAGGTGACACCGAACCAGGCTTTTCCAGTGCAACCACATTTGCCTTTATGGGGAGGTCCTAATGCGGTCTATTGTTATGCCTCTCGCCGGTGCCTCCAACTAGGGAAGGGTATACGTGTGTGCTACCCTGATCAGGTAGGCCGGTATAAGCCTTGTGTGCCCGTAGTTGTTTTGGTACCATGTCCCCGTTTGGGACGATTGTTTTGCCACGATGGTGGCCGTTGGATGTCCGGAGTGGCATCGGGGCCACCCGTGACTTAGCCCAAAGGGGAGTTGGCCGGAGTTGCCGGGAGAGTGTCATGGCAATAGATTGGTTTTGTCGGAACGCTGTTGGTCCACCCGAATGGGAGCACGAGGCCATGGGTTCTATGAAGTGGGTACAGTGTGATAACCTCTGCAGAGTGTGTGTTTAATCTATCGATAGCCGCGTCCTCGGTCATGGGCACAAGTTCGTACTAGGTCACACTGTTCGATCAACACTCACATGACGGAATGACTTATAGGTGATTTATATGTTGATATATTTGAGCAATACAGATTGACAGGATGATGATGAGGATATTGGGATGATCTCGAGGATGATCATTCAGTTTGTGATGTGGTCACGCGGTGATCACGTGGAGGTATTGATCACGAGGTGATCGAGGTGATTTATTGCTTAGCCGGATAGCCAAGAGTGAGATGGTTCTTGAGATGGTGGTTCAGCAGTAATTCTAGTAGTATCATGTCATGCTTAGTTATTGCTTCCACATCATAGTAGTTGTTAATAACTTAACATGTTAATGCTATGTTGTTGTCTTGCCTTGATGCTTTTGGTTGTGTGAGCTTGCAAGTACATTCAATGTACTGACCTGGCGTGTCATGCCAGATTGCAGGTGATGGCGTGCTTGATTGTTTGCTTGTCGAGGTTACCACGCGTGCGAGCTAGATCGTGTCCCAGGCAGAGTCCCTGCGGAGTGGAGTTCACCACCATCATCGTTGTTCCGCTGCTAGAAGTTTCCGCTGCTACGAGTTGTTCCGCTGCTAGCATAGAGCTACCTTAGCAGGCGTAGTGTCGCCGTGCTGATGTGATCAGTTGTAACATCAGACCCTTGTACCATTATCCTTTGTAATAAGATCTGATTTGTTCTATGTCAAGCAGTGCCGTATTCCAGAAGACTTGATCTCTGGGCTGGAATATGGGGTGTTCCGGTTTCTCTGAGCCGGAGTGCCACATTTTTGCTCATGGATCTTGGTTACGGCACGCCGCCAATAGATGAGGAAGAAGACTTCGGCACCCCAAAGACTTGGATGTATTTTTCAGTTCATGTAAGGGTGTTTTAGTAAGATATGTGCTACTTAATATGTGGTCTCTCCCATTTTTGCAAAAAAAGATAAAACTCAGATGATTTTTTTTTTGGTGTTGTGGAACTCCGATGATTGTAAGTTGTATGTTTTATGGATAGAGGGTCTAAAATTGATATACATTTTTTTTCTTTTAAAAAAGTAGGTATACCACTTTCTAAGATAGAAAAAGTGGGTATACCACAAGTTTATTGTACACTCAGGTTTTTTAGATATAGTGTAATTTATATTCGAGGAAAATACTACTAGTACAGCCCAACACTACACAACCCATGAATTGCAAAGGAGAAAGGCAGGCCCATTACCAGCAACACACACATGTAGCATAGTGCGAATTCTCTAAAAATCCAATAGAGGGAGTCCGGAAGAAAGCATCCAGACCAGACCTTCGTATTAATCCTGCGTCGGAAAGGATCAGAGCGTAAGGTAGTAGTATGGAACAAGTCTTAAGATTCCGCAGCTTTCGCAGTTTCCCGATCGCCGGCGAGAGTGTGCCGTCAAGGTCCATGTTTTGCAGTTGTTTACGAGCAAGCAGATGCAGGGAGAGAGACCATGTGAAACCAGTGGACATGAGTAATCGCATGTGTCTACCACATCAAATGATGAGCCTCATAGTGGTGATTAAGATTTTTGGATGGATTTTTTTCAAACATGTCATTAAGCATGTGCTTGCATTGTCTTGTAAGTTCGTAAATACTAGTTTATGGAACAAATCATACTACCATAGTGTTATTTTTATAGTAATATGTTTTTCCTTTCATATTTTTCATGACGACTGAAGTAGCTTTTAGGGTATTGACATCATAGAAGGCATGATTATATGGGTGAAGAATGTTGGGCTTTGCTTGAGGTACTACTAAACACTCTGGTAATTTGTTGGTTCTGTTATTAGTAAATATTCTATTATTGCAAAATATATGCACTCTCCATTATTAGTGTTGATTTTAAGGTCTAGTTGAATTTCCTGGAATGTCTATTGAACTTTGTTGCGAGATTTTGGTTCTTCTGCTCATGGATCTTGGTTACGGCACACCGCCAATGGATAAGGAAGAAAACTTCTAACACCCCAAAGAGTTGGATGTATCTTTCAATTCATGCAAGAGTGTTTTAGTATGATATGTGCTACTTAATATATTGTCTTTTGCATTTTTGCAAAAATAGATAAAACTCGGATGATTTTTTGTCTTGTGGAACTCCGATGACTGTAAGTTGTATGATTTTTGGATAGTGACTAAAGTGGATATACCACTCTTCTTTTTAAAAAGTGGGTATGCCACTTTCTAAGAAAAAAAGTAGGTATACCACGAGTGTATTTTACACTCTCCTTTTTTAGATAGAGTGTAATTTATACTCGAGGAAAAATTTACTAGTGCAGCCCAACACTAGACAACCCATGAGTTGCAAAGAAGGAAGGCAAGCCCATTAGCCGCAACGCACACATGTAGCATCATGCGAATTCTCTAAAAATCTGACAGAGGGAGTATGGAAGAAAACATCCATACCAGACCTTCATATTACTCTTGTGTCCGAACGGATCGGAGTGTAAGGTAGTAGTATGGAACAAGTTTTACAGATTCCGCAGCTTCCGCAGTTTCCCGATCGCCAGAGAGAGTGTGCCGTCAAGGTCCATGTTTTGCAGTTGTCTACGAGCAAGCAGAATCGGGGAGAGAAACCATGTGAAGTCAGTAGACTTGAGCAATCGCATGTGTCTACCACATCACATGATGAGCCTCATAGTGGTGATTAAGATTTTTGGATAGATTTTTTCTAACCTGTCATTAAGCACGTGCTTGCATTGTCTTGTAAGTTCGTACGTACTAGTTTATGGAAC
The DNA here is from genome assembly GCA_011799875.1 of Thinopyrum elongatum. Lineage (NCBI taxonomy): Eukaryota > Viridiplantae > Streptophyta > Magnoliopsida > Poales > Poaceae > Thinopyrum > Thinopyrum elongatum. The sequence goes on from CM022297.1 coordinate 509,106,087, forward strand.
AAATCATACTACCATAGTGTTATTATGTTTGTAATTTGTTTTTCCTTTAATATTTTTCAGAAGCACATATGAGACTCAAGTAGCTTTTAGGGTATTGAGATCATAGAAGTCACTCGTTATATTGGTGCAGAATATTGGGCTTTGCTTGAGGTACTACTAAACACTCTACTAATTTGTTGGTTCTGTTATTAGTAAATATTATATTATTGCCAAATATATTTTACTCTCCATTATTAGTGTTTATTGTAAGGTCTAGTTGAATTTCTTGTTATGTCTATTTATCTTTGTAGCAAGATTTTGGTTCTTTTGCTCATGGGTCTTGGTTACGGCACGCCGGCGATGGATGAGGAAGAAGACTTCGACACCCCACAGACTTGGATGTATTTTTCAATTCATGTAATGGTGTTTTAGTAAGGTATGTGTTACTTAATATTAGTTCTTTGGCTTTTTGCAAAAATAGATAAAACTCCGATGACTTTTTTGTGTTCTGGAACTCCAATGACTATAAGTTGTATGTTTTATGGATAGAGTGACTAAAGTGGATATAAATTATTTTCTTCAAAAAACTGGTTATACCAATTTTTAAGAAGAAAAAAAAGTGGGTATACCATGAATTTATTTTACACTCTTTTTTCAGATAGAGTGTAATTTATATTCGAGGAAAATGCTACTAAAACAACCCAACACTAGACAACCCATGAGTTGCAAAGTAGGAAGGCGGGCCCATTACCCGCAACTCACACATGTAGCATCGTGCAAATTCTCTCAAAAACCGACAAATAAAGTCTGGAAGAAAACATCCAGACCAGACCTTCATATTAATCCTGCGTTCGAACGTATCAGAGCATAAAGTAGTAGTATGGAACAAGTCTTACTTATTCCGCAGCTTCAACAGTTTCCCGATCGCCGGTAAGAGTGTGTTGTTAAGGTCCATGTTTTGCAGTTGTCTACAAGCAAGCATATACAGGGAGCGAAACCATGTGAAGCCAGTGGACTTGAGCAATCGGATGTCTCTACCACATGAAATGATGAGCCTCATAGTGGTGATCAGGATTTTTTGGTGGATTTTTTCAAACCTGTCATTAAGCATGAGCTTTCATTGTCTTGTAAGTTCGTCTGCACTAGTTTATGGAACAAATCATACTACCGTAGTGTTATTGTGTTTGTAATAAATTTTTCTTTAATATTTTTGAAAAGCATATAGGAAAACTAAAGTAGCTTTTAGGGTATTGAGATCATAGAAGGCATGATTATATGGGTGAAGAATGTTCTGCTTTGCTTGAGGTACTACTAAACACTCTAGTGATTTGTTGGTTCTGTTATTAGTAAATATTCTATTGTTGCAAATATATATTTTACTCTCCATTATTAGTGTTGATTTTAAGGTCTAGTTGAGTTTCCTAGAATGTCTGTTGATCTTTCTTGCAAGATTTTGGTTCTTTTGCTCATGGATCTTGGTTTTGGCACGCCGTCGATTGATGAGGAAGAAGACTTCGACACCCCAAAGACTTTGATGTATTTTTAAATTCATGTAAGGGTGTATTAGTAAGACATGTGCTACTTATTATATGGTCTTTCGCGTTTATGCAAATATAGATAAAACTTGGATGACTTTTTTGTGTAGTGGAACTCCGATGACCATAAGTTGTATGTCTTATGGATCAAGTGACTAAAGTGGATATACCACTTTTCTTTAAAAAAAGTGGTTATACCACTTTCTAAGAAAAGTGGGTATACCACGAGTGTATTTTACACTTTTCTTTCTTTTGAGATACACTATAATATATACTCGAGGAAAATGCTACTAGTAGAGCCCAACACTAGACAACCCATGAGTTGCAAAGGAGGAACGCAGGCCCATTACCCGAAACACACACATGTAGCATCTTCTGAATTCTCTAAAAATCCGACAGAACTAGTCTGGAAGAAAATATCCAAACCAGACCTTCATATTAATCCACCGTCGGAACAGATCGGAGCGTAAGGTAGTAGTATGGAACATGTCTTACAGATTCCACAGCTTCCGCAGTTTCCCGATCGCCGGCGAGAGGGCGCCGTCAAGGCCCCATGTTTTGCAGTAGTCTACGAGCAAGCAGATGCAGGGAGAGAAACCATGTGAAGCCAGTGGACTATAGCAATCGCATGTCCCTACCACATCACGTGATGACCCTCATAGTGGTGATAATGATTTTTAGATGGATTGTTTCAAACCTGTCATTAAGGACGTGCTTGCATTGTCTTGTAACTTCGTATGTACTAGTTTATGGAACAAATCATACTACCATAGTGTTATTGTGTTTCTAATTTGTTTTTCCTTTAATATTTTTTAGAAGCACATCTGACGACTCAAGTAGCTTTTAGGGTATTGACATCATAGAAGTCACTTATTATATGGGTGAAGAATGTTGGGATTTGCTTGAGGTACTACTAAACAGTCTAGTAATTTATTGGTTCTGTTATTAGTAAATATTACTCCCTCCGTCCCAAAATAAGTGACTCAAGTTTGTACTACAAAGCTAGTACAAACTTGAGTCACTTATTTTGGGACGGAGGGAGTATATTATTGCAAAATATTTTACTCTCCATTATTAGTGTTGTTTTTAAAGTCTAGTTAAATTTCCTGGAATGTCTATTGAACTTTGTTGCGACATTTTGGTTCTTTTGCTCATGGATCTTGGTTACGGCACGCGCCAGTCGTTGAGGAACAAGATTTCGGCACCCCAAAGAATTGGATGTATTTTTCAATTCATGTAAGGGAATTTTAGTAAGATATGTGCTACTTAATAAATGGCCATTCGCACTTCTGCAAAAATTTATAAAACTCGAATGATTTTTTTGTGATCCAATGACTGTATGTTGTATGTTTTATGGATAGAGTGACTAAAGAGGATATACCATATTCTTTTTAGAAAAGTGGGTATACCACTTTCTAAGAAAAAAAGTGGGTTTACCACGAGTGTATTTTACACTCTCTTTTTTGAGATAGATTGTAATTTATACTCCAGGAAAATGCTACTAGTACAACCCAACACTAGACAAACCATGAGTTGCATAGGAGAAAGGCACGGGCATTGCCCACAACGCACACATGTAGCATCGTGTGAATTCACTAAAAATACGACAAAGGGAGCCTAGAAGAAAACATCCAGACCAGACCTTCATATTAATCTTGTGTCCGAACGTATGGGAGTGTAAGGTAGTATTATGGAACAAGTCTTACAGATTCCGCAGTTTCCCGATCGGCGGCGAGAGTGTGCCGTCAAGATCCATGTTTTGCAGTTGGCCACGAACAAGCAGATGCAGGGAGAGAAACCATGTGAAGCCAGTGGACTTGAGCAATCGCATGTGTCTACCACCTCACATGATGAGCCTCATAGTGGTGATTAAGATTTTTGGATGGATTTTTTTCTTACATGTCATTAAGCACGTGCTTGCACTGTCTTGTAAGTACGTATGTACTAGTTTATGGAACAAATCATACTACCATAGTGTTATTGTGTTTGCAATCTGTTTTTCCTTTAAAAAAATTCAGAAGCATATATGACCACTGAACTAGCTTTTAGGGTATTGAGATCATAGAAGGCACTGATTATATGGGTGAAGAATGTTGGGCTTTGCTTGAGGTACTACTAAACACTCTAGTAATTTGTTGGTTCTATTGTTATTAAATATTCTGTTATTGCAAAATATATTTTACTCACCATTATTAGTGTTGATTTGAAGGTCTAGTAGAATTTCCTAGAATGTCTATTGATCTTTGTTGCGAGATTTTGGTTCTTCTGCTCATGGCTCTTGGTAACGGCACGCCAAAGATTTGGACCAGCCAAGCAAGAAAAAGGCACTTGGGCCAAAAAGGCAAGCAAAAAGACCGAGAGAAGTGAGAAAAGACCCTTTCTACACAACGAAAAGGCACTTGTGTCAAAAGGTAATGAAAAAGACAAAGAGAATTGAGAAAAAGTCATTTCCATACAACAAAAATGCAGTTGTGCCAATGTCATAAGAAACACGACACCTCATATATAAAAAAAAGTCACTTATGCCAAACGGTGTGTAGCTGCTACCATGCGTGCCTAGCTACCACCATGCATAGGAAATCGCCTCTCTTGATGATAATCCCACTATTTTGGAAGAGTGTCAACTTTGCATGCATGTGGATCATGTAGAGAATATGTTATGTGATAGCTATATTGTTGAGTTTGAATATGATGCCACATGTAATTATTATGAGAGAGGGAAATATGGTTGTAGAAATTTTCATGTTGCTAAATTACCTCTCTTCATGTTGAGATTGCTATTGTTTTCTTCCATGCATATGCTAGATCTTGCTTGTCTTGCTAATTTGTTTTCCTATAAAATTCCTATACATCGGAAATATGTTAGACTTAAATATGTTTGTCACAGGTTTTATGATGCTCTCTTTGTGTTTTCATTATTATCTTTCATGTGAGCATCAATAAAATCTTATGCCTAGCTAAGGGCGTAAAACGATAGCGCTTGTTGGGAGGCAACCCAATGAATAAAATTTATTTTCATCTTTTTCTTTTTGTTCTTGAGTGTTTGCACAATTATGCTACTGTTATGATTGTGTTTTTTGAGTTTTAGTTAGTGTTTGTGCCAAGTAAAGCCTTTAGGATAGCTTTGGTGATAGTTGATTTGATCTTGTTGGAAAACAGAAACTTTTGCGTCCAGTAAAACAATTTTGAAAATTCAAAGAAGCAACGAACAATTCTGAATTGTTTTACACAAGATTGATATACAAATTGCCTCTGTTTTCCTAATTTTTCAGAATTTTTGGAGTTACAGAAGTATGAGAAAATTCGCATCTTTACAGACTGTTCTGTTTTTGATAGATTCTGTTTGCTTTGCATTGTGTGCTTATTTTGATGAATCTATGGTTTGTATTGGAGGTTATAAGCCATAGTAAAGTTAGAATACAGTAGATATAATGCAAGAACAAAATTTGAATGGGTTTTCTATAGTACTTAAAGTAAAGATTGGTATTCTTATACTAACGGATCTCACGAAGGTTTTGTTGAGTTTTGTGTGATTGAAGTTTTCAAGTTTTGGGTGAGATTACGATGGATGAAGGAATAAGGAGTAAGAAGAGCCTAAGCTTGGGAATGCCCCATGGCACCCCAAGCCATTATCCAAAGAGAAGCAAGCAACTAAGCTTGGGGATGCCCGAGTGGCACCCCCTCTTTCTTCTAACGACCATCGGTATTTTACTTGGAGCTATATTTTTATTCGTCACATATCATGAGTTTTGCTTGGAGCGTCTTGTATGATATGAGTCTTTGCTTGTTTTTTTTAAGTCATGAATCCTTTCTGGACACACCAATTTGAGGGAGCCAAAATTATGCTATGACTTGTTAGAATTGCTCTCTATGCTTCACTTAAATCTTTATGAGCTATGGAATTGCTCTAGTGCTTCACTTATATCTTTTTGAGCACGGTGTGCTTTAGTATTTTTGAAGAAATGCTCTCATGCTTCACTTAGATTTATTTGAGAGTTAGTAATTTTTTTAGAAATTCTCTCTCGCTTCACTTAAATTATTTTGAGAGAAGAAAATTTTATGCTCATGTTCTTCACCTAGATCTGTTTGAGATATCAAAAGCAACTTATGAAATTAGTCCCAAAGTGATAGATATTCAAGAGGGATATAATAAAAACTTTCATGAAGATCATTGGACAAAATAAACTTGATTCCTTGTAATAGTTTTGCGGTATGTTGATATAATATGTGAGTCATGTTGATGAGTAATTATGCTTTAGTAAGAATATTGGTGTTAAGGTTTGTGATTCCCTATGCAAGCACAAAAGTCAACAGTTATGCAATGAAATTACATCCTACTTGTGGTGCATTATTCGGTGTTAGTTATGCTTAATGCTCGCTTATGAGATTTTTCGTTTCTTGGTTGGATGCTTCTCAATCTTTTGCTAGCCTTCATTTGCACTAAGTATGATCACTACTTGTGCATCCTAAATCCTTAAACCAGTTTTGCCATATGAATCCACTATACCTACCTATATGCGGTATTTCCATGCCGTTCTAAGCAAATTTGTATGTGCCATCTCTAATTTCAAAATAAATTTCTCTTTTGTTTGCTCGTACCGCTCATGAAACGGTAGGGGGTGGCTGATATATTTCCATGCTAGGTGTGTTATTCTCAAGATGAGTGTTTATTCACTTGTCATTGCACGAGAGTACGGCAAAGGTATTAGGGATGCCCAGTCCCGAAATGAAAAAATGAATTTACTTTATGTTGTCGAATAATAAATTCCTTGAAAAGTATTGGTATGGACAGCACCCGTGGATTCGGCTAGCCGTGGAATGTGAAAGTATGGTGGAAAAAGGAATAAACTTTATTTTCTTTTTGGGAACCACCTATGATATATCTAGCATGGAAAGTATTGGGAACTACTCGATCGTTTTCGTTGACAGGAAAAGCATGCCACCCAAAATGTTTTATCTCTACTTTTTTCGCTTTGAGCTCTGGCACCTCTACAAATCCCTACTTCCCTCTGCGAAGGGCCTTTCTTTTACTTTATGCAATTTTTATTTTATTTTGAGTCTACATCTTCTCTTATAAAGCACCAACTAAGGGGCACTATGATCGTACTTGAGCATTGGGTGTAGCTAATATGCGAGTGTGTTTCATGAATGGATCAATGATTGAGCATAATAGGCTAGGGATAACTTGCTTTAGTGTTGATATTTTGGAAGACATGGTTGCTTGTTGATATGCTTGAGTATTGAAATCTTCATGTTAAAACTAGACTATTGCTTTGAATCATATAAAAGTCCAAATGTCCATGCTATAAAGAAAAGAATATGTGATGAACATGTTAGGCAGCATTCCACATCAAAAATTCTGTTTTTATCATTTACCTACTCGAGGACGAGCAGAAATTAAGCTTGGGGATGCTGATACGTCTCCAACGTATCTATAATTTTTGATTGTTCCATGCTGTTATATTATCATTCTTGGATGTTTTACAATCATTTTATAGCAACTTTATATCATTTTTTGGGACTAACCTATTGACATAGTGCCGAGTGCTAGTTGCTGTTTTTTGCTTGTTTTTTACTTCACAGGAAATCAATACCAAACGGAGTCCAAACGCAGCGAAACTTTTTGGTGATTTTTTCTGTACGAGAAGACACAAGTTGGGCCAAGAAAGTACCTGAGGGGGGCTCCAAGGGGAGCACAACCCACCAGGGCGCGCCTGGGGGCCCAGGCGCGCCCAGGTGGGTTGTGCCCACCTCGGCCACCTCCTGCACCGCCTCTTTGCTCTATAAATACCCCAATATTCCAGAAACCCTAGGGGAGTCGACGAAAATCAATTTCAGCCGTCGCAAGTTCCAGAAACCACAGATCCAATCTAGACACCATCACGGAGGGGTTCATCATCCTCATTGGTGCCTCTCCGATGATGCGTTAGTAGTTCATTGTAGACCTACGGGTCCGTAGTTAGTAGCTAGATGGCTTCCTCTCTCTCTTTTGATTCTCAATACAATGGTCTCTTGGAGATCTATTTGATGTAACTCCTTTTGCGGTGTGTTTGTTGGGATCCGATGAACTTTGAATTTATGATCAGATCTATGTTTTTATCCATGAAAGTTATTTGAGTCTTTTGATCTCTTATATGCATGATTACTTATAGCCTCGTATTTCTTCTTCGAATCTTTGGTTTAGTTAGGCCAACTAGATCGATTTTTCTTGCCATGGGAAAAGGTGCTTTGTGATGGGTTCGATCTTACGGTGCTTGATCCCAGTGACAGAAGGGGAACCGACACGTATGTATCGTTGCTATTAAGGATAACAAGATGGGGTCTATTTCTACATAAATAGATCTTGTCTACATCATGTCATTGTTCTTATTGCATTACTCCGTTTCTCCATGAACTTAATACACTAGATGCATGCTGGATAGTGGTCGATGTGTGGAGTAATAGTAGTAGATGCAGGCAGGAGTCGGTCTACTAATCTTGGACATGATGCCTATATAATGATCATTGCCTGGATATTGTCATAATTATTTGAAGTTCTATCAATTGCCCAATAGTAATTTGTTTACCCACCGTATGCTATTTTTCTCGAGAGAAGCCACTAGTGAAATCTACGGCCCCCGGGTCTATTTTCTCATCATATATTTTCAGATCTATTTTTCTATTTGCCTTTTTATTTATTTGCCACTTTTATTTTTAGATCTATATTTCTAAAAACCCAAAAATATTTTGCTGCACTTTATTTTATTCGCGATCTATTTATCCAATCTACTACAATTTATCTCCCGTCAACTTGCCAATTTCTGGCACCGTTACCCGAAAGGGATTGACAACCCCTTTAACACGTCGGGTTGCAAGTATTTGTTCTTTTTGTGCAGGTGTTGTTTACGTAGTGTTGCTTGGTTCTCCTACTGGTTCGATAACCTTGGTCTCATCACTGAGGGAAATACCTACCGTTGTTGTGCTGCATCATCCCTTCCTCTTTGGGGAAATACCGACGTAGTTCAAGCCAACATCAGATAGCAGCCATTCTCAGGCCATCCACGTGTCAACCTTTGAAAATCACATTCATTTTCACCTCACTCCCTGTCTAGCCTCTGACATTAATGGGTGGACCATGTGCCCGAAGGTTCGTCAATGGACACAATAGCCTACCGAGAGGCCCTCTTTCCCCCAATCCCCTGCCTCCTCTTTCCCCGACCTCCCCCAATCCCCGCCTCCTCTCCTCCTCCTCAACCTGTCGCCTCTCCCCCAAGCCGCCGCCCACTCTCCTTCTCATGCGTCTTCAACCCCATACTCACCAGCTCCCGAAGCTCCGCCGAGTGGTGAACCATAAAGGAGCAGGGACATGAATTGAGAAGAGGGGTGCGGCGGAGAACTCTGGCGTGGAGTGGTCATCCGCTGCACCCTGGTCGCCGTCCCCGTCCCCAACTGGGTTGCCCACTGCTCAGCGCAGCACCACCCCCTCCTCCCTCGTCAGTCGCCGCCGTCTTCTCACTGGGGTGGGGGAGTAGGGGATCCGGTCTGCAGGCAAAGGGCGACAGCAGGGGCGCTCGATTCGATCCAGCGCCATGCACCGGTCCATGCAGTAGAGAGAGAAGGAAAGGGAGGAGGGATAAAGAGAGAACAAAGAGGAAAGGGAGGTGCAGCGGCGGATGGAGAGGATCACCGGCCGTCATAGGCCAGTCGCATCTCTCCTCCTCCCCTGCTCTTGAACATCACCGTGCCCCTCCTCCTCCCCTTTACTTCTATATCCAAATCCTCTTATCTGACATATAAATAATGCTAGGATAGCAGCCATTCTCAGGCCATCCAGGTGTCCAACATTTGAAAATCACGTTCGTTTTCACCTCACTCCCTGTCTAGCCTCTGTCACTGATGGGTGGACCATGTGCCCGTGGATACGTCAATGGGCAGTATAGCCTACCGAGAGCCTCTCTTTCCCCAATCCGCGACCTCCTCTTTCCCCGACCTCCCCCAATCCCCGCCTTCTCTCCTCAATCTGTGGCCTCTCCCCCAAGTCGCCACCCACTCTCCTTCTCCCGCGTCTTCAACCCCGTCCTAACCAGCTCCCGATGCTCCTCCGAGTGGTGAACCAGAAAAAGGAGGGACCTAAAGGGAGAAGAGGGGTGCGATGGAGAACTATGGCGTGGAGGAGTAGTCCTCCGCTGCACCCTGGTTGTCGTCCCCGTCCCCAACTTGGCTGCCCACTACTCACCGCAGCACCATCCCCTCCTCCCTCGTCAGTCACCACCAGTCTTCTCGTTGGGGTAGGGGAGATGGAGATCCGGCCTGCAGCCAATGGGCGACGGCGGGGGCTCTCGATTAGATCCAGTGCCATGGACCAGTCCATGCAGCAGAGATAGAAGGAAAGGGAGGAGGGAGCAAGAGGGAACAAAGAGGAGAGGGAAGTGCACCGGCGGATGGGAGAGGATCACCGGCCGTCGCAGGCTAGTCGAATCTCTCCTCCTTTCCTGCTCTTGACAATCACCGTGCCGCTCCTCCTCCCCTTTACTTCTATATCCATATCCTCTTATCTGACATATAAATGACGCTAGGATAGCAGCCATTCTCAGGCCATCCACGTGCCAACCTTTGAAAATCACGTTCGTTTTCACCTCACTCTCTGTCTAGCCTCTTACATTAATGGGTGGACCATGTGCCCGAAGGTCCGTCGATGGGCACAATAGCCTACCGAGAGGCCCTCTTTCCCCCAATCCCCTGCCTACTCTTTCCCCGACCTCCCCCAATACCCGCCTCCTCTCCTCCTCCTCAACCTGTTGCCTCTCCCCCAAGCCGCCGCCCACTCTCCTTCTCCTGCGTCTTCAACCCCGTCCTCACCAGCTCCCGATGCTCCTCCGAGTGGTGAGCCAGAAAGGAGGAGGGACGTGAAGGGAGAAGAGGGGTGCGGCGGAGAACTCTGGCGTGGAGTGGTCATCCGCTGCACCCTAGCCGTCGTCCCCGTCCCCAACTGGGTTGCCCACTGCTCAGCGCAGCACCATCCCCTCCTCCCTCGTCAGTCGCCGCCGTCTTCTCACTTGGGTGGGGGAGTAGGGGATCCGGTCTGCAGGCAAAGGGCGACGGCGGGGGCACTCGATTTGATCCAGCGCCATGCACTGGTCCGTGCAGCAGAGAGAGAAGGAAAGGGAGGAGGGATAAAGAGAGAACAAAGAGGAGAGGGAGGTACAGCGGCGGATGGAGAGGATCACCCGCCGTCGTAGGCCAGTCGCATCTCTCCTCCTCTCCTGCTCTTGAACATCACCGTGCCTATCCTCCTCCCCTTTACTTCTATATTCATATCCTCTTATCTGACATATAAATGACGCTATGATAGCAGCCATTCATAGGCCATCCACGTGTCCAATCTTTGAAAATCACGTTCATTTTCACCTTACTCCCTATCTAGCATGTGTCACTGATGGGTGGACCATGTCCCCGTGGATCCATCGATGGGCAATATAGCCTACCAAGAGCCCTCTTTCCCCTAATCCGCTGGCTCTTGTTTCCCTGACCTCCCCCAATCCCTGCCTCTTCTCCTCCTCCTCAATCCGCCGCCTCTCCTCCAAGCCGCCGCCTACTCTCCTTCTACCGCGTCTTCTACCTCATCCTCGCCAGCTCCCGACGCTCCTCCGAGTGGTGAACCAGAAAGAAGGAGGGACGTGAAGAGAGAAGAAAGGTGTGGTGGAGAACTCTGGTGTGGAGGAATGGTCATCCGCTGCACCCTGGCCGTCGTCCCCGTCCCCAACTAGTCTTCCCACTGCTCAACGCAGCACCACCCCCTCCTCCCTCGCCAGTCACTGCAGGTCTTCTCGCTGGGTTGGGTGAGTAGGGGATCCCACCAGATCCGACCTGCAGGCAAAGGGAGACGGCGGGGGCGCTCAATTCGATCCGGCACCATGGACTGGTCCGTGCAGCAGAAAGAGAAGGAAAGGGGGGAGGGGAAAGAGGGACAAAGAGGAGAGGGAGGTGTAGCGACAGATGGGAGAGGATCACCGGCTGTCGCAGGCCAGTCGCATCTCTCCTCTCCTGCTCTTGACCATCACCGTGCCCCTCCTCCTCCCCTTTACTTCTATATCCATATCCTCTTACTTGACATATAAACGACGGTAGGATAGCAGCCATTCTCAGGCCATCCACGTGTCCAACCTTTCAAAATCATGTTCGTTTTCACCTCTCTCCCTGTCTAGCCTCTGTCACTGATAGGTGGACCATGTGCCCGTGGGTCTGTCGATGGCCAGTATAGCCTACCGAGAGCCCCTCTTTCCCAATCAGTTGCCTCCTCTTTCCCCGACCTCCCCCAATCCCCACCTCATCTCCTCTTCCTCAATCTGTCGCCTCTCCCCTAAGCCGCCGCCCACTCTCCTTCTCCCACATCTTCAACCTTGTCCTTGCCAGCTCCCGATGCTCCGCCGAGTTGTGAACCAGAAAGAAGGAGGGATGTGAAAGGAGAAAAGGGGTGCGGCGGAGAACTCTGGCATGGAGGAGTGGTCATCTACTGCACCCTGGCCGTCGTCCCCGTCCACAACTGGGCTACCCACTGCTCAGCGCAGCACCACTCCCTCCTCTCTCATTAGTCATTGCTGGTCTTCTCGCTGGAGTGGGGGAGTAGGGGATCCCGTTAGATCTGGCCTATAGGTAAACGGCGACGGCGAGGTCGCTCAATTCGATCCAGCCCCATGGACCGGTCCGTGCAGCAGAGAGAGAAGGAAACGGGGAAGGAGAAAGAGAGTACAAAGAGGAGAGGGAGGTGAAGTGGCGGATGGGAGAGGATTACCGATCGTCGCAGGCCAGTCACATCTCGCCTTCTCTCCTGCTCTTCACCTTCACTGTGCCCCTCCTCCTCCCCTTTACTTCTATATCCATAACCTCTTATCCGATATATAAATGACCTTACGATAGCAGCCATTCTCAGGCCATCCACGTGTCCAACCTTTGAAAATCACGTTCGTTTTCACCTCACTCCCTGTCTAGCCTCTGTCACTGATGGCTGGACCATGTGCCCATGTGTCCGTCGATGGGTAGTATAGCCTACCGAGAGCCCCTCTTTCCCCAAATCCGTTGCCTCCTCTTTCCCCGACCTTCCCCAATCCCCACCTCCTCTCCTCCTCCTCAATCCGACGTCTCTCCCCCAAGCCGCTGCCCACTCTCCTTCTCTCGCGTCTTAAACCCGTCCTCGCCAGCTCCCGATGCTCCTCGGAGTGGTGAACTAGAAAGGAGGAGGGACGTGAAGGCAGAAGAGGGGTGCGGCGGAGAACTCTAGCATGGAGGAGTGGGCATCCGCTGCACCCGGGCCGTCGTCCCCGTCCCCAACTGTGCTGCCCACTGCTCAGCACAGCACCACCCCCTCCTCCCTCGTCAGTCGCTGCCGGTCTTTTCGCTGGGGTGGGGAGTAGAGGATCCCGCCAGATCCAGCCTGCAGGCAAAGGGCGATGGCAGGGGTGCTCGATCCGATCCAGTGCCATGGACCGGTCTGTGCATCAGAGAGAAGGAAAGGGAGGAGGGAGAAAGAGAGAATGAGAGGAGAGGGAGGTGCAATGACGGATGGGAGAGGATCACCGGTCATCGCAGGCCAGTCGCATCTCTCCTCCTTTCCTGCTCTTGACCATCACCGTGCCCCTCCTCCTCCCCTTTACTTCTGTATCAATATCCTTTTATCTGACATATAAATGACGCTAGGATAGCGGCCATTCTCAGGCCATCCACGTGTCCAACCTTTGAAAATCACGTTTGTTTTCACCTCACTCCCTGTCTAGTCTCTGTCACTGATGGGTGGACCATGTGCCCGTGGGTCCATCAATGGCCAGTATAGCTTACATGGAGCCCCTCTATCCCGCAATCATCTGCCTCCTATTTCCCGACTTCCCCCAATCCCCGCCTCCTCTCATCCTCCTCAATCCGTCGCCTCTCCCCCAAGCCACCGCCCACTCTCCTTCTCCCGCGTCTTCAACCCCGTCCTCCCCAGCTCCCAACGCTTCGCCAAGTGGTGACCCAGAAAGGAGGAGGGACGTGAAGGGAGAAGAGGGGTCCGGCAGAGAACTCTGGCGAGGAGGAGTGGTCATCCGCGGTACCCTGGCCGTTGTCCCTGTCCCCAACTGGGTTGCCCACTGCTTAGTGTAGCACCACCCCCTCCTCCCTCGTCAATCACCGCCGGTCTTCTCGCTGGGGTGGGGGAGTAGAGGATCCCGCTAGATCCAGCCTGCAGACAAAGGGCGACAGCAGGGGCGCTCGATCCGATCCAGCGCCATGGACCGGTCTATGCATCAGAGAGAGAAGGAAAGGGAGGATGGAGAAAGAGAGAACAAAGAGGAGAGGGGGGTGCAACGACATATGGGAGAGGATCACCGGCCATCGCAGGCCAGTAGCATCTCTCCTCCTCTCCTGCTCTTGACCATCACCGTGCCCCCCCCCCTCCCATTTACTTCTATATCCATATCCTCTTATTTGACATATCAATGCCGTTAGGATAGCAGCCATCCACGTGGCCAACCTTTGAAATTCATGTTTGTTTTCACCTCACTCCCTGTCTAGCCTCTGTCACTAATGGCTGGACCATGTGCCCGTGGGTCCGTGGATGGGCAGTATAGCCTACCGAGAGCCCCTCTTTCCCCCTATCCGTTGCCTCCTCTTTCCCCGACCTCCCCCAATCCCGCCTCCTCTCCTTCTCCTCAATCCATCGCCTCTCCCCCAAGTCGTCGCCCACTCTCATTCTCCCGTGTCTTCAACCCTGTCCTAGCCAGCTCCCGACGCTCCGCCGAGTGGTGAACCAGAAAGGAGGAGGGTCATGAAGGAAGAAGAGGGGCGCGGCGAAGAACTCTGGCATGGAGGAGTGGTCATCCGCTGCATCCTGGCCGGTGTCCCCGTCCCCAACTTGGCTGCCCACTGCTCAGCGCAGCACCACCCCCTCCTCCCTCGTCAGTCGTCGTCGGTCTTCTCGCTAGGGTGGGGGTGTAGGGGATCCCACCAGATCCGGCCTGCAGGTAAAGGGCAACGGCGGGGGCGCTCGATCCGATCCATCACCATGGACCGGTCCATGCAGCAGAGAGCGAAACAAAGAGAGGAGGGAGAAAGAGAGAACAAAGAGGAGAGGGAGGTGCAGCGGCGGGTGGAAGAGGATCACCGGCCGTCGTAGGCCACTCGCATCTCTCCTTCTCTGCTGCTCTTGACCATCACCGTGCCTCTCTTCCTTTGCTTTACATCTATATCCATATCCTCTTAAAATATGGGGAAGACAGAGCCAGCGAGAGGAAGATGGCTCGGCCCTGCCGCCGATCCCCACCTACCACTTCCGTCGGGCTCCATGGTGGGAGGGTGCGCACCATGGAGGAACAGCAGGGGATGAAATGAAGATACACCGCCGGACTCCCTTTTCACTTTATGGTTGCATCTGCCAACTAAATGAGCATGCAAAGCAATATGACAATGATGGTATGTGTCATAATAAAACGGAACGGTAGAAGTTGCATGGCAATATATCTCGGAATGGCTATGGAAATGCCATAATAGGTAGGTATGGTGGTTGTTTTGAGGAAAGGTATAAGGAGGGTTTAATACACCGGCGAAAGTTGCGCGGTACTAGAGTGGCTAGCAAAGTTGGAAGGGTGAGAGTGTGTATAATCCATGGACTCTACATTAGTCATAAAGAACTCACATACTTATTTCAAAAGTTTACTAGCCCTCGAAGAAAAGTACTACTACGCATGCTCCTAGGGGGATAGATTGGTAGGAAAAGACCATCTCTCGTCCCCGACTACCACTCATAAGGAAGACAATCAATAATAAATCATGCTCCAATTTCATCGCATAACGAGAGACCATACGTGCATGCTTCAGGAATCACAAACATTAACACAAGTATTCTTACTAAACCACAATTACTCACTAGCATGACTCTAGTACCACCATCTTTATATCTCAAAACAAATGCAAGGAATCAAACTTCTCATATATTCAATGATCTTCATGAAAGTTTTTATTATATCCCTCTTAAATACCCATCATATTAGGACCAAATTCATAACCTAAGCAAATTGACATACTATTTATAAGACTCTCAAAATAATATAAGTGAAGCATGAGAGTTCATCAATTTCTTCAAAATATAACCACCGCCGTGCTCTAAAAGATATAAGTGAAGCACTAGAGCAACTGCCTAGCTCAAAAGATATAAGTGAAGCACATAGAGTATTCTAATAAATTCACGGTTAATGTGTGTCCCTCTCCAAAGGTGTGTAAAACAAGGATGATTGTGGTGAACTAAAAAGAAAATAAAGCAAAGACTCATATAATACAAGACGCTCCAAGCAAAACACATATCATGTAGTGAATAAAAATATAGCCTCAAGTAATTTACCGATGGATTGTAGACAAAAGAGGGGATGTCATCTGGGGCATCCCCAAGCTTAGATGCTTGGTTGTCCTTGAATATTAACTTGGGGTGCCTTGGTCATCCCCAAGATTAGGCTCTTGCCACTCCTTATTCCATAGTCCATCGAAACTTCACCCAAAACTTGAAAACTTCACAACACAAAACTCAACAGAAAACTCGTGAGATCCGTTAGTATGATAAAGCAAATCACCACTTTTAGGTATTGTTGTAAACTCATTCCAATTTTATATTAGCACTATATCTACTATATTATTCCAACTTCACCATGGCTCATACCCCCCGATACTACCCATAGATTCATCAAAATAAGCAAACAACGCATAGAAAACAGAATCTGTCAAAAACAAAACAGTCTGTAGAAATCTGGACAATGACCATACTTCTGTACCTCTAAAAATTGTGAAACATTAGGACAACTTGCGCAATTTGTATATCAATCTTGTGTAAAAAAAATCAGGTTAAAATCACATTTCTGTGAATTTACAAATTTCCTAAACTGGGCGCAAAAGTTTCTGTTTTTCAGCAAAATCAAATTAATTATCACCATAGATCATCCCAAAGGCTCTACTTGGCACAAACACTAATTAAAACACTTAAACGCAATCATAACAGAAGTATAATTGCATATTTATTGAAAAACATAAGGAAAAGCAAAAAAAAATGGGTTGCCTCCCAACAAGCTCTATTGTTTTATGCCCCTAGCTAGGCATATTGCATAGATCTAGGTATTGTCATCTTTGGTATTCAATCCATAAGTATCCCTCATAATAGATTCGTATGGCAACTTAATTTTTTTCTTGGGAAGTGTTCCATGCCCTTTGCGACAATAAGAACATCATTAATTCTTCCCATAGGTTTCTTAATAGTAGAATCTGCTAAGTGCAAATTTAAGGAACAATCAGCAAGTTTATGGAAACCTAGCACATCACATAAAAATATTTGGAATAGTGGAAACGCTAGCACCCAAATCACATAAAGCATAACACTCATAATCTTTAATCTTAATCTTAATAGTAGGTTCCCATTCATCACAAAGCTTTCTAGGGATTGAAACTTCCAACTCAAGTTTTTCTTCAAAAGATTTCATCATAGCATAAACGACGTGTTTAGTAAAAGCCTTATTTTGATTATAAGCATGAGGTTAATTAAGCATAGATTGTAACAAGGAAATACACTCAATCAAAGAACAATTATCATAATTAAAATCCTTGAAATCCAAAAGAGTGGGCTCATCACTACTTAAAGTTTTGACCTCGCCAATCCCACTTTCATCAATTTTTTCATTAAGATCATCACCCTCCAAATTATTGAGACGCCTTCTAGCTAAAGTTGACTCTTCTCCAGTCCCTTTTTCATCAAGTTTTATATTAGAAAACAAAGATTCAATAGGAGTCACACCAATCACTTTAAGATCTTCATCATGATTATCACGAAAACTAGAAGAACATGCTTTTTATAACCAATTTCTCTTAGCTCGCATTCTAGCGATTCTCTCCTTACTTTCATTAATAGAAATTTGAATAGATTGCATAGACTCATTAATATCAAGCTTGGGTGGCATAGATCTAATCTTAAAGGAATCAATCTCATGAGAAATTCTATCAACGTTTCTAGCCAAATCATCAATCTTAAGCAATTTTTCTTCTACCATGGCATTGAAAATCTTTTGAGAATTAATGAAATATTTAATATTATTCTCAAGATCAGAGGGTGTCTTATTGTAACTTACATAAGAATTGTTGTAGGAATTACCATAATTGTTAGAGGAATTACTAGAAAATGGCCTAGGATTAAAATTGCCTATATACGCGTTATTACCAAAATAGTTCCTACCAACAAAATTCACATCCATAGATTCATTATTATTCTCAATCAAGGTAGACAAAGTCATATCATTAGGATCAATAGGAGCACTCTTGCTAGCAATCAATTTCATAAGTTCATCCATCTTTCCACTCAAATTATTAATCTCTTCAATCGCATGCACTTTTTTACTAGTAGAAGATCTTTCAGTATGCCATTGAGAGTAATTTGCCATAATATTATCTAGGAGTTTAATAGCTTCTCCTAATGTGATTTCCATAAAAGTACCACCCGCGGTGGAATCTAAAAGATTTCTAGATGCAAAATTCAATCCAGCATAAAAAAATTGTATGATCATCCATAAACTTAACCATGAGTAGGGCGATTTCTTATCATTAACTTCATCCTCTCCCAAGATTGTGCAACATGTTCATGATCAAGTTGCTTAAAATTCATTATATTGTTCCTAAGAGAGATGATCTTAGTGGGAGGAAAATACTTGGAGATAAAAGCATCCTTACACTTATTCCATGAATCAATACTATTTTTAGGCAAGGATGAAAAAGCCAAGTTTTACCACGATCTCGTAGTGAGAACGGAAACAACTTCAATTTAACAATATCATTATCCACATATTTTTTCTTTTGCATATCACATAATTCAACAAAAGTATTAAGATGGGATGCAGCATCTTCATTGGGACTTCCAGAAAATTGTTCTTTCATAACAAGATTCAACAAAGCGGCATTAATTTCATAAGATTCCGCACTAATGGCGGGAGCAATCAAAGTACTAATAAAATCATTATTATTAGTGTTGGAAAAGTCACACAACTTAGTATTTTCTTGAGACATCGTGACAAAGCAAGCAATCTAGCACACAAGCAAACAAAAAGCAAATGAAAAGGCGAACGAAAAGAAGGCAAATAAAAGGTAAATACTTTTGTATTTTTTTGAAAGCGCTTTAGAAGTGGGGAAGAGGAAAACGAGAGGCAAATGGCGAATAATGTAAGTGCAAGAGATGAGAGTTTATGATAGGTACTTGGTAGGCTTGAAGTAGATCCTCCCCGGCAACGGCGCCAGAAATTCTTCCTGCTACTTCTTGAGCTTGCGTTGATTTTTTCCTTGAAGAGGAAAGGGTGATGCAGCAAAGTAGAGATACGTATTTCCCTCAGTTAAGAACCGAGGTATCAATCCAGTAGGAGGAACACACAAGTCTCCAATGATTGCACCTACACAAACAAACAAATACTTGCACCCAACGCGAAAAAGGGGTTGTCAATCCCTTCACGGTTACTTGCAAGGATGAGATCTGATAGAGATAGGTATAAAAGATACTCCCTCCGTTCCAAAATATAGCGCGCCCGTGCTTTTCGAGGTTCAACTTTGACCATAAATCTAACCAACGAGACCGACTGCGGCGCGAGCAAAAATTATACCAGTGAATTCGTATTCAAAAGAACTTTTCAATTATATAATTTTTGCTCCCGCCACAGTCGGTCTCGTTGGTTAAATTTATGGTCAAAATTGAAGCATGGAAATCGAGGACGCACTATATTTTGGAACGGAGGGAGTAAGTAAAAGTGCAAAATAAAGTAAAGGTAAATAAATTACAACAAGGTATTTTTGTGTTTTTTATTTTATAGATCTGAAAATAATATGATAAAAATAGACCCGGGGGCCATAGTTTTCACTAGAGGCTTCTCTCTTGAAAGAAAGCATACGGTGGGTAAACAAATTACTGTTGAGCAATTGATAGAAAAGTGCAAAGTTATGACGATATCCAAGTCAATGATCATGAATATAGGCATCACGTCCGTGACAAGTAGACCGACTCCTGCCTGCATCTACTACTATTACTCCACACATCGACCGCTATCCAGAATGCATCTAGTGTATTAAGTTAACAAGAACGGAGTAACGCCTTAAGCAAGATGACATGATGTAGAGGGATAGATCCAAGCAATATGGTATAAACCCCATCTTTTTATCCTTAATGGCAACAATCCAAATACGTGACTCGCTACCCCTACTGTCACTGGGTGAGGACACCGCAAGATTGAACCCATCACAAAGCATCTCTCCCATTGCAAGATAAATCAATCTAGTTGGCCAAACCAAATCAATAGATCGGAGAGAAATACAAAGCTATCTTAATCATGCATAAAAGAGTTCAGAGAAGACTCAAATAATATTTATAGATAATCTGATCATAAATCCACAATCCATCGGATCTCAACAAATGCACCGCAAAAGAAGATTACATCAAATAGATCTCCAAGAACATCGAGGAGAACATTGTATTGAAGATCAAAGAGAGAGAAGAAGCCATCTAGCTATGGACCCGTAGGTTTGTGGTAAACTACTCACACATCATCGGAGGGGCAGCAAGGTTGATGTAGAAGCCCTCCGTGATCGAATCCCCCTCCGACAGAGTGCCGGAAAAGCCCCTAGATGGGATCTCACAAGAACAGAAGCTTGCAGCGGCGAAAAAGTATTTTTGGTGTGCCCTTCAGTATAAGGGGAATATTTGGGTATTTATAGAGTAGAGATTAGGGTTAGAGGAGCATCAGGGGGCCCACAAGCCTGGGGGGTGCCCCCTAGGGCGCGCCTCCCGAGCTTGTCGCCAACTGGTAGCCCCTCTGACCCCCTCCCGAAGGTTCCTAGGTGTCTTCTGGTCCTAGAAAAATCCTCAAAAAGTTTCGTTCCGTTTGGACTCCGTTTGATATTGATTTTCTGTAAAGACAAAAACAAGGAAAAACAGCAACTGGCACTAGGTTAATAGGTTAGTCTCAAAAATGATATAAAATAGCATAATAATGCATATAAAACATCCAAGATGGATAATATAATAGCATGGAACAATAAAAAATTACAGATACGTTGGAGACGTATCAGAAGTTATCGAGGGTTGTCATTGATCGACCAGTGATTTTCTTCTTTTTCCTAGGCCGATCAACTGACGTGTGCCTGGCGCAGCGCTCGTGCCGAAGTACGAGCCTTCCTCGCTTCAATTTGTTATCACAAATGAAATCTATCTTTTTTGTGCCAATCAGGCATCTTCGATACTGCAAAATTTTGACACTAGATCGGATAACTCCGGAAGTGTTTGGACGCAGCGACGGGTAAGGGTGTTCGAAACGCATGTATCCCTGCATCAGCGCTGAAAGGATGCTATGATGTCTGAGTCCCGGTAGTCTGGTATGCCGTCTATGATGGACGAAAACCTGTCCCTAAATTGCCTGATTGATTCGTCAATGAGTTGTTGCATGTAGGCGAGATCCCAGACATCGGGAGGTCCTGAATTATTGGGGCGATATTCGATGTGGGAGCTGGGTGGGAAAGTGCCTTTGGTCTTTACGGACGCGGGCTTGAAGTCTTGATATTTTCAGCCCGCGAGGGGCGAGCAGTCATCGGATCGGCCCTGCTGATTTGAAGATCGAACACGCCGGCCGTTTCTGGAAGGCTGCTGTCAGAGTCACTTTCCAGGAAGTACCTCGGCCCTTCGCCTTCTACAGGGCGTTCAGCCGGGACGGGAAAGAGGTCGTGGATCACCTCTTGTTCGCGAAGGGGAGGGCATGATCCCATGATGGAGTTTTTGAGAACGGGAATCATGCCTTGGAGGGCGGAGTCGTTGATGGATGAACCCATCGATCTTTCATTGATCCTTGCAGCGGAACTCTCAATGAAAGCACTAGTGTCGGTGTGAAATCCAGCACACCTCGGGGTAGGGGGTCCCGAGCTGTGGATCTCGGATCGATGTTAACAGGAATGAGGAGACAATGTTTACCAAGGTTCGGGCCCTCTTGATGGAGGTAAAACCCTATGTCCTGCTCTTGTTTACATTGATGGAGATGTATCGAGTACAGAGTTGATCTACCTCGAGATCATAAGTTGTGTTCTACCTCTAGGGCTAGGTGAATGTAATTGTGATCTGATCCCCTATGCGGGCTAAACCCCTTGGCTTATATACACGCCAGGTAGGGCAACTAGGATTACATGGTCGGTATCTAGAGGATCGCATGGAGGCGGTAAGGGATGTCTTGGAGCATATGTCAAGTCTTCGGCAGGCGTAGTCTTGATCTCATCCGGGTGTGCAGCTTCTGGAGTCTTCCTTTAATGAGAATGTGGGCCCACCGGCCCAGCCCGAGGACTATGGGCCGACTAGGTTAGTACCCCCTAGTCCAGGACACCGTCACTAGGTAAGGTAGTCAAAGCAAAAAGTGGGAAGTGAGCATCCCAAGAAGTGGAAATAAAGACCCTTTCAATAGTTGCAAAGATGGGGACCTCTTGGTTGTTTCTCCACGTAAAACTTCTAGTAGAAATATTCACCTCCATAAGGGCCCATTTATTAATACAATCGTTAAAAACATAAGAAAAGTGGTTATTAATGTGTCCATTGTTCTTATCAAACGCAGAACTCATCAAATTAAAATCCCCACCAATCATGCAGCTGAGCAATAAATTCTATCCTCAACTCATTGTAAGCAGTGCCATAAATATCCACAAAGTGCCTAAGGAAACCCCATTTCTTACTATTTTTTAACAATCACTATAATGCAATGTTTTTTATTGGAAAAACCAATCACCTCAAACAAATAACACTTAAGCCCCACAATAATGCCACCAGTAGTATTAATAGCAGGTAAGTAATGCTAATTAAACTCAATCCTACCAGAAATGGTTTTAAGCATGCTATCATCAATGAACTCTCTTTTGCTTTCAAAGAAACCAACAAAATTCACATGATTATTATTCAAACATTCAACAAGACACTTTAATTTACCATGTTGCCCTAAACCTCCAATATTCCATAAGGCACCAATCATTGGATTTTAAAAGGATGAGACAAGGCACAAGGCAAGTTCTTAGTGTGAAAGATTGGACTATCACTATTCAGATCAGCTGTGCCCCCCTGACCTAGGAATAGTAATAGAAATAATAGGTGAAGAACAACTAAATTCATATTGTTCAAAAGGGTCAAGATTATCGGGAAGAAAAGGTTTCAGGACTATAGTTAGCAAACTTAAGACAGTTTAGTTTTTTAGATTCCACCATATCAAGGATAATATATTTTTTGTTCAGGGGTAGTATCACCAATGCAATATCTACCTTAGTAGTTTGATTAGCAAGTTCTTCACGATCAAAGTTGGCAAAGGATTTCCCTTTAAAAGAAGCAAGTATCTCCATATTCTTTTTCTTCATATAAGCTGCAGCCTTGTCCATGATTTTTTATGTTGCCATGGTTCCTTGTAATAGGCCTGTTGGATAGTATAGGGCCCCATTTAGTAACAGGTTCCACAATACTCTTCAGTTTCTTCTCAGATTCATCTTTCTCCAAAGATTCCAATAAAGATCTCTTAACAGAGCCTAAGGCCATAGTCAGGTCTTTAGGAGGACATTGCATCTCAAGTAACAAGTTCTCCTCTTCTCCATCCGAGTAAACCATCTCGAACTTGCTCGGATGTTCAGAATGATACTCCATATCAACAGACAAAGGTTCAATTTCATGTTCTGAAGCAATGTTATTATCACAAATAGGACTAACACAGTCAACATCCATAAGGATCACAACAGGTTTGGGGAGCGATTTTTTTCTAGTTTCCTCAATGAATTGCTCATGGAAAGAAATAACAAGTTTGTGAGGGTGGAAATCCATAGAAGAAACAAACAACACTTGTTTTGTTTTTTAGCCTATAGAAGTAGCACTTTTCCTAGGAAAGTTAGCTTTGTCAAGTTCACCTATTGATTCATTACCATCTTCATCCATATTATCTTTATCAGAAACATCAGAATCCTTATCCACCTTTTCTTCACTATGCTTGTCACTGTCAGGGTTGTGATCATCACCATCTTCACCCACCTGATCAAAACCTTCAACAATAAAGAACAACGAGTATAGTTTCCTTCGTATCTCCACAAGCCTCTCAAAGGGGTTTTTTGTGAGATCTCTACAAGCCACTTTCACTCTAATGAGCTCATAAAAGCTTTTAAAAATCCCACTCCGGTCCACATCCACAAGGATTCCAAAGCTAGAAGCTACCTGGGCCAAAATCTTCCATGCACGCCACTTTGGGGGAATTCCTTCTATCTGAACTGTGACTTCAGTTAACTCTGCAAATGGATCAACAATTGGATCCCATTCACAGATCTTGACAGGCACACCACCCACTGGCAGATGAAATGCTGGGAATTCAATCATGTCATCAAAAAAAAAAATTGGGGGGGGGGGGTCTCAGAAAGAATTTTTGTCACCAAGCTCTCTAATTTTCCATGGCCATTCCTTGCTCTTACAGAAAATTCCATTTAACTGAATATAAGTAATTCAAAAGCAGAAACTTCACCCTTGACCACTTTCAACACAGCAACATTTTTTAAATTCAACCAGCTGGACTCTGAAGCGGTAGGGACATCTAGATGGTAGAAACCAAGCCCTATAGCAGCGCCGCCAAAGTAAGTGGCAGTGGGAAACCTATTTTTTTTTATATCCATACTCTTCACATTATTACATTTTTTTAAAAAATATATGATTTTCATTTTCTTTTTAGAGGGAACCTTTAAAGATCTGATGGGCAATTCAGACACGGCCCAGCCACATACATGTTCGGAGCCCACGGGCCGGGGCTAAAACCCCGAACAGAGCCAGAACCACCTTCCCTTCTCCCCCTAGCCTCTGGTTCTATCCTCTTCCCTCGCTGCGAATGGCGTCTCCGGCCTCCACCTCCGCGCCGGTCTCCCTCTCCCTCCCGCTCCGCCCTTCCCCGTGCCGCCGCCTCCCCGCGCCCTTCTCCCGACCCCCTCCCCGCCGCCTCGCCCTCTCGCCGGCCCGCCCCGCCGCCGCGCTGCTCTCCAGCCCCAGCCACGCGCAGCACGAGGACGACGACGAGGAGGAGGAATGCGAGGAGTATGAAGGCGAGGAGGAGCCTGTGGAGGAGGATGAGTTGGTGGAGGTGGGATACGTGAGCGGCGCGCACGGGGTGCGCGGCGACGTCCTCGTCTCGCCCCGCACCGACTTCCCCGACCTCCGCTTCGCCACGGTACCCCATATCTCTCCCTCGTTCCCGGCTTGGTACGGTTTGATGCTAATTGGCGGTCGAATTGAGCATTTCTCGTCCGTTTGTTCGAATTCGATTCTGACAGCCGGGGAAGAGGTGGCTGAGGGCTCGCGCCGCCGGGAAGATGCAGGTCAGGGAGTTCGAGCTCGTCAGGGGGAAAGCACACACGGGGAAGAAGGGCTGGATCGTGCGCTTTGACGGCGTCGACTCCTTGGACGAGGTCTGCTCGTTTGCATTTCTGTGCCCGGGTCACTTGTTGTCTCTGAATCTGTGGGTCTGAAGAACTAGTCACAGTGTTCGCTTCGCTTAGTTACTAGCAAAGTTTAATTTATGGAACGAGCATTCGTAGGTAGACAATCTAGCTGTGGTATGAGAATCTAGCTATATGGTCAGCTTCTGATGCGATTTTGCTTGCGACTGTTCTTAGGCCAGGCAGATAGTTGGTTCGGCTGTTCTCGTGAAGACCGAGGATAGGCCAGAACTGGAGGAGGATGAGATCTATTCGCTCGATCTTGTTGGCATGAGCGTTATTGTCAAGGTACATATATATTTCCTCCATGATGTTTTTTTTCACCACCTAAGTTTCTGGTGTGTTTCATTTGCTCATTTCCATTACAAAAATGAGACCACATCATGAGTAAGGTGAAAAGCACAGTGGTATCAACATTGTTATTCTTTTATGCCTACAAGAATTGAATTGCAGTTGGATAGTTGGATGAAAAGTACATGTGGTATGTTGCTGGCTCTCTAGGTGGTTGCCTTGGCCTTGGCCCTTGGGTAATCAAATTAAAGGCACACGCATCCTGTAAAATAGTACTATACTTATGTCATTCTTATGTGATCTTGTATAAGATACTTCAGGTTAAATAACATTAAATACCAGAACCATATACTTTTTCCTATTAAAAAGCTGTGATGTCATATATATAACAAACTATGTTATTGCTAATATTGGAACTTGTCATTGTTGCGTCGCCAAATTGCTCTATCTACCCACTATAAGTAAACACCACCATCAAAATGTACACTGGCATTGACATATTATGTTGGTTGTTTCCTCCATAGATGGTTTTCTTCACAATTTTGATAATCAAAGTTAGTCCTTTTGTTTCCCTTCCTAGGATACAGGCAAGCTTGTAGGCACTGTTGCACAGGTCTTCAATTTTGGAGGTGGTGATCTTCTTCAGGTTATGGTTGGCTCTGCTGAGAATGCTGTGCAGACTGATTCAGAAAATCAGGATTCAACTCCATCCCGTCAGCACGTGTGGATTCCATTTGCTGAAGATATTGTGCCTGATATTGATATGGAGAGTAGAGAGATGTGGATTACACCACCAAAGGGTCTTCTTGAGGTCAACACACGTCCTGAGAAATCAAAGAAAGAAAGGCGTGCGATGGTTAGGTCCGCGCCATCCTTTTGTTGCATGCCATGATCCCTTCTATAGTACATAACTTGCACTTACAAAAGAAGAACATGTCTGATCTAAAGAGCTATAATGTTCATAGTAGCAACTCTCCTGACTGTTGTAGATGATAGATGCATCTCATGTAACAGTTCTATAAACGAGCATATGTGATTGAAATGTCATGCTTTAGGTTCTAACCAAGATTTGGTGCAATGATCTGAGCTATTTTTTGTTGTTTGTTGTGTTCTTTCAAATAAAGCATTTCTATTTTAAATCGTTACAGGATTGGAAGGAAAAGAAGAAACTACAGCGTCGCATAACTGCAGCAAAGAAGGTACTACATGAAATGGAACAGGGTCATATTCTGGAAGGTTTGCTATCAGGGGACAAGCTCGAAAAGGCTTCACTTGCTGAGCAAATTGCGGGCATTGACTTTCAATTGTTCAAACATGCAATGCATTGTGTCAGCAAGCAGGTTAACAGGTACGAACTGTGGATTCCCGTTATTCCCTGTCTTGCCAAAGTATTTTCAAAAAAAAGCTGATTTGGTCATCATCACGTTTACTAAATATTTTCTATATATTCATGAATGCAGTTCCAGAATGCTCCTCATATGTAACAATATCAGTCTTTCTGTTGTTTTGGTCAAACATATGCATTTGTGGTCTGTCCTGAGTTTTTAATCTAGCTTGCAGCTTACTCTTCGAAACTTTTGTCATCTTCAGTATGTCAAAGAATGTTCTTGCCAACTCTTCATCAAGAAAAAATGTGATGAGGATACCTCGCGAGACCCTCATGAACCATGGAGAGAAAGGGAAGAATGTCTTCAGTAATGAATTTAGCAAAGGTCGTGAAATCCTTCAAGAGTCAAAAGCAGCAATCGTACTTGTTACAAATGGCTCTGACTCTGATATTGTGGATGCTGAGTTTCAGAGATTGCTTAACTCTTTTAGTGAGTTGATGAAGGTATGCATTATTCATGATGGCCACTGCACTGTTTTCTGTATTGGAACTGAATATAGTAGCACCAATCAAATGCACTTTCTCCATAATTTATTTTGAATGTCATTTAAAATTTTATGACCATGCTGCCATAAGGACAGACGAAACAGTTTTTGATTGTTTCATATGTTGCGTGAAGAACATAATAATTGTAGGAAAGGTGAGAACTGCTAAGTTCGCTCTTCCTTATGCTCAAGGTCGATCAATGTCCTTTACTGCTGAAGTTTTTGTGCTGTAATCTGCTATTCAGGAATATGCTTTGGTGAATATATCATTTGAATTCTAATCTACTACTAGTATAATGCCCGTGCGTTGCCACGGGCGACAAACATATAAAAACCGATCAATGATCAAAGGGTATTTGGTTTAGCTGAGTAGAAAATGGATATAATATCGGCATCTTAATCTCTACTATTAAAGCACAGTTGATATGTCGGTTGGCATCTTAATCTCTACTATCCAACCAAACCCATCTCACAACGAAAGATAAAGAAGCCCTAATAAACCGACCACCCATCATGTCCTTCCTTTTCCCAGGTGCGACCCCCTCGCCCCACACACACATGATTGCTCCTTCGTCAAAGCTTTCGATCGCGCCTCCAATCTGATGTTGCCTCGCCTCGTTTTCCGTACTCGTCATGCAAAAGGAAAACATGTCGTCTTCTTAATGCAATCATGCCCCAAGGATCGACACCAAATCGAGCATGAACAGTTGGCAGACCTAAAAAGTAGTGCACCAGCTGCTGTTGGCCACGTCGTCTTGCTGCTGCTGCTGCATGATCCCTCCCCAATGTAATGCAGCTCCCCAACGTCCAGATCCCCTCAGGTGCCACAGGCCACCATGCGCGGTCACTGTAGTGGCTCAAAAAGGTGAACTATAACAGCATTCATCGGACACATACATGCATACCTTCTCTATATTGTCAGCACACTATACTTTTTAATTCCAGTACTCGCGCAAGTCTTTCCGGTGTTTGTTTGCCCATACACGAATATATTTGTTGTGAACAAGAAAAAATTCATGTGCAAATGTTAGTTGGTCCACATCAATTAATCCAAAGACAATTAGCGATGCAACAGAGTTGCTTAGTGTGTATATACAGTTGATTCCACTGACAACTAATACAACAACTTCTTTAGTTCCTTCCTCGGAACAGTTAGGGTCAAACACCCTGTGTGAAAAGGACAAGAAAGAAGTACAGTTTGAGAAAGTTAACATAAAATGAAATCCATACAACTTCTTGCTTGCTGTCCCAAACATCGGCATACATTCTTTGCAAAACTGAGCATGCTGCTTCTGCTTACCGGCCACCACGCGCTCGCTGTCGCAGCCCCTATTCTTCTAGCTTGACTCGCTCGCCACCCTGTTCTTCTCACTTTGCAAGAATTCTCAGTCTGCAGCCTCTCCAAAAACAAGACTCAAATCACCCAATCTGACAAAAAAACGCTGGCCCAGGTGGCCTTGCCTGGCAACAAATGATAATTAAATTGGTATAATCACCTATGTAAAATCTGTGTACTAAATCCACTTCCCGTCCGATACACAAAACCTTGATAGGTACCCCCTCCGTTCCTAAATATAAGTCCTTTTAGAGATTTCGATATGAACTACATACATATGTATATAGACATAGTTTAGAGTGTAGATTCACTCATTTTGTTTCATATGTAGTTCATATTAGAATATCTAAAAAGACTTACATTTAGGAACGAAGGGAGTACTTGTATTCCCACCGGTCTTGGCGTTTAAGATTTTTCTCATCAAGTAAGCAATTACCTCACCCGCAGTGTCAAATATGCCACGGACAGAAGTAGGATGTTGAGCCAACCTTGAACGCATCTACACAAACTCTCAACATGCTCCTGTAAAAAAATCAAAATAAAATCATTCCGAAAAGATTGAACGGGAGGGATCATGCCGTCCTCGAGCAAAGGATGGGGCAGAGCGACCACCTGCCGGCATCGAGGGACAACCGCGGTCGAATATCCTAGAAGCGACATAGCTATGGAAGGATGGGGGCTAAAGATGGGGGACAGTCAGCTAGGCGGCGGATGGTTGGTTGCCGGCGGCGAGGGCGGACAAGATTGGCTGGGCAGAAGCAGTGGGCTGCGCTGATCGATGGAAGGAGAGAAGAAGGAACTGGTAGTGCGGGAGGGTGGTGCCTAGGGTGCGCGGCGGACGTCCTAGGTGGACATGGGCCGATGGGCGCAGGAGAACGAGCTCGCCAGTGCTATAGCTCTTAGAAAAGTTTGATTAAAATCCGTTATTTGTTTCCTCAAAATATGTTATTTTGTTTCCTAAAACAAATTGCAATAATGAGAGGAATCAGTTGATTTGGATAAGTTTGGAAAGTTAGATCCGTAATCTTTTGTACGTTAGGAAAGTGCTGGTTTGCAACAAAAGAGTTGAGAAAAATAAATTAATGGATACAAAAAACCAGCGTGGAGGTGATGGTGGGAGGTGGGAGGAAATAAAACCGGACGAAAATAAAACCGGAGTACCAGGCTACCAACTGCTTCATTAGGAGTAGAGATACTCCCTCCGTTCACTATTATAAGTTGTTCTAACTTTTTTTCTGATTCGGATGTATATAGACGCATTTTAGTGTGTTTGTTCACTCATTTCAGTCCGTATGTAGTCCATATTGAAATATCCAAAACATCTTATATTTGTAAACGGAGGGAGTATTTACTAAGGATAGAATTTACAGTGGGCATCAGTTAGTTGCTGCTTGTTTGCTACATGTGTATTGAGCTGTAAAATTCGCCCTGTTAGTTCCACCTGCAAAAACGACTAATGCGTGGTCAAATCTTATTCATTTTTGTTTGATGCAGGTTGAAGAAAATTATATATCTCCCCCTTTCGTTATTATTTCTCCTGACGATCATGTGGATTCAGTTCGGAACTACTTGTTAGAGAACGACTATTTTGGTTTTGACACTCAAAAGGTACAGTACATTGTCCTACTACGTGTTTATGTAGGTGCTCTGTTTTGCCAAAAAAAAAAACCAGGTGTGTGAATGTGACTATATGTTTCCATTTTTCAATTTAATACTTTGGCAGTTTCATTAGAGTTCACATTCTTCGTGGAACTGCCACACCTCACATTTGTGTCGTTGTACATTCCGCATTGAACATTCCAGTCCAAAGAAGCAGTTACTTTAAGATTGCGTTTTGAAATGTATGGAGAACCTGGAATTTGTTCTTGTGTATATAAGCTTACCAGCATATGCACATCAGTTCAGTTGTACATGTAGAGTGCGGTGCTTGACTCTTTTGGTTTTCAGTCTTAAGAGAGTCGAGTGGCAAAAGGGGAGAGATCCCCATCATGTTCAGTTATGAATATAGAAATCTTTCTTTGCCAGCATTATCTCCAATTTGTTTGTAACTTTGGATCTCAATATGGCG
The DNA here is from genome assembly GCA_011799875.1 of Thinopyrum elongatum. NCBI lineage: Eukaryota > Viridiplantae > Streptophyta > Magnoliopsida > Poales > Poaceae > Thinopyrum > Thinopyrum elongatum. The sequence goes on from CM022297.1 coordinate 509,136,658, forward strand.
CAAGCTCCTCTACTTTTTTAATGTTCCACGGAATCCATTTGCAGGTATGGGTCCTTGAAGAGATGAAACTACCAGTTGTCAGTCTGTCCTCTGAGCTACAGAGCAAAAAAATTCTGCTGAAGTCCCCATGGGAGATACTTCAAAGGCCAGCCGGAACTGGGGCGATTTTCAGCTCACTATCATCAAATAAAATTTTGGAAACGTTCAATGCAATGGGCATAGAGTATGTACAGGTATGATCATGTGCCATTCGCCTCACGTTTGCCCCCTCCCCCCCCCCCCCCCCCCCACATCTCGCATTTCTTCTCACTTTTTACTTTTTGTTTGTTGCGTTGACTCATTCGTTCTACGAAATATAAATCTTCTTTAAAACTTCCGGCTACCTAAGCTCGTCTTGCTCTGCAATCTGCAACTGAACACTTATAGCCTGCTAAAACAACATCAGCGAGAAGCATGCCAGCATTATAAATCGTTGGGGTTTCAACATATGAACTTAAATATTGGGGATCTAAACATCACAACTTCAAACTCTTCCTTTCATGAATAAGTTATATTTTCTGCTCTTATAAGAACTGCCATCTTTATCTGGAACCGGTACCTGAAATGAACTTTACTTTCCGACAGATATGCAGCCTCTCTGACGAACTAGTCCTCGGCCATCCTCTGCTCTTGGGTGCTGCAAGTTCCCGCAGCGTGGATGTTGGTGTCAAGCTCCGCAAGACCAGCAACAAGACGGGAGATGGTTTCGATTTGATACTTTCCATCGACCACTTGAACAAGATGTGCCGAGACGTCGCCAAGGCCAGGTTCTCTGCCCACCCTGAGCAGCATGAACACATGGAGCATGTCGACGGCCAGTGGGTCGCCGTCCAGCCGGAGGCGGCGAACTCTCACCGGTTGAGTACCGATGTTACAAGTGTTTTGGATTCTTGCTCTCCTGACAAGCTGTGCGTCATGGAGATTGTTGAGTAGGGGCTAGTGAATCTTTTTGCTAATGTACTGTAGGACTGTACATAGCCAGCCACAACTAAGTACCTTTTTTTTCGAAACGGAGGCAAAAGTTTTGCCTCATCCATTATTAATTAAGAAGAGAGTTATCCGGTTAATTGACAGAAAACTGGGCGAAAACCGTCACAAATTTGCCCACACATGGGAATTACCCCCCTTTTTTTTAGTTGCCCACCATCCCCATTCTGCCTCTTACATACTGGGCATGTTTGATACGGGGTGTTCTCGAGATTGGGGTCATGGGGTCTAGGCTGAGTGGTAAAGCCGAAGACTTTGGAAGCTTTTCCAGGAGAAAGGCCGGTAAGGGTTTGCCCTGCTCACCTCCAGGAGCAAATCGAACACCTCTCTCTGGTTCTCGAATTGCTTCGAATGGCCTCCGAGGCTTGCAAAAAATTGTTTGCCCATATTGTTTTGTACTACTAATGGATTTGACTGGAGTCTAGAAACCCATATCTATTAAGCATTCCATCTTTCTCAAAATGTAGATTGTATTATTATACACACATGCGGTCAACGTCTTAAAACTTCTTTATTTTTTGCGGAATAACGTCTTAAAACTTCAACCACTAACACTCACAAAAGTATATGGATCGAACATGTAAAAATAATATCAATGTATTTTCTTGCATGATACTACTCCCTCTGTTTCATAATTCTTGCTGTGGTTTTAGTTCAAATTTAAACTAAACGACAAGAATTATGGGACGGAGGGAGTACTTTTTTGTCATGTCTTTTTACTCTGGACATACTCCCTCCATCTGTGAATAAGTTTACATCTATTTTTTGTCTTAAGTCAAAGTTTTAAAACTTTGACCAACTTTACAGGGAAAAGCAGCAGCATTTATGGCACTAAATTTAGTACCACTAGATTCATTTTAAAATATAGTTTCATAATGTACCAATTTGATATCATATATGCTACTACTCATTTTTATAAAATTGGTCAAAATTTTAAAACTTTGACTGAGTATAAAAGCTAGATATACACTTATTCGCGGACGGAGGAGTATGTATTATGTATCAAAGTCTTGGTCAAAATAGTATACTGAAGACCGTAAAAAATCAAACACAACTTAAATTTTGAGATGGGAATACAAATAAAATTTTGAGAAGATGGGAATACTGGTCCAGCCCTTTAAGAAAATTGCACGCAGCTTTCGGCCAATCATGATTTCCATTATTGTTCACTATTACTTACTCCCTTTGTTCCAAAATAAGTGTCTCAACTTTGTACTAACTTTAGTATAAAATTGTACCAAGGTTAAGACACTTATTTTGGGACGGAGGGAGTACATATTTGGCAGAACACTGTTCAGTTTGTCAATATTACTTACAAATCGGCGCAATTTGTCTGATTGCGTCAACAGTACATGTACACATGTTACAGCCTAAGAAAAACATCAGTCAGTTGGTGAGTGCTGAGCTGACACTTTTCACAAGTAGCTCCTATTGTTTTCTGAGCCCAAGATATGAAGCTCCAATTGCCTCAACTTGAATTCCTAAACTACAAGGATCTGTTGCTGTTGGAGTTGCTAAGATACACAGCTAGCTCTGTCAGGCATAACTGCGGAAATCAGCAAAAATCAGGCAAACCTACCATATATTGCTGCTGCAACAGCTTTTTGTGTAGGTGGGTGGACACCCACAGATTCTCCTGGTTTGCGGCCCAATTATATATGCTTGTCCCTTAGATCCTCTGACAACGAATAATGCCTGCGGCGCCTCCATAGCATAACCATCTCTCGCTGCCTCTATTTGTGTTCCATCTCAACCGATGCAGTGCTACAGATTTGGGAGGGAAGACCTCGAAGTCGTCTTTAGTGTTTTCATCAACTGGGCCGTTGTGCATGCCATCACTCTCTTGCATTAGAGCATCAGCTAAAACTAGAGCACTAGTTTCTCGGCCTTCATCTAGTTCACCATCTCTGAGTTCCGGATCTACATGTTCTGCAGTGTAGTTCAGCAGGCATGTCAGGCAGTAAGCCAATGATATGACTTGCAGCAAATTACTTTACCTGAGTAAGTGAGAGTCCTTAGTTCCTCTTTCCGCATGTCGTGCGTTTGATCTACATCTTGGCATGATTCTGGACCCCTTTTCGTGACCAGAGGAACATTCGATAAAGGAGAGCTTTGCAACGTGCCACCAATCTTAATGACTGTCCCCTCCTCTGCCAGTGAACCACAGAGGAAATAAGGTACACGGTTCCTCCCAGGTTTCTTCTCCCAGAATCTCTTAGTAAGCTACACATGTGCAATATTCATTTAGCACACAGATCTGGATGACAGGCACAAGTAGATAATGAATACAGGCTAGCGAGTTCACCTGGAAGCGTACAGCAGTACCATCTACCACGCAATAAGCTGCTTGACCTGTATACAGGCAAAGAATTATTGCCAATTCAAGAATCATAGCGAAGATAACATTCCACCCGTATGTGCTTCAGTATGATATTTTTTACGAGAAGCTACTCATTCTCCTTACTTCTGTATAGAGATTCATTTAAAAAAATTAATATCAAGTGTCCAAAATGTAGGAGAGCATTGTTAAAATTATAAATATCACAAAAAAGAAAATCAAGTGTCCAAAACAGAATCTTATCAGAGGTGAATATTACTAAAATAATAAACAATTCAAGTATTAGTATATGCAGCAAATAACATAATTATAAGCTTTATATTCATTTCTTTGACACAACAGTCTAAGAAAAGGTACCACCCAAGGCATCTTACTAGGAAACTTGTAACTGCATTCTGCTTAGGCCGGATATTGACTATGATTAGGCATGGTTCTGGAAATGTACCAGTAATTTCTGAGACATGGACGTCCCATATCAAATATTCTGATAATTGATAAGTATGAATGCCCTGAGTTTTAGTCCCAGCGAATGGCCTTCCGGTGACAGGTAAATCATTGGCTATTGTAGGCAAGCTGAGGAACTTCAATGTACCATCTTCCAATGAGATGACAATACCTCTGGACATGAAAGATACTAACAGTTAGCATTATTAACCTAGTAGACAGAATTTTTTTATAACCTGCATAAATACATAGTAAGGCCATGTTGGGAGCGAAGTAGAACTTTCAGCCCATAGAGATTTTACAACTGTATTTTACTAATCCAGACCATACAGTTATAAACAAGGGAAGCCTAATCATGGACAAAAACACACAAAAAAAGAGTGGCATACGAAAGTTTTGATTAGCCATCCTTCAATGTCAATTAATTCCAACCAAACATCACAAGCCACCTGAGTCCTATGTCTTCGCTATGTTTAGGACAAGCGAAAGTATAGGCCTGGGATCTATGTCATGTTCCTCAGGGGTTTATATACCTGAAAAGTGAAAACTACCAGCCTACCACTTTATAGACGCAGCAGTTCTGACAAAAATGGATAGGCCTAATCCCCAATTTACTTGCCTCACCAAGGTAAACAACATGGTTGCCTTATGATGTTGATAGAGGACATAATGGTAACTAAGCTATCTGATGCTTGATTAAAAAAGGGAAAACAGCAAGGTAAAATTTATTAACCAGATAAGGTTAAAAGATAGAAGAAAAAGTTGCCATATTGATTCAAACAAAATGCCAGGAATCATTTACCTTTTTCTCAAGAAGACACAAAACCTTTGCATTTCTATTCATTGAAAAGGTAGAAGAGTTCGAAGTACAAGCTACAGCAGGGCCTAGATCAACACAAACGTAGAGCACCAATAGCAAAGCAACAGAGAGTTAATGGAGAATCATTTACGTTTTTAAGAAGCCATAGTTTGTTCTGTAAACAAATAATACAACTACCTTAGCAAGTTAGAATGCTGACATATCAGAGATCAAATGAGCCATGGATTGCATAAGAACATAAATAAATCATTTTTCTTATTTTCTTGCAACTGTGATTTGTATTTCAACTTCAATGAGAATAGCGATCTGCATCTGAAGTTCCCTAGTTTTAACTTAAAAATGGAAAACAAGACAAAACCTAGTCACTATCTCGCTGGATACTGAAGGAAGCTGAGTAACATTAGCGTCTGCAGGTTTTGTTTACTACGGAAGGAATGGGACATATTACTACAAATCAAATGAGATTTATTTGCTGCAAATGGGACAAAAATATTACCTTGCATCCTTTAACCAATGAAGACTTAAAACAGCCCTTGGGGCAGTAGTTAGTTCCCACAGAGGACGGTATGGATCTCTGCAACAAACGAGTTTTATGGATGCAAATCAGTATTCAAATATTGCAGCCCATTACAAAACAGCACAAGATGCATCTTTCTAAAAACTGCAAAGTGCAGTCAATTCGCTTGTGGAAACAAATTTCCTGGGTGAAATATTAACCAAAAAGAGAAGAAAAGAAATTGTACTGACTATTGAGATAAACCTCAGTACAGCTACATATATGCAATATCGGAAATGGGGTGGCAAAGAGTAGTTTTGTCCACAAGAAAGATTAGAATTATTGATTACAGTTCCTAGTAGAGTTTATGCTACCTTAAATCCCAGAATTTTAGGCCATCCTCTCCAGCAGTGACAAAGGTGTTTGTCTTTTCCTCACTGTCAAAATGATACAGAGTCAGACTCAGTGTTTACCTTTTGGAATGGAATAGAAGTGTAACACAACTTAGTACCTTACATATGGTGCCCACGAGAGGGCTCTGATGGGAACAGATTCAGCAGTGACACACATAAAAGGTTTTGAATCTATACATTAACCAGAACAGACGGTTATTTAAGACACAAACGAAATAAAATAAGAGATATGCAGTTCAGGAAATCCAATAGCTTGCTCTTTAACATGTGAAAGTAAATAGTTCCTGAGTCAGACATGTCATCTGAATGGCATAAGTCATATGAAATCCTATGAAAAGGGAGGTAGCAAACCATTAGAATACCTTGTGCTGGCAAGTCTGTAGAGAACTTCCATAAAGCAACCTGGAACATCAAAATCCAACAATGAGAATTCTCGGCGCATCACCTTCTAACCAAACGGTGCAGTTATTAGATCTAAACTAAGAAAATAATTTACTACAGGCAGAAAAGATACCGTTCCATCATGACATCCTGCCAGTATCATATCATGAGGAGAAGGCGACCAATCAACTGTCAAGGGAATGCTGTTTACCATTACAAAGAGGCAATGAATTAAAAATGAAAATTCATGCTGACGAATTTAACAGAAATTTTAAATCTGCCACCTAGTTTAATAGCAGCACGATGAAAGTAAAAGTTGTAATACCTCTGTATGTTCCCGCACTTCACTTTAGCACACCTAAATACAGGCCGCAGCTTTAGAAAGCGAGGGTCGGTACCCTTCATTAAAGAAGATGAATATATCTTCTGGATTATGCTTGGAGATGGAACTTCCCATCTGTTCACAATAATGAATAAGTACAAAAATGGTGATACTTAAAAACTGATGGCAAAACAATTCAAATTTATGCTTTAGCATAGGATGTACTCACACTTCCAGTGAGCCATTTCCCAACAGTACTGCAAGAAAACCCAAACGTGATTTCTGTTCTGACTGATTTGGTAAAGGAGGCTTCCATTTGATGTCCCAAGCAACTTTTCCGTTATGAGCTAAACACAAGACGACCCTTGGTAGATGAATGCCCTTGGGGATTGCAGAAAGGTTTGGGTTTTCTGCACAAGTAATTATATTATCATTTTTACTTGAATTTTTTATTTGAGCTACTTCTGTATTTTCCACTTCAACAATCATCTGGGCACTATCTTCAAAAGGACCATGGACAACTTGATTGGCAGCCTCACCATCATTCATTTCCATGACCTCACGGTTAATAACTGTGCTCTTACAACCCACCAAACCAGCCTCATTAGCCATGTCTTCACTCATAGATGAACCCAATAGTTTGGGATTCTCAACAGAAGAAAAATGATTATTTGGCATGATGGATGTGTAGGATGTCTCCATCTTCTGTACGTCACCACTAAGAGACAGTGAGCAAGTCTCATTCGGAGCAGATTTCTTTGTAGGAGGTCGTACACGCCTTCTGGTGTAGACAAGTAATTCTTTCTTGCACTTTTCAACTGAGAGCACATTGTCACTTGGCTTGGGAGTTGGCTGATTGTTTTGTTCTTTGCCACCGAATGTGGTTGAAGAACTACACTCTGTTGAAACAGGCTTCTTTCTATGTTGGGCACTTGATTCTTCCTTGTAATTTGCATTGCACAAGCCAAGTGCTAATGATGTGGCATCAAATGATGCAGCACTCAGATGGACATTGCACTTGGTTTTCCTTGGTCTGCCCCTTGGTTTTTTCAGACTTGGTTCTGCATGATCAGCAGTAGTTGCAGGTTTTATCTTTCTTGGTCTCCCCCTTGGTTTTTTCAGACTTGGTTCTGCGTAATCATCAGCAGTTGCAGGTTTTATCTTTCTTGGTCTCCCCCTTGGTTTTCTCAGACTTGGTTCTGCGTAATCATCAGCAGTTGCAGGTTTTATCTTTCTTGGTCTCCCCCTTGGTTTTTTCATACTTGGTTCTTCGTGATCATCTGTAGTTGCTGGTTCTATCTTTCTTGGTCTGCCCCTTGGTTTTTTCAGACATGGTTCTGTGTGATCATCAGTGGTTGTCAGTTCTATCTTTCTTGGTCTCCCTATCGGTTTTCGAGGAACTGATGAACTCTCAATGGAGTTATTCTCGTCTGGTATTTTTCTAGGCCTTCCTCTACGATTGCTCTTACTGTACGCAATCATTGACTGATGAGGATCTGCCTCTTCAAAGGGTGCTACGAGACACCAAACTTGAATGATACCTCTGCCAATCAATGGCATACCAAGCTTATGGTAAGAAGAACCAGGAGGATGTGCAGCAACAGCAAGATACTGCAACAGATAGAAAATCATGATCAGCTCTAAGTACCTCATATGTTCTACTTGTTATGTTTTTTTTTATATCCAAGTAAATTCTTGCAATTAAAACAAAACAAAAGATTACTATTCATAGACACTGAAAAACAAGCGCAAACCATGCAATGAGCCTGCATGCAAAGATGCATTTGAGAAAAGTACTTCGATGGTTGTCTTGAGGTTTTCTTAGACACATTTCTATATGCCAACATAAAGTATACAGTTGAGTAAAACAAATCAATATATCATTGAGATGTGGGTTTGGGAGCCACTATAATGGCATTTTTCTCATTGCTAAATCTGGGCGATGAACAAAACATTTCTCCAGATAACCTTACAAGGCAGAAATTGGATAATAAGATGACGAATGAGCTTTTTTGGAATCATGACTCACAACAAAAGAGCTACTAGTTCATGACCATCAGTCAGTTGATCACAACCTCACAATTTACACGAGAACAAGGCTTGTCGCACAACTTTGGGCACCAGTCCAGCGACCAAACACTTCCCCCAGCGAACAAAATGAAATCAGAACTGCAACAATTAAGATATTTAATCAAAGTTCACTCAAGATGGTTCACCACAATCATATAGATAGTGTAACAGAAAAAAGTGAAAGAGGGTAGAAATACAGAGGTCAAATTTAGTAGCGTATCCATGTCTCATTAATTTATGACACCACTGATCTTTCAATTAATGAAACAACACAAGCTATTGTGCGGATTGCCTACGTCTCTCTTTTTATCAACAAATGTCCCAAAAGCAGCAGAACCTTGCATGGGTTGACAGCAGTTGATGACCCAACTCACTCCTGGACCAAGAGAATACTGCTTGCATTCTCAAATAACTGTACTTTTTAGAGTGTGCAGTCAAAGATTTAAAGCTTTGATCACTAATATACACAATAGCACAAAATGGTATTTGTATATGGGTTAATGGAAGTACATATCACTAATTATTGTTATCTAATAACTTTACTAGTATATAACTAGAAGAGGTACTGGTCAAAGGGAGAGATGCTAATTCACGCGCGCGCATTGCAGTGCTCACTTTCAGACATGTAGTTTTCTCCCAATTTGGAAAGTGGCGTTAGAGCATTAGGTGGAGGATTTGGATAAATAAGAGTGGGCCCCCCTGCAGCAATGCATGCCTTAATCAGCTAGCTGTATCATGCGCGCAAACCTCATCCAAGGGGTTCAGCCTGTCGGCCGAAAGACTAGTTTCGGATGGATCGTTCGCTGGGGCGAGCAAACGTGAAAGAGTCCTTTTGGGTCAAAGGTGTATTTGAAATCAAGTTATGTTGCATGTGAAAGAACAAGGAAATTATTGTACTTCTGTAGAAATCCTTCACCAACAACAAGATGAGAATAGGTCATAACTTCAAATAACACAACCAGAGGAACTTAAATCATAATGCATCTCTCCACAACAATACTACCATGAGTAACTAGTTAGGGAAAATCATGTAAACATAAGTAGATTCTAGAAAGTTGAGGAAGTCTAGATTATATATAGAAATAATACCTATCTGTATTCTTATCCCTCCCATCTTCCAAGTGCGTGACCTGCATTGATTCACACTTATATGATCCAAGAAATCAGCTAAAAGCCTAAGCCCTCCGATGTTGTAACAGGGAATTTAGACTCACAAATTAGCGCCGGCAGTCAGTTCTAGATTTACTAACCTGAGGAAAAGATGCAGATGAGAACTGTGGTAAGGTTATCTCAGGTGTGTCATCTCCGGATGAAGCTGATCCAGCGCCGTAAACAAAACTAACACCTTTTGGCTCATAAGAGAAATGCCTCCATTCTCTGGGAAGATAACGAATTTATCATTATCAATAGATTAAATGTCTGGCAGAATGGAATCCAAGAAACATTTGATGACTCTGTTTAACCATAATCTTAGTACATTGCAGTTACATTGGCAGCATACCTAATTGGAGAACACAGTATAGCTTCTCCTTTTCCTCTTACTAGTTTATTACTCTACACTTTCCTATTTCCGCATTTTAATGTCTCTTGGATTACTGCAAGTCCATTCTGCCAACGAGCCCAAAACTGAAACTTGCCAATTTTATCGCGGCGGCATTGCGGGAGCAAAGGAGAGCGGTTTTCACCTGAGGAACGTTACTGAGGAGGCGAGCCTTTCTACTTGGGCGTCGGGGAACCCCGGCTGGGGGTCGCCGGTGGCGAGCTCCGAGATGGCGCGTACCGCCCTGGAGAAATCCTCCTGCGACTGGTCGAACAGGCAGACCTCGGCGCCCTTGCTGCCCTCTTCCGCCTCCCGCCGGAGCGGAGGCGCGGCCATCGCCGGCTGGGGGAGCGGCAGGCAACCAGCGAGAGATTTCTACCTAGGGCATCTCACAGATCAGCAATCAACATTCATCCGCAAGAAGCCAAGAACTGCCCACTGGCAAAAGAAGAACCAACCTTCGCGAGGAGGGGCGACGCGAGGCGAGGCCGGCGGCGTCCTGGCCAGGAGAGGGGCGACGCGACGCGATGCGGCTCAGGGGCGTCCGGGTCAGGGGAGGCGAGGCGGCGGCGGAGTCCTGGAAAGGGGAGGGAGAGCGGCGGCAATCGGGGGCGCGCGGCCGGAGTCAGAGACTGGGCGAGCGGCGTTCGGCAGCGCGCGGCGAAGGAGGCCGGACGAGCTCCCCCGTCGAGCGGGCGGACCAGCGGCGAGCGGCGGCGGCGGCGGAGGCGCGACCTGAACCTCAGGCCGCAGGACGCTATCCCCTGACGAAGTGTCGAATTCTTCAGATAAAAAGTCGAGACAGGGTCGGCTTCAGTTAACGGACGGCGATCCTTGCCTTTTCCCTCGGGTCCCTCGCTCAACGGCTGAGATCGATCGATTCCATCCTATAGCTATTCGTTGATTGTCCGCTCCTGTGGGCTGTTGTTGGCCCGAGTGCTGCGAGTTGCTGCATCACTCCCTGTCCAATGTTGCAGTTCATTGAACTGCGCTTCATTCCAGAGAGAGGCTACTAACTGGCAATTCAAGAGGATGACCAGATTGTGGATGGTTTGAGAAACAAGAACTACAACTCTGAGTTGGATTTTCAGATTTAAAAATAAATACCAGGGGTGAAGAAACTCAAAGTTAAAATTAAAAGGAAAATTCATTTTTTTTTCATTCGATATTACTAGATGCCATTGGTATGGTGTGATGCATGTCAGCCCCATAATGTTCCGCAGGTCATCCGACCATAGTACATACGGAAATTAAGTGAGAATAAAAACTAAAATCCAAAAAACGCTGATCTCCAAAAGGCAAGCGCGGCTCGCTGGTCACCCGATCCGGGCTGAGGTGCCACCCGTTCGACGGGCCCACGTCGCCCCATGGGAGCGAGATGCCCGTGTTCTAGTACCATTGGCATATCTCCACGCCGATGTAGGGCTGCTGCCGGGGCGGAGCAGGTGGCAAGATTAAGAAGTTGGGCGTGTCCCTCCTCGGCCCCAACGAGCCAGACAACTACCCGGCCTCCCGGTCGTGCTTTCCTGGGATCCACTTCCACACCACCGTGGCCGGGGGGCAACGGGCGGCGACGCTTGTTAGGGTTTGTCAGGTGTGGGGGTGCAGAGGGAGAAGATGTGTGTGGGAGTGGACCGACGCTTAACTTTAACTTGCTGTGATCATCAAGCTTGTGTTTGTGTATATGTAGTTATGTACTACTTTGAATTCCAAAAAACTTGTGCATGTGAACAAGTCGACTATACTCTTGCTTTATTGCTCCCCGCAAATAAATTACTACAGATGTACATCTATTCTCTCCACATCAACGGAGGTGATATTCATGTCCACTCCAGTAACAAGGTTACACACCATCTAAACCACCATAACCCTGAAGAAAATTAGTCCTCATAATCAAGAAAGCCCAAATTCAGACAATACTGATTGAAACAAAGTAGAAAAGGCCTCGGTAGTAGCCCCATCGTCGGCCTTAATTTTGAGCTGGGCCTTGGATGATGCTGTGTTGACAACACATTCTACAAGGTAGAAAGCAGCAGCCCCAGCTTTCTTCTGACCATAAAAGAAGAACTTATGGTTTGGAGGCTGACCGCCTGAAGCAACGCATTGGATGTAGTTGCTTTGCATATGATGAATGAGCGATCGGTGATTCATCAAAGAAGCCGCCCCTTGTGAAGTAAAATCATAATAATAATCTCAAACCAAGTGAAACCATTTAGAGGAACATAGAACAGCACTACATCAGAACGGCTAATTTCAAACTCAGGTGAGATGAGCTTCATGGGAAGACAAATTAGACAACGGCGGAACATAGGATTTCACGCGATCACACTGCTAAAATCATAAGAAACTTGACCAGGCAATGACAAAAAGACAGAAGAGTATGCTGCGCTGCCCATAATCATGAAATGTAGCAGGGACAAAAACTTAAAAGCAACGCACCTGAGAAGAAGATAATGCTAGTTGGCTCCATTTCCTCTGGAAATTCCTAGGATCTAGCACAGGGTTTGAGCTGAGGGCCACTGCACGAGGTGGTGGAGGTGCTGGGGCATCAGGAACACCATTTCCGAGGATCATCGAGACCGAAGTTAAATGTGTGAACATTCAGTACCTCTGTACTATTAGTGACAATAATAAGTTGAGTTATCAGTAGTGACCGCAGTAAGAAGTGACAACGATAAATTGATGAACTCATAGCAATAGAAACTACGTAGAACTATGTACACAGATACTACAACTTGCGTCACCGAAATCTAGAATTTTTCTTCAACTCCAGAAAGATTTCACCGGAACATTTTTCTTCAACTCCCGTCACGGTTACAGGAATTGCAGAATAAGGGAGCAACTTAATAAGCATCAACGTTTTCCTAAAATTTTCAGCAGTTCCTGTAAGTTGAGAGACAAAAATAAAAGAAACAACAGCAGCTAACCTCTGTTCCCTCAATCGCGTCCACGACGCTGTCGAGGAGAGCAGCGGCAGGGGCCTTGGAGCGACGGCGACACAACAACAAGAAAAAAAAATCTAGCATTGCAATTTGCAAACATGGTAATATTTCCGATGGTTCAGAACATACCATATGGTCAATCAAGAATGCAAAGAAGTTGCATTTTTATTAGTTTAAATTGGCCTTGTGATTAACAAACGATCAAAGATGTCTATAATTTCAGCAGAACTAAACTTTGACGCTAGAATCTAGTGTCATGCCTAGTCTACAGTACTCCTCGTTGATCGATCGGGGCACGTGCTGCGCTGCAACCGGAAATTCTAGAATACTGCTCGTTCCTAGTACTACTAGATGATGTCCCGATCGCGGGCTCAGCCTGCGGGTGGGTTGGGGTGGGGTCGGGGGACATGGCCGGCGTGATCGAGTCGAGTGGCTGTGCCTGTGTGTCGATCGACATCGTTGGATGAGAGGGCTGCTGGCTGCCTGAAGCCAGAATTAGAGCACACACGAATGTGTAATGCAGGCACGCCAAACTTCAGTTTGCATTGAGAGATCGAGGAAATAAGGAAAAGCCGACGCGGTTCATTCACCGCGCCGCCCGCCTATATTTAACTTGTAAGTCGCCGCACGCGGCACTCAGAGTCAGCTCTGCTGGTCGGTCGATGCTTCCCGTTGCTTATCATGCGCTGGCACTGGTGTTGGGGCTGCTCTTCTCCCTCTAGCTGCTGTCTCTCACAACTCACGGAAGAAACACGGACAGGAACACAACAAGTTTGGTGCCGCTGCCTCACACAGCCAGCGTTTTCTTCTGTCTATTTCTTGTCAAAGGTAAACATGCTTTACATCTGTATAAGTAGCAGCCACACAGGCGCACTACCCGGCCACTAGCAGTGCCCACGGGCCACGCACGCGTAACTCTTCCCCTAGAATCTCTCTAGGACGTGCAAAGCTCATCTCATGCGGCTAACTAACCTATCCATGCGCTAACAAACTAGACGATCTCCTCTAGTTGATTTTTTCAGCCGGTCTGACCCCAGCCACGCCTTACCGCTTCTCACGGCCATGCTGCATCTCACAGCTGTGCGTGCTCAGCCGAAACCTTGCCGGACGACTCCCTACGCTACATGCAGAACCAAAAACCAAAACATCAAGATTATATCTAACAACTGGTACTGGTACTGTACCGTCGCAGTGGCAGCCGCTAATTAATGGCTCGGGCTAAACGCCGGCATGCCAACGGGAGAAGCAAGCAGGCCGGTCTAACCGCGAAAAACATGCACCACATTTCAGCAGCAGACACCAGAGTTGACCCACGAAGAAGCTCATCAGAGCTCCCATCATCCATCCTATTAACACCATCCGGCAACAAAATAAAAAGGAAACTCTACAGCCCCCAACCCCCTCCCCTCCTCAACAGAGGCCCTTTCACCTCTGAGAGCAGAGCATACTGTTTCAACTTTCAACCTATCTATCAACACAGAAAAACAGACCACAGAACCAACCAATTGGCTGCATGCCGGTAATATATACACAAGAGCACCACCTGTTCGGCTGTCTCCTACCTCCTAAATTTGAGACAACTTCACCCTCCCTCCTTCCCAGCCCCTGCATTCCCCACAACGGCCATCGATCGCGGCCGTCCTCCAGCTCCCAGCAAACTCGCCGAGCAATTGCGCTAGTACATCCTTCCTGCCGCGCCGACCTTGCTGTACCCGCCGGCGACCGCGGCAATGCCGTTGAACGGGGGAATGTGGTAGGCCGAGGGCCGTACATCGGCCTCGGGAGCGACCCTGGCGTCCCTGAAATGGTGCGCCGGCCTGTAGCGCGCGCGGTCCTTCTCCAGCTCCTGCCGCTGCTCTTGTTGCCTATCGGCGCAGTCTGGCTTCGGGTAGTAGCCCACAGCCGCTGCTGCTGGGGGAGCGGCGGGGTCCCTCGCCATCCTTCGGCCCATTTGTCGATCGGCGAAGGCCGCGTTCTCGGTCGGTGTCGCTGTGGCAATCACTCTGCCTGGTCTAGCTGCAACAGTGCCAGGGATGAAATGTGTTTAAAATTGCTGCTCTCTCTCAAGTTCAAATGAAGAGGTGCCAGATCAAAGTAAACATAACCGGTTACCTGTTGGAATCCTTTGAGGAGCTTGGGAGGTCGGACTGTTTGTTGTAGGAACTGGGGTAGAATGAACCGTTGTAGTCCTGCAAGCAGCCGACCAAATGTTAATAGTGAAACTCGAACAGAACGTCTGTATTCTAGGGCTCCACACCTCTAGATTTTCCAAAATCCGTAAAGTACACCACGGTGTAGCATTCTATGCAAGGATAGATCTTTTCAGAAGCCTATTTGATTAAGTAATGCATTTTGGTAGTTTTAATCAGTTTTAACACAAGCAATGTATGGCGGCACAAATAATTGAGAACCGGATATAATTGATCACATTCAGAAGAACTGTATTAGTGTAAGTTACCTCGGCAGAGAAACATGCTTCCTCTCGGGTGCCCCGCCCTTTCCTCCATCTTCCTCCAAGTTTGCAAATTGCCTCCGGAAGTTGTCGACGGCACTGCATAACAGAAAATTCAAGAGCCATGATGAGTATTGCTACATATAGAGAGAATAATGGAGAGGAAAAAAAAAAGAGCTAAAAGAACAAGTCAAGGTAAGAACCTAGGATATAGAAAGTTTGTTTTTTCAGATCCGTTGGTGTAATCCTTGAGAAGCTGAGGGTGGTACTCCAATATCTCCCTAAAGATAAGTTCCTTGACGTCCTCTCTGGTAAACTTTCTGCGTTCAAACTCAAACTCCATTTTTGAAATCGGTTGGCATGATGGTTCTCTCTCCACTTTCGCAAGGCCATTGAAATAGGGATCAGCCAACGCCTGATTATGCATAGAACACTCATTAGAATAACATGTAGACGACCTTGAATATGTGGTTTTTTAAAAAGTAAAACAAATGACAGCACAAAATACTAGTAAAATGAAAATCATGTCGTTTCACTAAGACACGCCTACCTCTTCAGCAGTCGGTCGGTCCTTTGGATCAAATGCTAGAAGCTTTTGCAAGAGCTTGACTGCTGCAGGATCTGCCTTGGGGAACTTTTCTGAAAAAGGTACTGGCAGTTTCTTCCTCATGCTGCTCAGATACCTCCTTGCCTTTTCATTTCGAATCTGCGGTGGCAAAAAATATTAGAGAATTGGACCATATGCTTGAGTAATTGATTGACGACATTTCTGCAGACAGTAAATCATACCCGAGAAATAATCTCAGGCGACGGTGAGCCTAAGAAATCAGTCATCATATCCAACTGCTGAACCACATTTTTACCAGGGAACAAAGGCTTTCCTGTCAAGATCTCCGCAAAAATGCAACCAATGCTCCAGGTATCAATAGCCGGTGAATACTGCATTGAAGGAGTCAACTTAGTGTCATCAAGTTAACATAGAAACTGAAAAGGTATAAACAAACGATGGCAAAGGTAACACTAGACTACGTAATTTATATCAATTTGTACACAAATTTAGTGCTTGAACAAACACCCTGTTATAACTACGAGCTAAACTTCCCTAAAAGCAATGATGCATCGAAAGATTGTAAAATAAGGATCAAAAACTACAACTAACCATCTAGAATCTTAGGCTATACAACCCTGTAGAACGAGGAAGTAGCGGAATGCCACAAACAGTACTCAAATGAACAAAACCACAGGAAGAGGAAACTATTAATTACCTTGGTAAAGAAAGAACCACAGAGCTCCGGAGCTCTGTACCACCTAGTGGCAACATAGTCCTGCAAATCATGTTGGAGAAGACGGTGAGCTTTAAGTTCCAAGTAGGTTTCTTTGGTACGGAACATAGCATGCTACCCAGTTCGTCAAGTAGAATTGACAAAACTAAAGTATTGCGGATCAAATCTAGTAAGCTGTAGAAGTAACATACCGTCCAGAAAACAGTTGTAGGGGTGTCATTGAATGCAACTCTTGCTAGTCCAAAATCACATATCTTGAGCTTGCAGTTGGCATTTGCCAATATGTTTTTTGGCTTCAAATCACGATGATAAACGTTAGCTGCAGCCACAAAGATTAATCATCAGAACATAGCAAGCAGGCAAACAAGCAAGACATAACAAGAAGAGATGATAAACATTTTGAGCAATGCAGATGAAAATAGGACTATCATCATCATTGGTTAAATGTAGTGAAATTGGCTAATGTAACTCTAAATAAACATTGAAGCACCACAGTGATGATACTATACTATACTATAAATAGAACTAGAAGAGCTTTCTTTCAGTTTCATGGGGGAAAAAGAAATCTCGAAAGAAGATCCTTATATAATTACCAGTATGGATATATTTGAGCGCACGGAGCATCTGGTAGAGAAAGAACTGGTAGTGCTCCTTTGTCAAGTCATCATTGGCCTTGATAACCTGGTGGAGGTCCGTGTCCATGAGCTCAAAGACAACAAATATGTCCTTGTAGTCCCTCCTGGAGGGAGGCAGCATTATGTGCTTGATCTGGACGATGTCGGGGTGCCTCAGAAGCCGGAGAAGCTTGATCTCGCGGAGCATCCGAGCAGCATCGGTTATATGCTCGAAGATGTTGGATACCTTCTTTATGGCCACCCTATCGCCGGTCTGCCGGTCGATTGCTGAACATACTACTCCATAACTCCCTTTGCCAATTATTTCTTCGATCTTGTATCTGCTGGCATCTCCATATTCACTGAAGAAACTCATCACTTCTGAACTCTGAAAGTTGGAAATTTCGGTGGAGAAAGTTAGTACAGTGCACATGGCAAATTCTCTTTTGCAAAAGAAAACGAGAAAGACATCCAGATCAGGCGTTGGCTTGGAAAACAGCCACAAATTCAACCTATAATATAATAGTTCAGATAAACAAAAACATATATTTACTACTTGGAATCCTAATAATACGTGTAATAACTTCTACTGATGCGCCATAATCAGAACTTTCTGGGCCTGTACTCACCCACCCAAAATCAGAAAACTGATAGCAACCAATTCAAAGAACAAATGTCAGGAGGCAGATGAACGACCCCTCCTGAAAAAGGCTATATATATCCCTTTGGCTGAAAATACCGGGAAACTTCTAAGCAACTCCTGGGTAGGCATGGATTCCACGGACTGGACTGAATATATGCGCAGCGCCAGCGTTATCCAATCTCTGACTAAAAGGAAAGTAACTGCAGGTTTGGATAAACTTGCCCGGTCGCCGAATCGAATACTGCCCCATTTACCAACCACGGCGACCGACCGCACCGACCCCTCATCAACATCTGCCAAAAGAGGGGTCTCCGCGGCGCTGAAGCGAGAGATTTTCCAGGAATTTAATAGGAAAGAGCGAGCGGATATGCCGCAGATATGCCGCCGCCTGCCCGGGGATTTGGACACGGGGCATCCTTAGCAGCCAACAAGGCAAGAAATCGCGGCGGGAGCAAGCCAATCCATCCACCTCGCGGGCGGGAAGCGGACTTCTCTTGTTTGGGGAAACCGAATCCGTCCGAATCCTCCCCGAAATCCACATCTTTATCCGCCCCAAATCCAGGAGGGAGAGCGCCCCTCCATCCCAGCACTTGCCAGCCCGCGGAAGCAGAGCACCGCGAACGAACCCATGGCCGGCGCCGACAAGGCAGAAAATAAAAAGAAGAGGAGGAAGAAGAAGTCTTTCTGCGCGGAAAGCGACTCTGTCCGTCCGTTTCCCCCACCTTGCTGCGCTGCTCGCCGCCGCCGCGGGCACCCGCATTTGCCTCCGGCATCCTTGGGAGCACGGCCGGTCGCCGGGGGAGATAGAAGGCCGCGCCTCGCCTCGCCTCGCCGCCGGTGCGGTCCGCGGCGACGTCACCCGGAGGAGGGGGGAGGGAGCGGTGGTGGGTGTTAAACAAGTCCAAGCAGGCAGGCGCGGGGAGGTGAGCCGAGCAGCGGAGAGGCGACGGGTATTAGTAAAAACATTCGGGCGGGGGCGTCCGGTTTTGCCCCTTGAGTGGCAGCGGGAGTGAGGTCTGGTTCTGTCGTAGTTCTCGGGCAGGAGCGAGGGTGTTTTTGGTATTTTCCTTATCGGTGCGGGTTTGGGGGCTAGGGGTAGTGTCCCTTTGCTTGTGAGTGAGGACAGCGGTGCGACCCGTTAACCCGCTGATATATGCGTGTGTGTGTGTCTCTTTTGTGCAAAAAAAACATAAATATATATCGGTGGTTGTAATTCACACGGATGCCGCACACCCGCAGAGGAGTATATGATACCACCCAGGGGCGAATCTACTGTACAGGCTTTAGGCCCAGTTCTTTTGGGCGATTCTCCCAGAATCGCCCCCCTCCACAGCTTCTCCCAGAATCGGCACTTCATATATTTTTTACAATCCTATCTAGTTAAGGTCTAATTAGTTAGGATTGTAAAAAAAATATGAAGTGACGATTCTGTGAGAAGCTGGGGAGGGGGGCGATTCTGGGAGAATCGCCCAAAAGAACTGGCCTTAACAGGCTCGAGCCTGCCCTCCAACCAGATGGATTTTGTCTTTACTACTAGTGATAACGGCCCAGCCCAACAAATCGGCTACTTCTTGGCCCATCTAAGCACCCCCTCGCTCGTTCAAGCATGTCCTCCGTTTACATTTTAGATCCACCACTGATACCACCTACACGCCACTCTTGATTGCATCTACTGAAGACTAGAGTCTGCGAGCTAGAACTATTTTTGGAAAGAAGCGATGCGTCGCGACGAGCTAACGCGCGCCGCCCGCGGATGCTTCCAAGACGCGTGAGTACACGATATGCATGAACTCTAATCTCAACAATGTGTGAGCTGGAGGTGTATCAACAACGTAATCTGGTGCTGGTGATGAACTTTCCATACCAAATTCCGGAGAGAAAAGTGATCAGTTCTTGTCACCAGCGGTGATGGAGAGAAGAAAAGTATAACTGAAACTATAAAAAAGAAGTGAAATGTTCTGAATGGGCCCACCCCCTGCATGGTAGGCGTGTGCGGACCATCAATAGCGCAAACTAAAACAAAATGACCCGAACCTTGTCGCGCTGCTCGCCGTCGCCGTGGGCACCCTCATTTGCCTCGAACATCCTGAGGAGCACGAAAGGTCGCGCCTCGCCGCCGGTCCGGTCCGCGGCGACGTCACCCGAAGAAGGGAGGAAGAAGCGGCGGTGCGATGGTGGGTGTTAAACAAGTCCAAGCAGGCAGGCACGGGCCGGTGAGATGAACAGCGAAGAGGCGAGGCGAGGGGGTATTAGTAAAAACATTTGGGTGCGGGCGGACGGTCCTGCCCCTCGAGCGGTTTGGGGAGTGAGGTCTGGTATTGTTGTAGTTTTCGGGCAGGAGCGAGGGTGTTTACGGTATTTTCTTATCGGCACGGGTTGGTGGGCTTGGGTTAGTGTCCCTTTGTGTGTGAGTGAGGACAGCAGACGGGCGCTCCTCGGCGCGACACGTTAACCCGCTTTATATACGCGTGTGTGTTTTTCTTTCGCAAAAAACATCGGTGGTTGTAATTCACGCGGATGTCGCACGCCCGTAGAGGAGTACACGATACTGCCTACATGCCACTCTCGACAGCGGCTACCGAGGAGCGGAGTCTGTGAGCTAGAACTGTATTTGGAAAGGAGCGCTGCGTCGCGACGAGCTAGCGCGCGCCGCCCGCGGATGCTTCCTATAGGTGTGCATACACGGTACACATGAACTCCAATCTGGACAATGTGTGAGCTGGAGGTGTACGAGAACGTAAAGCGGTATTGGAAATGAACGTTCCATATCGAGTGTTCAGGTGAAAAGCGATCATTTCTTGTCGTCGGCGGGGTATAGAGAAACGGAAAGGAAATAAAAAGGAAGTGAAAGGGTCCGAATAGGCCTGCCCATAATCCATTACACGGTAGGGGTGCGCTGACCGTCAATAGCGCACACTACAACAAAATGACCTAGACCATCAATATATGCGTGTGTGTTTCTCTTTAGCACAAAAACATCGATGTAATTCTTCTCTTGACAACGTCTACCGAGGATCGGAGTCCCGTGAGCTAGAACTGTATTTGGAAAGGAGCGATGCATCGCAACGAGCTAGGGCGCGCCGCCCGCAGATGCTTTCTAGACGTGTGCGTATAGGATATGCATGAACTCCAATCTCGATAATGTATGAGTTGGGAGGTGTTTGAAAACGTAAAGCGGTGTTGGTAATGAACGTTGCATATCGAGTCTTAGGGAGAAAAGCTATCATTTCTTGTTGTCAAGGGCGGTAGACTGAAGAAAAGGAAATAGAATTATAACTCAAAAAGGTCTGAATGGGCATGCCCATTACACGGTAGGGGTGCGCGGACCGTCAATAGTGCACACTGCAACAAAATGACCAGGACCGTCAATATATATGTGGGTGTTCCTCTTTAGCACAAAAAACATTCTCTAATTCACGCAAATGTCGCATGCCCGCAGAGGAATACACGATACCACATACACACCACTCTCGACGGTGTCTACCGAGGACCAAAGCCCGTTAGGTAGAACTGTATTTGGAAAGGAAAGATGCGTCGCCATGAGCTAGCACACACCGCCCACAGATGCTTCCTAGATGTCTGCGTACACGGTACGCATAAACTCCAATCTCAACAATAAGGTTGGTAATCCATATTGAGTCTTAGGGAGAAAAGCGATAATTTATTATTGACGGCGGTGATATAGAGAAGAAAAGGAAATTAAAGTATAACTGAAACTATAAAAAGGAAGTGAAAAGGTCTGAATGGGCCTACCCAATACATGATAGGGGTGTGCAGACCGTCAATAGCGCACACTACGACAAAGCGACTGAAGGTGTCCGATCATGTGTAGAGGAAGAGTACACGATACCACTTATACACCGCTCTCGACAAAGTATAAGAGCATCTAGTAAGGACTGGAGTCTGTGAGCTGGAACTGTATCTAGAAAGGATGAACTGTATTTGGAAAGAAGTGCAATGCGTCGCAACGAGCTAGAGCGCACCGCCTGCAGATAGTACCTACATGAGTGTGTGTGGACGATACTAAATTGTATCGAACACATAGAACAGTATTGGGAATGAACGTTCTCACATCGAGTCTTCTGTGGCGAAGCTACGCCGGGCCGGGCCGTGCCATGGCCCGCCAACATTTGAGAATTTGTAGACTATACATTTACTCATGGACCTTGGAACACCGCCCAACAGGCTATTTCCTCCTGTTTTACCCGCTAAGCCCGCCCAACAATGGGCTTCAAGCTCCCCCGCTGTGAGTGTTAGGGAGAAACTCGATCCTTTTATTGTCGCCGACAGTGATAGAGAAAAGAAAAGGGAAAAAGGATAAAACAAATTGTAAAAAGAGAAAAAAAAATCTAAATGAGCTTGCCCATTACACGTGGGTGCACAGACCGTCAATACCGCACACTACGACAAAATGACTTAGACCGTCAGTAGCGCAAATTACACAAAGATAAATGAAGCAATCAAGCTACAACACGCAACGTCAAAGCGTATCCTCGCCAAAAGCGTATCGCCCCTCCCCACCCCCTCGAAACAAGAGGGGGCGAAAGCCTGTTTCAAGGGGGTGGGAAGGGGTGAGCAGTGGCTCAGGGAAGAGCGGGAAGCGGATTGTGGCGGTGTGAAGGAGGAGGGGTCAAATATATCAAGTGTGCACATTAAGAAAGAGATGAGGTAGAGGGAGGGGGTACGCGGGAGGAAGAACGCTACGTTGACACCCTAAGCCCACTGGCGATCACCACGATGTGGTGATTAGGGATGCAAAAGGGGCACCCGATCCGCCCCGCTCCCTACTAAATGGTATAATTGTACCATATATAATCCATATTTATTAGTTCTCTAATTTTTTTTATCAAAGATGATTTCCTGGGATGCGTGTGCGTCATATTCATTGGATTATTCATTGGAATGAAGGGAGTATACAACTAGAAAAAACAGTTATAGAAGAATTGTACAGTGTGTTAGTTCACGGGACGCCACTTTGCCCTATAGCGGTGATGCCCGTTAGAATAAAAAAGATTGATGCGTAAGAGCGGCGTGAGAAATAAAAACTCGGGAACCAATGTTTGAAAGAAAATGAAGTCGATGAGTACGTATAAGCTAGCGCATCTCATTCTCACCAACAATTTCACATCATTTACTTTTGTTTTTTGATCCAACACTCCCGGCCAGGTGTGAACCAAGAAAACTTATGAATACTATACATCACGCGTCGAGGTCCCTCTGATTTTGTCACGACTGAGGCCCTGCTCTGGCTAACATGGCCACCGAATATGCCGCAGATCGACAAGCAAGCAAGCACTACATCTCCATCCGTTCCCAACAGAAAATACGGTACCGTTTCTTCTTCTTTTTTTAGCAGAAAATGCGGTGCCGTTGATGGTCGTAGCTAGCTTGGGATTGCGTGTGAGTGGCCAAGAATCTTTCTTAATGAATATATCTACTACACGAGATCGCCCAAGAGAGCAAGGCAGTAGTGTAGCTGCACTAGCGAAGCATTTTGGTGGTGGTGGTGGTGGTGGTGGTACCATCGTGTGCTAGCGACGGCTTCATCGGTAGGGTCGGTGGGGCGCTGTGCGTACGTAGGTGGCGCGTTACCGTTGGCGCCCCAAGTCGCCGCGACGCCGACGGCCCAGCTATAACAATCGCTCCAATGCGTGTGTCACGTTTCAGTGGCCTTTTCCTGAGGGAGTAGTTAACCTGCCATTATTTGCTCATGGTTATTATTAGAGCGACTTCGCTGCCATTTGCATGGAACTGGTTTGTTAATTTGGCCTGAAGCTGCCGAAGTCGGTGGGGGACTTTGCCCTGGCGGCGAGAGGTTGAGTTTGATTTAGGTTATTGCACTAGTAGAAAACAGGGCTTTGGTTCAGACCTGAAAAGCTCATTAATTCAGGTTCACTCACGAACCGGGATCAATGGGTGCATCGGTCCCGGTTCGTAAGGCCAGGGCGCCGGCCGGGCCTCGGGGGTCATTGGTCCCGGTTCGTGAGACCCCTTTGGTCCCGGTTCCAGACACGAACCGGGACCAATGAGCCTCGCTCCTGCCCCACAATCATTGGTCCCGGTTGGTGGCTGGAACCGGGACCAAATGTGGTCCTTTAGTCCCGGTTCTAGCCACTAACCGGGACTAAAGAGTGGGCTATATATACCCCCTCCCCTGCCCGCGAGCCGAGCCACTGCTCTGTTTTTTGGCCGGCCGTGGGAGAGCTTTGTGCTGCTCTAGCTCACCTCCTATGCATATGAGGTGTTCGATGAAATGTCCGAGCCACACTTAAGCTTTCTCCTCTCGAAGCTCCTTGTCTAAGCTCCATTTTCCTCAAGATTTGTCTAGGTTTGGTGGTCCGTCCTGTCCCGTCCCCGTCGTCACCGCCATCGATCGCCCGCGCCGATCTCGTCGCCGGCACCACCGTGGTGAGCCTCTTGTTCTTATCTTCTTTCTAAAAGAAAAAAGTTCTTACT
Source organism: Thinopyrum elongatum (assembly GCA_011799875.1). Lineage (NCBI taxonomy): Eukaryota > Viridiplantae > Streptophyta > Magnoliopsida > Poales > Poaceae > Thinopyrum > Thinopyrum elongatum. Next base: position 509,160,898 of record CM022297.1, read on the forward strand.
TGTATGATTTAGATAGATAATTGTGTAATTTTCTTACTTTTATTATTGTTTGTTATTATATAGTGCGATGGTTTTGGTATCCGCCTCCGTCGGCCCTCGTCCTGTCTATGATTCGGATGTGGTATATATATTATCTTTTATAACTATTAGTTTCATTTAGTATTTATGACAATTATGCCGACCAACGTGACATAGATTTTTTTATCTAGGAGGTATGTGAACCGGAAATTCCAACCGACCCTATTGTTGAGAGGTTAAATTTAGTTGAAGAAGAAAACAATTACTTGAAGGAAAAATTGAAAAAAATTGAGGAGGAGAAGATGATATTGGAGTTGCATGTTGCGGATGTCGTCGATGATCACAAGATCAAGATGGATGCAATGCGCTTCAAGATTAGAAAGTATAGAAAATATGCCATTCATACTGAGGCTTGGTATCATTATGCCGTTGGATCAATTGTTACCTTAGTTGCGATTATGATCGTATTTGTTGTTGCATTGAAATGTTTTAGATAGTTTCAATGTATGGTTTAATTAGATTCTCTGGAGAGCTATATGTTGTTCAATGAGAACTATGTATGTACTTTGGTTTTAATGTGATGATGAACTTCTATTAATTAATTTGGTCACTTCTGTATTCATGATGTTCTGTAATGGTTTTGACACACTTAATTATATATAATGCACGCAGATGAACCGGCAATGGATGTACGGTGACAGACGCACCTCCGAGTATATTAAGGGCGTGCATAATTTTCTCGAAGTGGCTGAGGCAAACAAACAGAATGGTTTTATGTGTTGTCCATGCCCTATATGTGGGAATACGAAGTCTTACTCTGACTCGAAAACCCTTCACCCCCACCTGCTTTATAAGGGTTTCATGCCACACTATAATGTTTGGACCAAGCACGGAGAAAGAGGGGTTATGATGGAAGACAGCGAAGAAGAAGAGGATGATGACAACTATGTGCCCCCTGAATACGGTGATGCTGCAACGGGGGAAGCTGAAGATCAAGAGGAACCAGACGATGTGCCCGATGATGATCTTCGCCGGGTCATTGTTGATGCAAAGAGACAATGCGAAAGTGAAAAGGAGAAGTTGAAGTTCGATCGCATGTTAGAGGATCACAAAAAAGGGTTGTACCCCAATTGCGAAGATGGCAACACAAAGCTCGGTACCACACTGGAATTGCTGCAGTGGAAGGCAAAGAATGGTGTACCTGACAAAGGATTTGAGAAGCTACTGAAAATATTGAAGAAGAAGCTTCCAAAGGATAACGAATTGCCCGACAGTACGTACGCAGCAAAGAAGGTTGTATGCCCTCTAGGATTGGAGGTGCAGAAGATATATGCATGCCCTAATGACTGCATCCTCTACCGCGGTGCGTACGAGGATTTGAACACATGCCCGGTATGCGGTGCATTGCAGTATAAGATCAAACGGGATGACCCTGGTGATGTTGACGGCGAGCGCCCCAGGAAGAGAGTTCCTGCCAAGGTGATGTGATATGCTCCTATAATACCACGGTTGAAATGTCTGTTCAGAAACAAAGAGCATGCCAAGTTGATGCGATGGCACAGAGAGGACCATAAGAAAGACGGGAAGTTGAGAGCACCCGCTGACGGGTCGCAGTGGAGAAAAATCGAGAGAAAGTACTGGGAGGACTTTGCAGGTGACGCAAGGAACGTATGGTTTGGTTTAAGCGCGGATGGCATTAATCCTTTTGGGGAGCAGAGCAGCAATCACAGCACCTGGTCGATATACGCCCTCCCCGATAACATTTTTTTTCTTAGTTACTAAGGTAAAATGTTCACCCCCCTCTCGATATACCGGGCGACCAACTCTCGAGGCCACCCAAACCCTAGAAAAAAAGCGTTGTCGATCTCCTACCCCCTCCCGCCCCTACCCGACAAACTCTCGAGGCCACCCAAACCACTAGAAGAAAACTCCGGTAACTTCGACATGAGGGGGGACGTCGATCAACCCCCTCTCGCCCGAACAAGTCTATGTATCATTTTATATCGTGGTGGACATATATCAAAGTTTGATCATATGTCAAAGTTTAAATTTTGACATATGCAACATTTGATCATATATCAAAGTTTGATCATATGTCAAAGTTTGAATTTTGACATATGCAACATTTGACATATGCAACTTTTGATCAACCTCCTCTCGCCCGACCAAACCCTAGAAGCGTCGAGGCCACCCCTAACCCTAGAAGCGTTGCCGAGGCCACCCCAAACCCTAGAAGCGTCGAGGCCACAAAAATTTACAAAGTTAAAAGAGCGTTGTCGAGGCCACCCCAAACCCTAGAAGCGTTGTCGAGGCCACCCCAAACCGTAGAGGCGTCGAGGCCACTAATTAATATTCCTTGTTGTGATTAGCTAGCTAGCTAGGTCTATGTTTGCCACTAATATATCCATCTCTCATGTTTGTATATTAATTGCCATGTTGTAATATTTGTAGAAACTATGGATCAAAGAGACTTAGAACAAGAAGAGTTGTTGGGGGACATAATCCGCGACGGACGTGATGTCTTGTCTTTTCTCAACGACACCGATGGTCTGGAAGGAGAGGATGAAGGCTCCGGTGATCGAACAATGGAGGAGGAAAGACATGATCATGATGTCTTCGGTGACCGAATGCCGGTGGAAGAAGGAGACCGTGATGACGGCTCCAGTGACTGAACGGAGGAGGGAGCTGTTGCAAAGTCCGACAAGGTATATATATTAATTAAGCCTGTGCTGACTAGCTAATTGATGCATTAATTGTTTTGGTATGTACATATATTAACTCTTCTTTCTTCTTTTATAGCCCTCCGGATCGAGCCAAACTTCGGTAACGAGACGAGGCCCGAAGAAAAGGTTGCGCCAGGATGAAAGGTTCACGATCACAGCAATCGCGGACGATGGCCAACCGATTGAACCCAGGCGGACCAAGGAAGCATTTTCTGCTCAGTGCGGAGCTATTGTTAGGGACAGTATCCCGATCAGCATCCAGCTATGGAATAAGCCTAAGAACGAAGACCCTCAAGTTTCTTATGTCATCGATAAACAGAAAGATGATCTTTGGACCTCGCTGAAGGCAAATTTCACCCTACCGCCAAAGGAGGATCCGAATAAGCCTGTTATAGAGCCACTGGTCAAGGCGTGTGCTCTTAAGAAGATGGAAGATCTATTCAGGAGGTGGAAGAATGAGTTGAAATCACCATTTGTCGACAAAGGGAAGACTCCAGAATTCACCGGCCGATTTGAGAAGATAAGAGATCACTGGCCCGCATTTGTGGCCTACAAGACATCAGACAAGAGTAAGAAAATGTCAGAGATAAACAAGATAAATGCTACAAAGAAGCTGTATCACCATCGCACGGGGTCAGGCGGCTACCTCAAAGCCCGGTCGTTGTGGGACAAAGCTGAGAATGACCTGATTGCTAAAGGGGTCGAACCAGAGACATTGAACTGGCCAGACCGTTCAAGGACTTGGTTCTTCGGGGTTGGGGGAACTTTGGACCCTGAAACAGGGAAGTGCCGTTGGACAGACGAGCAATTTGCAATACCCGTCAAGAAGCTTCAGAAGTATATCGCCGCAGCGCAGGCAGGGATGTTCATTCCCGACAGAGAGAAGGACGAGTTGACTGAGGCCCTCAGGAATCCTGAGCACCCTGGACGAACACGAGGCACGCCAGGCTCCGTTGCGTGGAAGGTTGGGTTTCCCGGCGCAGGCGGTTACAAAACCCGGGAGAGGAAGAGGAAACAGGAGCTGAGCGAAATGCAGAAGCTCAATGCAAGAGTACTAAAGCTAGAGGAACAAGTTGAGAGCCAGCGAGCTGCCGACCAACCATCTCAGCAGCACGAATCTACCCCAGAAGCTACCCCGCCATCTTAGCGGAGAAGCAGCGTGGCTTCCACGGAGCTCGTTCAGCAGCCTGACTTCACGGCTCCTAGCTACCCCGTGGATGCTATCACGGAGGCTCAACATTGCCAGCTTATGACGAAATGTCGGAACCTCACCTTGAAGGCGGCTGTCGGCTCTGTTGCACCTCCTCAACCTGACGGAACTTTTCACTGCTGTCCGATTCCACATGGCTATGCTGTTGTGACGGTGGATGAAGTAATGGAGGGATTTGACGAGCTCGAGCTTGACCACCCTACAGGTCAAGGGGAGACTCAGCTGGTTTATGCTCTGAGGACTACATGTCTATGGCGGAAGGAGTACATCAAGCTTCCGAACTGGACGCCTCCGCCTCCTCCTCCTCCTCCGGTGAGTCAGAGCACTCCTCCTCCTCCTCCTTCGGCATGTGAGGGCACTCCGCCTCCTCCTTCGCCTCCTCTGGCGCGTCGGAGCACTCCGCCTCCTCCTCCGCCTCGTCAGCAACGGCGAAAAAGAGCCGCCACCGCTCCGGCAGCTAGCAGTACAAGCAGAGGCGGGAAGCAATTCAAATATGGTCCATCTCTCAAGCCTCTGGAAAAGTTACCATATGAGAGGACCGACGAGGAAACCGCGAAAATCAGTGCTGCCGAAGTGCATGAACATTTTGCACGGAAACCTCCACCTCCGAAGGAGACGATAGATCCGGTGAAACGGAAGCGCACTATCGATGCCCTGAAGCGACCACCACCGTCTCCGCCGCAATCCAACTATGAGCGCATTATTGAAAGGACATATAAGGAAGCGGAGCGGTCGGGAAGTACTTGCATGCATGCAAGGTTAGCAGAACGAAGAAGTGGGAAAAAAATTCCCCAGCTCGGTGAACAGGCAAACCAATCGTGCCCCCCGCTCAAGGTGTCTAGCGATATCGTTGCTAATCAGCCGGGGATGGTGCCCGGTACCAATCCTGCTGATTACCTGAGCGATGATGTAGAGTTTGAAATAATGGAGGTGGATGAATTCAGATACCAGTACGGGCAGCCTCTCGTCAAACCTGATCATCCTCCTCTAACAACGATGATGCGAAGATTCCATGAATGGTACATGAAAACCTGCAGCGAGTCTGGGAAGGATACTTTGACGCTGAGAATTAAAGAGGAGCACGACCTCGTTGGAATGGATCAGTTGTCTATTGAATTTGATGAGTTATTCCAATTATACAATCAAAAGGCCCTCGACAAAACACTCGTGACTTGCTACTGTCTGTAAGTACTACTTCTGTAATTAAGTCTCTATATATAGCTCAGCTCTTTCATTGCATGTATATATAATTATCCTCACTATATTATGTAGATTGAAGATCGTCGAATGCAGAAAAACACAAATCTGTGACATTGGGTTCATTAACCCAAATATCATACATGAATGGACGGTTCAAAAGAATGTCACAGAAACCGAGGACAACATGTTACAATCGTCGCTTAAAAATCAAAACAAAGAGAAAATATTCTTTCCTTACAACTTCAAGTGAGTGTTACTGTCTTGTGCATATTCGGTTTCCCTTATTACTCGAGGTTATAGTAATGTAATTGATGAGTTATGCATGCGTGCGCAGCTTCCACTTTATTCTGCTAGAGATTAAGCTTGAGCGGGGAGTAGTAACCGTCTTAGACTCGAGACGAAAAGATCCCCAGGAGTATGCGGACATGACTGAAATGCTCCAGAAGTAAGTTCAATCGATCATTATCGCACCATATCAGCAATTTTGTTCATTTCCTGATATCAAGTAATTATTTTCTTTGTCTGGCAGGGTTTGGAAAGAGTTCACCGGAATTGTTCCGGCACTGCCGAGGGAGCTGCGATTTACACACCCAAAAGTAAGTACTACTAGCTAGTTCCGCGCATCTCCCATTGATTCTAGTTTCATCAATACCATTTATAATGCTTGATTATCAGTTTGATTGAACTCTATTTCTCGTAAAGTGCTTGTGGCAGGAAGCCGGGAATGATTTTTGTGGATACTACATTTGCGAGTTCATCTACAACGCGACGACCTCTAAGCGGGGCTACTCTGAAAAACGATATGAAGTGCGTAAGCAATAATATTCACAATTTTATTTTATTACCATCATTTGTGTTGAGTTTCATTCATATATATGTATTGACCCCCTTCTTCAAATTAGATGTGGCAGATGCGGGATGAACTCTTACCACATGATCGCATATGAGCAATTCAAGAGGAATTGGCGGGTTTCTTTCTTGACCATGTCATAAATCCAACCGGAGAATACCATGTGGAACTTGACATTAGATGTTAGGGATTGTAAGAGATCTTATATTGTATATATGTAGCTAGTAGCGTCGGATAGATATACGAAAACTTGTTGTTCGACCAATCTCTCGGAGAAAGAGAGGTGGATCACTTCTCTCTATATATGTTCATGACGATCTTGTGTACTTAATGGTTCCTTCATCTGCTTACTAGCTAGCATGTCGAGTTCTCTCTATACGTATAGTAAGCGATTAATCTATCAGCTTACTCTAGCCGACTGACTGCATTGTGCGTGTGCCGAAAGGCCTATAACGGCCAAGCCCAAGAAATGAAATCCATCGGCCAGGCTAGGCCGACTGGAAGGCTAATCGGCCTATAGTAAGCAATAGTCCCAAATCGGCCTACCTGGCGACGGTGATTTTTGAATAACTAAACGTATTTTTTAGAACACGTTATATTCCAATTTATTAAAAAATATTATTTAACAAAAAATAGCAATTAAAATTGCTACCGTAGAGTTTGAATTGAAAAATTGGATAAAAAGATTATAATCAGATTAATCAAATGGAGATTAAGGTAGGAGTTACTTTAAAGAATCTTAGGAGAAAAGGAACCCATAGTTAAATGAAAAGATGATCAGATTTACTTAGAATGGCCAAACTGGAAGATATATTACCAACTTGGGTTACGATTTTTCCTTCATTAAAAAACTAATGCAAAAAATCGTCCTCCTAATAAGATGCTACTAAGTGTATTTACGTCCTAAGGAATAAGGGTGAATCTTCTAGTAAAGAAAATGAAGATCTCAAAACAATAAGTGTTCACCCCAATTTTTTCAATATTAATTAAGGAACCATATGCACGAGTGATTTCTTGAATCTTCTGCCTAGGATTTTCGATCATTGATAAAACCAAAGAATCTCCTAAGGATTCTAAGTGGTGCAATGAAGAATTCATACCAAAGATGACAAACTAGATCTAGTGGTTTTATGCCTAGCTAAGGGCCGTTAAACAATTAACCGCTTGTTGGGACGGCAACCCAATTTTATTTTGTGGTCTTGGCTTTTGGTTCTGTTTTCAATAAATAATTCATCTAGCCTCTGGTTAGAGTGTTTTGGTGTTTTAATAGGGTTTGTGCAGTAAAGACCTGGGGATGGCTACGTGATGTTGTTGATTTGATCTTGCTGAAAAAAAAACAGAAACTTTTGGTCCAGTCACAGAATGATTAGATTCACTGAAGCGTGGAAAAACCGGAATTTTTTTACAAAAGATGATAAACAAATCTCTGTTTTCCTATTTTTAAGAATTGCTTTTAAGGTTACATAAGTATTACAAAGAATTCAGGATCGTACAGGCTGTTCTGTTTTGACAGATCTGTTTCTATGTGTTGTTTGCTATTTGATGAATCTATGGGCAGATTCGGGGGGTAATGAGCCATGGAGTTAAGTGTGGAATACAGTAAATATTACAAAAAATAAAACAATAATGAGTTACACAACATTACAAAAGTGGTGATTATAATTTCGTTCTACTAACGGAGCTTATTGAGATTTTCTGTTGGTTTTGTGTTGAAGTTTTCAAGTTTTGGGGGTAAGGATGATTGACTATGGAATAAGGAGTGGCAAGAGCCTAAGCATTGGGGATGCCCAAGGCAAACCCAAGGAATAATTCAAGAAACCAAGAGCCTAGCTTGGGGATGCCCCGGACAGGCATCCCCTCTTTCGTCTTCGTCTCTCGGTAACTTTACTTGAGGCTAATTTTATTACCACAGTGAATGGGTTTTGCTTGGGGAGTCTGTATGATTTGAGTCTTGTTTTTAGTTTTGCCACAATCATCCTTGCTGTACACACATTGAGGGGGACCGCATGGAATCGTGATTTTATTGAGATACTCTATGTGCTTCACGTTATATCTATTTGAGCTAGGCAATTTTGTCTAGTGCTTCACTTATATCTTTTTAGAGCACGCGGTGGCCTTATTTGTAAAGGAAATTATTGAAAATCTCATGCTTCCACTATATTATTTTGAGAGTCTCTAAAACAACGTGGGGTATTTGGATTGGGGGATTTGAATTTAGTCCTAATATGATAGGCGTTCAAGAAGGGATATAATAAAACTTTCATATAAAGGCAGGAATACTATGAGAAGTTTGATTCCTGTATGGATTGTTTAGAGGATATAGGATGGTGATATTAGAGTCATGCTAGTGCAGTAATTGGTGAATTGGAGAAAATACTTGTGTTGAGGTTTGTGATGCCGGAGCAGCACGTATGGTGAACCGTTATGTAAGAAGGTGGAGAGAGTTTCTTTTGTATTGTCTTCACTTACGAGTGGGGTGGGGAGGAGAGGATGGTCTTTTCCTTAATCTTCCCCCTAGGAGATGCGCGTAGTACTTTGTTTCGGATGACTAATATGATTTTTGCAAAAATAAGTATGTGAGTTCTTTGATAAGTGTGAGTCCATGGAGTGATAAGCACTATCACCCTTCCAACCTTTGCTTAGCCTCTCAGTGTCGTGCAACTTCGTCCTGCGGGTACCCATATACTTCCTAAAAACAGCCACCACACCATACCTAGTATGGCATTTCCATAGCCATTCCGGCTATATTGCCAATTTGCAACGTTTCCACCGTTCCGTTTTATTACGAAACATGCCATCATTGTCATATTGCTTTGCATGATCATTGTATTGACATCCGTATTTGTGGACAACGCCACCTTTCATAATCCTTTTTCAATAACATGTCACTATTGAGTCATTGCACATCCGGTACACCCGCCGGAGTGCATTTAAGAGTCAATTTTTGTTCTAAGTATCGAGTTGTTGTAATTTTTGAGTTGAAGTAAAATAAGAGTGTGATGATCTTCATTCATTAGAGCATTGTCCATGTGAGGAAAAAAAATAAAAGGGAGGCCAAAGACAGCCAACAAAAAAAAATGAGAGAAAGAAGAAGAAGGGGCAATGTTACTATCCTTTTTTTTCCACATAGGGCTTTCAAAGTAGCACCATGATTTCATGATAGAGAGTCTCCTATGTTGCACTGTCATATGCTAGTGGGAATTTTTCATTATAGACTTGGCGGTAATTCAACGATGGGCTTCCTCAAATTGCCCTAGGTCTTCATGGAGCAGACAAGTTGGATGCACACCCACTTAGTTGTTTTTTTGAGGCTTTCTAAACTTATAGCTCTAGTGATCCGTTTGCATGGCAATCCAATACTCACTCACATCGATAGCTATTGAATGGGCAATCTCCTAGCCCGGTTAATACGCCAGTTGAGGTGAGACTATCTCCCTCTTTTTATCTTTCCACAACCACATATGTCTATTCACTAATAAAAGTGCTAGTCCATGGCTCACGCTCATGTATTGCGTGAAAGTGAAAAGGTGGAACACCAAAAGTGATGAACAACCAATCTTGCTGCTTGTCATCGGGGCTGTGCAGATGATTTGCATACTTTGTGTGGATAAGATGGAGCATAGCCAAGATGACTACTTCTTGGACTGGCGTTGGTTTTCCCTTTGAAGAGGAAGGGTGATGCAGCCAAAGTAGAGAAAAGTATTCACTCAGTTTGAGACCAAGGTATCATACCAGTAGGAGACAACGCACAAATCCACCGAATACAGCTGCCACAAACAATCAACACAAACTTGCACCCAACGTGATAAAGGGGTGTCAATCCCTTCCTGGTTATTTGCAAAAGTGGACTGTATAGGTAAAACTAAACAAAAAGATAAAGTAAATATTTTTAGGGTTTTTGGTTTATAGATCTGGAAAATAAAAGCATTCCAAAATAGTAGATCGGAAAGTATCTATGGGAAAATAGACCGGGGCGGGGGGGGACCATAGGTGTCACTAGAAGGCTTCTCTCAGATAGAAAATCATTACGGTGGGGTGAAACAAATTACTGCCGAGCAATTGATTAGAAAGCGCAAAGTTATGACGGATATCTTAAGGGAATGATATGAATATAGAATCCACGTCCGTGTAAGTAGACCGAAACGATTTCTGCATTACTATATTACTCCACACACATCGCCCGCTAGTCCAGCATGCATCTAGAGTATGAAGTTCAAAAGAACGGTAGTAACGCATTAAGTCAGATGACATGATGTAGAAGAATTAGCTCAAAGCAAATATGATTGAAAACCCCAATCTTTTTATCCTCGATGCGTAACAATACAATACGTGCCTTGTTGCCCCTTACGTCAACTGGGAAGGACCACCGCAGTTTGAACCCAAAGCAAGCACTTCTCCCAGTTGCAAGAAAACAACAATCTAGTGGCCAAACCAAAAACAGATAGTTGGAAGAGAATACAAAGATAGCAAATCATGATAAAAGAATTAAGAGAAGATTCAAATAATAGTTCATAGATACAGCTGATCATAAAATCCACAATTCATTGGTCTCGGCAAACCCAAAGGCAAAAAAAAGATTACATCGAATAGATCTCAGAACATCGGAGAAAGAGAACATGGTATGAGAATCAAAGAGTAGAGTGAGAAGAAGCCATCTAGCTACTAGCTATGGACCCGTAGAGTCGAGGTAAACTACTCACGCTTATCGGAAGGGCAATGGTGTGACTGTAGAAGCCTCCGTGATCGAATCCCCCCTACGGTTAGACGCCGAAAAAGGCCTAGATGGGATTCTCACGGGTACAGAAGGTTGCGGCGGTGGAAAAGTATTTTCGTGGATGCCTCTGGTGGTTTGGGCATGATAAGGTTATATAGGCGAAAGAATTAGGTCAGGAGGTGCACGGAGGGGCCCACAAGGTGGGGGGGGGGGCACGCCTACCCCCTACGCGCTCTCGTCCTATGTGTGGCAGCCTACGTGGCTCCTTCGACTTCAATCTCCAAGTCTCCTGGTTTACATCTGGTCCCCAAGAAGATCAGCGCTGAAAGTTTTTATTCGTTTGGACTCCGTTTTTGTGGTATTCCTTTTCTGCAAAACTCAAAACAAGGAAAAAACAGAACTGGCACTGGGCTCTAGGGTAATTAGGTTAGTCCAAAATATATATAAATAGCAATTAATGCGTATAAAACATCCAAATAGATAATATAATGCATGGAACATAAAAAAATTTATAGATTACGTTTGGAGACGTATCAAAGCATCCCCAAGGCTTATTTCCCCTGTCGTCCTCGGTGGTAAATAGATAAAAATAGAATTTTTGAGTGGGAATGCTACTAACAATTATGCATGTAATTTCTTTATTGTGGCATGAATATTCAGTCCGTAGCGATTCAAAATAAAAGTCTATATTGACATAAAAACAAAATAATACTTTCAAGCATACTAAACAAGATAATTATGTCTTCTCAAAATAAACATGGCCAAGAAAAGCGTATCCCTACAAAATTCATATAGTCTGGACTATTGCTCGCCATCTTCATCACACAAAGTATTAAATCATGCACAACCCGATGAACAAGCCAATAATTGTTTCATATTTGATGTTGTTCAAATTGTTCAACTTACGCCAATAATGAGCTGAGCCTATGGGATCAATGCACTATAGGTGGATAGAAGGTGGTTTTGGAGAGACAAAAAGAGAGAGAGTACTCACATATGAACTAGGCGGTAATTAAGGGCTATGAAGATGCCAATCAATAGATATCAATGTGAGTGAGTAGGGATTGCACATGCCAAACAGATGCACAGAGCATAAGTTATGAAAGCTCAAAAAAAGAAACTAAGTGGGTGTGCATCCAACTCGCTTGCTCCACGAAGGACCCAGGGCGCAAGTTTGAGGAAGCCAATCTTGGATTATACATAGGCCAATATGTGTTCTGATTAATGAAATTCCACATAGTATATGAAAGTGACAACATAGGAGACTCTCTATCTGAAGATCATGGTGCTACTTGAAGCACAAGTGTGGTAAAAGGATAGTAAACATGCCCCTTCTCTCTTTGTCTCTCATTTTTTTTTTTTCTTTTTCTTCTTTTTATTTTATTTGGGCCTTTTCTCATTCTTTTTCGGCACTCTTTTATTTATTTGTTATTTCTGTCCAGAGTCTATCATCCCGGACTGTGAGGAAATACTAGTCTCCATCATCGTTTCCTCCATGGGACCAATGCTCTAATAATGAAGAATCACACTTTTATTGACTTACAACTCATTACTCAAACAAAATAGTACTCTATATGAATGCTCTCGGTGTTGTATGTACGGGATGGATGTAGAATCAAGAGTGACATGATGACAAGAATTATGAACGGGCGTTGCCACAAATACGATGTCAAATCCATGATCATGCAAAAGCATATGGACAATATGATGCGTGGTCATATATAAAAGGAACGGGAGAGTTGACCAGGGCAAATATATCTCGAATGGTATGGAAATGCCATAAATAGGTAGGTATGGTGGCTATGTTGTGAGGAAAGGTATCTGGTGGGTGTATATGGTACCGGCGAAAGTTGCGCAGGCAACTAGAGGGGTAGCAATGGTGGAGTGAGACTGCGTATAATCCATGGACTTCAATATTAGTTCATTACAAGAACCACATACTTATTGCAAAAATCTATAGTTTTGAAACAAAGTACTCCAGCGATTGGCTTCCAGGAGGATTAGATTGGTAGGAAAAGACCACGCGTCCCCGACCGCCACTCATAAGGAGACAATCACTAAATAAATCATTGCTCCGGACTTCATCACATAACGGTTCACCATACGTGCATGCATACGGGAATCACCAAAAATTAACAAAGTATTTCTCAAATCCACAATTACTCACTAGTCATGACTCTATATCACCATCTTTATATCTCAAAACAATCATAAGGAATCAAATTCTCATAGTATTCAATTGCACTTTGATGAAAGTTTTTTATATCCCTCTGGATGCCTATCATAATTAGGACCTAATGATTAACCAAAGCACAATTTACCATGCTGTTTAAAGACTCCAAAATAATATAAGTGAGAGATGAGAGTTCATCAATTCTATACAAATAAAACCCACGCCGTGCCTAAGTAAAAAGATATAAGTGAAGCACTAGAGCAAAATGCCTAGACTCAAAAGATATAAGTGAAGCATATGGACGTATTCGTACATAAATCACGATTCTGGGTGTCCCTCTGAAAGGTTGGTACAAGCAAGGTGGTTGTGGAAAACTACAAAGCAAGAATCAAATATACAAGAAGCTTCCAAGCAAAACAAAAACATCATATGGTGAATAAAACATATAGCCTCCAAGTAATAAGTTACCGATAGACGAAGACGAAAGAGGGGATGCCTTCAGGGCATCCCAAGCGTAGGGCTGCTTGGTTTGTCCTTGAATATTACCTTGGGTGCCTGGGCCCATCCCAAGCTTAGGACTCTTGCCACTCTGATCAGTAGTCCATCAATACTTACCCAAACTTGAACAACTTCCACAACACAAAAACTCAACAGAAAATCTCATAAGCTCCGTAGTATAAAAAATAATCACCACTTGGTACTGTGTGAAACTCACTTTAGTTATATTGGGTAATATTACTGTATTCCAACTTTTCCATGTTCATACCCCGATATCCCAGAGATTAATCTAAATAAGGGCCAAACAACACAAGAAAGAAAACAGAATCTGTCAAAAACACAGAACAGTATGCGAAGATATGAATTGTTATAAACTTCTGTAACTCCCAAAAATTCTCAAAAAATTAGGAAACATAGGAAATTTGTATTCTAAATAGTCGTATAAACCAATTCAGGTGTTTCAATGTCCAGTGAATTATTAAAATTCTGAGAACTGGACACAAAAGTTTCCTGTTTTCGCATAGATCAAATCAAATAACACCGTAAGCCAGTCCCCAAAGGTCTTTACTTGCACAAAAACACTAATTATAAAACAAAAGAATACCATCTAACCAGAGGCTATCATGAATTATGTTATTGAAAAAACAGGAACGAAAATATTGGGTTGTCTCCCAACAAGCGTCTTTCTTAAAGCTTTACCTAGGCATTGATAATTCTAGAGCGCTCACATAAAAGAGAAGACATTGACACAAGAGAGCAGCATCATTGAAAACACGTGGACAAAAATCCCAAAGTTAACATACTGCTCTATGCATGATTTTTAAGCAAAACAAAATTATAAGGCAAAGCAACGACTGATCATGCAAGGAAGAAGAAAGAAACAATAGCAATCTCATCATAATGAGAGACAATTTAGTGACAAGAAAAATTTCTAATCATATTTTCCCTCTCTTCATAATATTACATGTACTGATCATAATAAATTGAACAATATAAACTATCACACATAAAATATTCTTATGATTCCACATGCATGCAAAGTTCACACTTTCCAAGATAGTGGGATTATCATCAAATAAGTCATACCTCTCCAAACCCACTTTTATCAAAAAATTTCATAGATTGAACATTCTCAAATAGGTGGGATCTAAAGTGACATCTTCTAAACCTACTCAATATTATTGCCCCCCAACATATAATTCATGAGGACTTAGAATAAAATTTCAAGAGCTCATAAGAAAAATCACCCCATCATGATTCATTTCAACCAAGTAGTTGGACCTAGGCAAAACTAGCATTTCCCAAGCTTGGGTTTTGCATATATATTAGCAACAACTAACATTAATAGAATTTATCGTAGAACCAGTGCATCATGCTTTTCACCAGGAGCAATCTGAAATCCACTTCCTAGATTTCTATGTTTAACACTTCATCACAAGTTTTAGATTCACGAATTTCAAGCAAAAACTTCATAAAGATAATGCTAGTGCAATCAAATCACTTAGAAATGTTTCATCAAATTGGATCTCTTAAAAAGATTAGCAAGGTGGATGAGGATCCATAAACTTTTAGCAAGCGAAGATGAGGCAAAAAGAGGCAACAATGGTTAACACAAGCAAACAAAAGATCGATGGAAAGAAGGGCGAATAATAAACAAAGGCAAATCTTTTCGAAACATCATTTAGAGTGGGGGAGAGGAAAAACGAGAGGCAAATGGCAAATAATGTATGCAAGAGATGACGAGTTATGCAGGGTACTTGGCTTATGTCTTGACTGGCGTAGATCTCCCCGAGCAAGCGCGAGCAGAAATGGCATCAAGTTGACGGGGAGACAAATCTGACCTTGGAACTGGCGTAAATATCCTCGGCAACGGCGCAGAAATTCTTCTAGGTACTTCTTGAGCTGCGTTGGTTTTCCCTTGAAGAGAAAGAGGTGATGCAGCAAAGTAGAGATAAGTATTTCCCTCAGTTTGAGAAACCAAGGATCAATCCAGTAGGCGACAAGCACAAATCACCGAATACCTGCACAAAACAATCAAACAACTGCCCACCAACGGCGATAAAGGGGTTGTAATCCCTGTCACGGTTATTTGCAAAAGTGAGATCTGATAAGAGATAGTGAAAACTAAACAAAAGATAAAGTAATATTTTTGGGTTTTGTTGGTTTATAGATCTGGAAATATAAAGATTGCAAAATAGTAGATCGGAAAAGGAAGATGATGGAAATAGACCCGGGGGGGCCATAGGGTCTTCACTAGAGGCTTCTCTCAAGATAGAAAATATTACGGTGGGTGAACAAATACTTGCCGAGAATTGATAGAAAAGCGCCAAAGTTATGACGCTATCTAGGCAATGATCATGAAATAGGCATCTACGTCCGTGTCAAAGTAGACCGAAACGATTCTTGCATCTATACTATACTCCACACATCCGACCGCTATCCAGCAATTGCATCTAGAATTAATTCATAAGACGGGAAGCCGCATTAAGTAAGATGACATGATGTAGAGGAAATTAACTCAAAGCATATGGATTGAAAACCCCCATCTTGTTATCGCTCGATGGCAACCATACCAATACGGCCTGCTGCCCTACTGTCACTAGGGAAAGGACACCCCCCCCCCCCCCCCCCCCCCCCCCCCCCCCCCCCCCCCCCCCCCCCCCCCCCTCCGCAGATTGAACCCAAAGCTAAGCAACCTTTCTCCCATGCAAGAAAAACCAATCTAGTTGGACAAACCAAAACGAGATAGTTCGAAGCGAATACAACAGATATCAAATCATGCATAAAGAATTACAGAGAAGATTCAATATACTTCATAGATAAGCTGATCATTAAACATCCACAATTACATCGGCATTCGGCCAAACAACCGCGGAAAAAAAAAAGTTATTAATCGAATAGATCTGCCAAGAACATCGAGAGAGAACATGGTATTGAGAGCTCAAAGAGTTAGATAGGAGAGCCATCTAGCTACTACTATGGACCCGCTAGGTAGGTGAGGTAAACTACTCACGCTCACGAAAGGGTAATGGGTGATGTTAGAAGCCCATCCGTGATGAATCCCCCTCCAGAGACACTGGAAAGGCCCCTAGATGGGATCTTCACGGGTACAGAGGTGGCGGTGGTGGAAAAGTATTTTGTGGATGCCTCTGGTGGTTGGCATATAAGAGATATGGTATATATGGCGAAAAAATTAGGTCAGGGAGGTGCAAGAGGGGCCCACAAGTGTGGGGGGCACGCCCCGCCCCTGGGGCGCCCCCTCATCCTGTGGCGCTCGTGGATCCTCCAACTTCATCCTCCAAGTCTCCATGGTTTCTTCTGGCTCCAAAGAAAGATCATGCAGAAAGTTTTATTCGTTTGGACTCGTTGGGTATTCCTTTTCTCGGAAAAACTCAAAAACAAGGGGAAAAAAACAGAAACTGGCAGGGGCTCTAGGTTAATAGGTAGTCCCAAAAATAATATAAAATAGGCATATTAATGCGTATATAAAACATCCCGAAAACAGATAATATAATAGCATGGAACAATCAAAAAATTTATAGATACGTTTTGGGACGTATCACCAGGACTATATGATTTGTAGGATAAAACTTTTTTTCTTGGCCATGTTATTTTGAGAAGACATAATTGCACGTTGTTAGTATGCTTGAAGTATTATGTTTTTTTTCAATTTAAACTTTTGTTTTGATCTTATGGATCTGAACACATCATGCCACAATAAAGAAAATACATGGATAACTATTGTTAGGTGCATTCCACATCAAAAAAATTTCTGTCTTTTTATCATTACTACCGAGGCGATTAGGAATTAAGTTGGGGATGCTGATATGTCTCCAACCGTATGCTAAATTTTTTATTATTCCATGCCATTATATTATCTGTTTGATGTTTTATATGCATTAATATTGCTATTATCTTATTATCTGTTGGGACTAACTTATTAACCTAGAGCATCAGTGCCGTTCTGTTTTTCCTTGGATTTGAGCTCGCAGAAAAGGAATACCAAACGGAATTAATAACTTGGCGATGATTTTTCTTGGACCAGAAGACACCCAGTAGAACTTTAGAGTGCCAAGTAAGAAGAGCCACGAGGCGGGCCACAGGGGGAGGGCGCGCCCAGGGGGGGGTTAGGGCGCGCCCCCTGCCTTGTGGGCCCCTCGTGCGGGATGCCCCCTAAACCTAGATCTCTCCTAATATCACATATATTCACCCAAACACCAGAAGCATCCACAAAAAACACTTTCCACCAAGCGCAACCTTCGGTTCCGTGACGATGAGATCCCTCTTGGGGCCTTTTCTGGCATCCTGCCGGAGGGGGATTGGATCATGGAGGGCTTCTACATCAACCTCTATTGCCTTCCGATTGAAGCGTGAGTAGTTACTCATACCTACGGGTCCAATATAGTAGCTAGATGGCTTTCTCTCTCTTTGATTCTAAAACAACGTTTCCTTGATGTTCTTGGAGATCTATATCCGTTGGATCTTTTTGGCGGGTGTGTTGGTCGAGATCCGATGAATTGTGGATTTTATGATCGCTTATCTATAAATATTATTGAATCTTTCTGAATTATTTTATGATGATTTGATATCTTGTAATTCTCTTCGATACTAGGGTTTGGTGTTGGCCCAACTAGATGGTTTTTCTTGCAATGGAAGCGGCTTGGATTTGGGTTCAATCTGCGGGTCCTTCCCAGTAGTGACAGTAGGGGTAGCAGGCACAAGTATGTGTTGCATCAAGGATTCTAAAAAGATGGGTTACATCATATATTGAGTTATTCTCTGTTTTACCATTCCATTGGTCACTTTACAAAGCGTTTACTCTATTCTCCAGAAAACTTAAAATCTAGCATGCAGGGCAGGAGTCGGTGATGTTTGGAGTAATATAGTAGATGCAGGTAGGAGTCGGTCGTATACCTTGACACGGAGTAGATGCCTATATTTCAATAATTATTGCCTTGGATATCGTCATAACTTTGCACTTTTACTACAATTGCTCGATAGTTTAATTTGTTCACCCACCGTCTTGAGTTGCTATCTGAGAGAAGCTCTATGAAACCTATGGCCCCCGGGTCTATTTTCCATCAATTATTCTTCGGATCTACTATTTTGCAACTGTTATTTCAGATTATAAACCAAAAAACCTAAAATATTTACTTTATCTTTTGTTAGTTTATTATCTCTATCAGAGTCACTTTTGCAAGTGACCGTGAAGGGTTGACAACCCTTATCGGCGTTGGGTTGCAAGTGTTTGAGGTTGTGTGCAGGTATTGGTGATTGTGCGTTGTCCCTACTGATTGTACCCCTTGTTCTATCTAACTGGAGGGAAAATAACTATTTACTGTTGGCAGTCACCCTTTCCTCTTCAGGGAAAAACCAACGCAACTCAAGAAGTAGAAGCACGCACGGCGGGCGTGGGTGATGGTTGATGGTGAAGTGATCTACGCAGGGGCTTCAGCCTAAGCACATATGAAAATATGACCGGAGGTGGGGTGTAAATGGTGGAGGGGGGCCGCACACGGGCTAGAGCAATTGTCTAGTGTGTGGTAGGTGGCCCCCTCCCACCATATATATAGGTGAGAGGGGAGGGGGAGGGGACGAGATGGGCCCGGGCGCCCCAAGTAGGACTGAATCTACTTGGGGTTACTCCCAAAGCGCGCGCCCCCCTGCATTATATATCGGAGGGGGAAGGAAAGGAGGGAGAGGTTGACGGAAGGGGGAATCCTATTCCCTTTCTTTACTTTCTCACTTCCCCTTTCCTTCTCCCCTTGGCGGCATATGGGGGCGCACCAGCCCTTGTGGCTGGTGTGTTTTCCCTCTTGGCCATAAGGCCCAATCTTTTGCCGGGGGTGCCGGAACCCCTTCTGGTGACCCGATAAGTACCCAGGACCCCCGAAACAACTTCCGGTCCGAAATCCCATCGTCCTATATATAAATACTTTACCCTCGGCATTTTCTAGACTCCTCGTTCATGTAAGGATCTCATCCGAAAACTCAAAAAAATTCGAGTCACCCAAATCCACACCATAAATCTAATAATACTTATCACAACAGAACGTTAAGCGTGAGGACCCTACGGGTTCGAAGAATAAATAGCTTAGACATGCACGAGCAACCTCTCCGGTCAAGTAACCATAGAAGAACCTGGATGGCTCATATGGCTCCTAATATTCTATGAAAGGATCTTTAGCGGTGAACCGTTATGACACAATAGGGTAATTCCCTTTGCCCATCGGTATGTTACTTGCCCGGATTCGATCGTCGGTATCTTCATACCTAGTTCAATAGTTACCGGCAAGTCTTCTTTACTCGTTCCGTAATACAACACATCGTGACCAACTCCTTAGTCGTTTTGTGTGCAAGCTTATGATGTGTATTACCGAGAGGGCCCAGAGATACCTCTCCGAAACTCGGAGAGTGACAAATCCTTAATCCTCGATCTATGCCAAATCAACAAATACCTTAGGACGATAGATACGGTGTGAGCATCTGTATAATCACCCAGTTACATTTGTGTGACATTTGATAGCAACACAAGGCACGCCTCCGGTATCCGGGAGTGCATAATCGCATAGTCGAACTCTGGGGGCATATGTATTTGACATGAAGAAACAATAGCCAATAAAATGAACGATCATCTTTTTTTATGCGTAAGCAACAGATGGGTCTTGTTCCTAATCATTCTCCATGATGTGATCCTGTTAATCAAATGACAACTCATGTCAGGTCAGGAAAACCTTAACCATCTTTGATGAACGAGTCTAGTCTCGTAGAGGCTTACTAGGGAACGATGTTTTCTCTATGTTATTCACCACATATGGTATTATGGTTTCGATTAATACAATTCTAGCAGAAAATTAACCTCATCATGAATAAGGATATAATAAAACAACTTTTTATGCCTCTAGGCATATTCTTCAGTCTCCCAGCTTGCAATATAGTAAATAATCTAGATTTACATGTAACTGATTCTAACACCCATGGAGTCTTGGTTGTGATCATGTTTTTGTCGTGAAGAGGCTTGTCAAACGGTCGCTACATTCAAATCGTAATGTATCTTGCAAATGTCTATGTTCCCATCCTGATGGGTCTGAATGGATTGAAGCGTCTTGATGTGTTGGCTCTCTTGTGAAACCTGGATTCCTTCGCACCAGGCAATTGCTCCAGTGTAGTACAAAAGATTTTACATGGATCCGATGACACTAGGTATACACTAGATCGGATATAACGTCTTCATCCAGATCCTTATTTGCTGCTTACCGAAGCAGCTATGTACTCCGACTTCACCATGTAGATCCCGCCACGATGCTCTGCTGGAACTGCACCAAACTGAAAGCTCACCATTCAATATAAAAACGTATCCGTTGTTGTAGACTTAGAGTCATCCGGATCAGTGTCAAAGCTAGCATCGACGATAACATTTACGAAGAGCTCTTGTCACCTCATAAGAACGAAGAAACATAACCTTGGTCCTATTTTCAGGTACTACAGGAGTTCTTGACCGCTGTCCAGTGATCCACTCCTGGATACATTTGGAACCTCCTCGCCAGACTTATGGCATGGCACACATTCAGGTCTGGGTACCCAAGATACTACCTGAAGAGAACCTATGGCTGAAGCACAGGGAAATGACTTTCATTTTCTCTCTTCTTCTGTAGTGGCGGGCATTGAGTTTACTAACTTCACAACCTGCAACACAGGCAAGAACCCTTTCTTGACTGGATCCATTTTGAACTTCTTCAATAACTTGATCAAGGTATGTGCTTTGAAAGTTCCATAAGGTCTCGATCGATCCTATAGATCTTGATGCCCAGATATTAAGCAGCTTCGACATCGAGGTCTTTCATGAACAAATCTTATCCAGTTATCCTTTTTAGCTATCCAGAAATTCTATATCATTTCCAATCAAACCAATATGTCATCACATATAATATCAGAAATGACTACAGAAGCTCCCATCCACTGTTCTTGTAAATACAGCTTACTGAAGAAGTCCGTATAAAACCATATGCGTACACCTCATCAAAGCGGACTGATCCAACTTGAGATGCTTTGACACCAGTCATAGATGGATCGCTGGAAGTCTGCACACTTTGTTGACCCCTTAGGATCGACCAAAAACCTTGTGAGTTGTTCATATGACAATTCTTCCTTAAGAAATCCAGTAAGAATGCAGTTTTGAGTCCATTTAGATTTCAAATCTCTAAAATGCGGCAATTGCTAAACATGATTCGGACGGACTTGAGCATCGCTAGGGTAGAAGAAAGTCTATCGTAGTCACCCCTTGAACTTGTCGAAACCTTTTGCGACAAGTCGAGCTTTATAGATAGTAATATTACTCAGCGTCAGTCTTCTTTTGAAGATCATTTATTTTCTATGGTGCCGATCACGGGCAATCCACCAAAGTCCATACTTTGTTTCCATACATGGATACTATCTCAGATTTCCATGGCCCTCAAGCCATCTGTGGAATCTGGGCTCTCATGCTTCTCATAGGTTGTAGGTTTGCTTGGTCTAAAGAAAAAGACTTCCAGTACAGGATTCCCGTACCACCTAGTGCGGATCCAGTGTTCTGGTTGACTACGAAGTTCTGTAGTAATTAAGATCCGAAAGTTTCATGATCCTCATCATTAGCTTCCTCCTTTAGTTGGTGTTGGCATCACAGGATGCTAGTTTTCTCTGATGTGGCTAACTTTCAATTGAGAGAAGGTACAATTACCTTCATCAGTTCTACTTTCCCTCCACTCACTTCTTATCGAGAGAACTCCTTCTCTAGAAAGGTTCATTCTTGGCAACAAAAGACTTGCACAGGATCTGTGGTAGAAGGTGTACCCAATTGTTTCTGTAGGGTATCCTATGAAGACGCCACTTCTCGATTTAGGTTGAGCTTATCAGGCTGGAGCCTTTTGAATAAGCCGTCACACCCCAAACGTGAAGAAAGGACAGCTTAGGTTTCTTGCCAAACCCGTAGTTCATACTTGTGTCGTCTCAACGGGATTTAAGATGGGCCCTATTTACGTGAATGTAGCTGTCCTAATGCGAAACCTCGCAAAACGATAGGTAAATCCCCCGGTAAGAGAACATTTCATAGTCGCACCCTATCTAATTAAAGTACGGTTACGACGTCGGACACACCATTACGCGTGGTTGTACAGGTGGCGTGAGTTGAAAAATCTCCACGGTTGTCTTAAATGAAGACACAACTCGTAACTCAAATATTCGCCTCGCGATCAGATCGCAGAACTTTATTTTGTTGTTACGATGATTATCCACTTCACTCTGAAATAGTCTTTGAATTTTCAAAATGTTTCAGACTTGTGTCATTAAGAGATATAACCCATATCTGCTCAAATCATCTGTGAAGGTCAAAAAATGAACGTACCCGCCGCGTGCCTCAAACTCATCGGACCAACTACATCAGTATGTATTATCTCCAAATAAGAAGAGTCCGCGATCCATTGTTCGGAGAACGGTAGTAGTTTTAGTCATCTTGCCCATGAGGCATGGTTCCAAGTATCAAATGATTCATAATCAAGTGATTCCAACCAAGCCCATTCTGCATGGAGTTTCTTATGTGCTTTACACTAATGACCTAAACGGCAGTGCCACAAATGATGATTGCACTATTCATTATAACTTGACATCTTTTGGCATCAATATATGAATATGTGTATCACTACAATCGAGATGTCAAACAAAAGGACACTCTTCAAGGGTGCATGGACCATAAAAAGATATTTCATCATAAAATAGAACAACCATTAGTATCTCTGATTTAAATGAATAACCGTCTCGCACTAAACAAGATCCAGATATATGTCATGTCACGCTGGCACCAAATAACATTATTCAGGTCTAAAACAAATCCCGAAGGAGCTGTAAGAGGTCGAGCTTCGACGGCGATCACATCGACCTTGGAACCCATGTCCGACAGCCATCGTCACCTCGTCTTAGCCAATCTTCGTTTAATCCGTAGCTACTGTTTTGAGTTACAATATGAGCAACCCCCAACCAGTATCAAATACCCAGGCGCTACACGAGCATTAGTTAAGTACCCATAATAACATGTATATCAAAATATATACCTTGTACTTTGCCATCATTTTATCGCAAATACTTGGGAAAGTTCCGCTTCCAGTGACACAGTCCTTTGAGTAGAAGCACTCAGTTTCATGCTTGGTTGCAGCTTTGGTTTCTTCCCGGGAGAGTGGACAACTGCTTGCCATTCTTCTTGAAGTTCCCTTTCTTTCCCGTGCCCATTTTCTTGAAACTAGTGGTCGTTAAACATAAAACACTTGATGCTCCTTCTGATTTCCTCCGCAGCCTTAATGCATTGCGAAGGAGCTCGGCAATCTGGTTTGTTACATCCCTTGCATATTATAGTTCATCACGAAGCCTTTGTGCTTGGTCGGTCAGTGATGAAGAACTCTGTCAATGACAACAAATCAATGGAGATAACTCCCAGCTGAGGCTCAAAGTGATGTATAAAATACCCAGGAGAAATTTTGAGTATGTGTCATGACAGAACTGTTCTCCTCATCTTGCAGCTATAGAACGTGTTGGAGAGCTTCATACTCTCAACCCGGCATGGGCATTTGCTTGAAATATTAACTTCACTCTTGGTAACATTCATATGCTCCATGACGTTCAAAACGTTTTGAAGTCACCGGGTTCTCAAGCCTAAAGCATGGAACACTGAACTATAGAGGTAGTCATCGCCTGTCATGCTAGACGTTCAAAGATCTACATTAGCGGGAGGGGAGCTTGTCACCTAGGGTGCATCAAGGAAATAACTTCTTCATGTGCAGCAGCAATGAGGATAATCCTCAGTTTGGACCAAGTCTGTGTAAGTTGCTACCATCATTTCAACTTAGCTTTTCTCTGGAACGCATATTAAAATTCAGGGGAACGGTAGCACGGGGCCATTGATCTACAACATAAGATATGCAAATACTATCAGGACTAAGTTATGATAAATTAAGTTCATAATCAAATTACTAAGAACTCCTACTTAAATGAGACATCCCTCAAGTCATCTAAGGTGATAGTAGATCCAAACAAAACTAACCCATGTCCGATCATCACGTGAGATGGGGTAGTCATCAATGGTGAACAT
Organism: Thinopyrum elongatum; assembly: GCA_011799875.1. Classification (NCBI taxonomy): domain Eukaryota; kingdom Viridiplantae; phylum Streptophyta; class Magnoliopsida; order Poales; family Poaceae; genus Thinopyrum; species Thinopyrum elongatum. The sequence goes on from CM022297.1 coordinate 509,185,397, forward strand.
CTCTTGTTGATCATATCTACTATATGATTCACGTTCGATCTTCGATCTCCAGTGTTCCGAGGCCATGGTCTATTACAGTGCTAGGTCTCGTCAAGTTACCCAAGTATCCGATGTGCAAAACTGTCTTGCACCCATTGTAGTGTGAAACGTAGAGTCTACCACACACCGATCTTTTCACGTGGGTATCAAACACGACGAACTGTAGCAACGCGTTGCATACTTAGGGAGAACACTTTGACCTTGAAATTTAGGTGAGGGATCCTCTTATAATGCTACGCCCGTTACTAAGCAAAAAAAGATGCATAAAAAGATAAACATTCACATGAAAACAATCAAAATATTGTGACATGATATGGCCCATCATATTCAGTGCTTTGGATCTCCCATCTACCAAGCATCGTACATGATCTCCTCGTCACCGGCCTGACACTCTGATCTCCATGTTGCGTCATCGGTCGTCTCGCCAACTATGCTTCTACAACTATACGCTAAACGCATAGTGATAAAAGTAAAGCGCAATTACAGGGCGTTTGTATTTCATACAATAAAGCGACAAACCGTAGGCTCCTGCAGTTGCGATAATATAAAAATGATCACTCATACAATAACATATATCACATCATGTCTTGACCATATCACATCACAACATGCCCTGACCAAAACAAGTTAGACATCCTCTACTTTGCTGTTGCAAGTTTTACGTGGCGTGCTACGGGCTTCTAGCAAGAACCGTTCTTACCTATGGCAAAAAACCACAACGGTGATGATTCACAAGTTTGCTCTTTTAACCTTCTTCAAGGACCGGCCGTAGTCAAATTCGATTCAACTAAAGTAGGAGAAAAACAGACACCCGCCAGCCACCTTTATGCAAAACTAGTTGCATGTCAGTCGGTGGAACGGTTTCATGTGCGTGGACATGTAAGTTGGTCCGAGCCGCTTCATCCCCACAAATACCGCCGAATCAAAAATAAGACGTTGGGGGCAAGCAGTAGCTATCACCGCCCACAACTCTTTGTGTTCTACTCGTGCATATCATCTACGCATTAGACTGGCTCATGATGCTACGTTGGGAATCGTTGCATGGAAAAACAAAAAAATTCTACGCACACGCAATGATCTATCCATGGAGATGATAGGCAACGAGGGGGAGAGTGTGTCTACGTACCCTCGTTAGACGTAAGCGGAAAGCGTTTCACAACGCGTTTGATGTAGTCGAACTTCTTCGTGCTTTAACCGATCAAGTACCGAACGCACGACACCTCCGCGTTCTGCACATGGTTCAGCTCGGTGGTGACGTCCTTGCCTTCTTTGATCAGCAAGACGTCGAGAGGGAGGTAGGAGATGATTTCGTCAGCACGACGGGTGTGATCGTGGATGGTGAAGTGATCTTCGCAGGCTTCGCCTAAGCACTACGAAAATATGACGGGGGTGTAAACAGTGGAGGGGGGCGCCGCACACGGCTACGCAATTGTCTGTGTGTTCTAGGCGCCCCCCTCCCACATATATATGGTGGGAGGGGGAGGGGAGAGGCAGGAGCGCCCCAAGTAGGACAGAATCCTACTTGGGCTCCTCCACAGCCGCCCCCCCTACCATATATACGGAGGGGGAAGGAAAGGGGGAGAGGTTGAAGGAAGGGGGAATCCTATTCCCTTTCTTCCTTTCCTCCTTCCCTTTCCTTCTCCACCTGGCCGGCCCATATGGGGGGCGCACCAGCCCCTTGTGGCTGGTGTGTTTCCTCTCTTGGCCCATATCTTTTGCACGGGGTGCCCGGAAACCCCTTCTGGTGACCTGATAAGTACCCAGTGACCCCCGAAACACTTCGGTGTCCGATACCATCGTCCTATATATAAACTTTACCTCTCAGCCCATTTCTATACTCCTCGTATGTCCGTGATCTCATCCGAAAACTCCAAAAAAACATTCGGTCACCAAAATCACATAACTCATATAATACTATATCAACGAACGTTAAGCTAGTGAGGACCCTACGGGTTGAGAACTATGTAGACAATGACGAGACACCTCTCCGGTCAATAACCATAGAAGAACCTGGATGCTATATTGGCTCTACATATTCTATGAAGATCTTAGCGGTCGAACGTTTATGACAACATATGAATTCCCTTTGTCCATCGGTATGTTACTTGCCCGAGATTCGATCGTCGGTATCTCATACCTAGTTCAATCTCGTTACGGCAAGTCTCTTTACTCGTTCCGTAATACATCACCTCATGACCAACTCCTTAGTGTTTGCTTGCAAGCTTATGATGTGTATTACCGAGAGGCCCAGAGATACCTCTCCGAAACTCGGACGGTGACAAATCTATCTGATCTATGGCCAATCTCAACAAATACCTTTGGAGATACCTGTAGAGCATATTTATAATCAACCCAGTTACGTTGTGACATTTGATAGCACACAAGGCACTCTCCGGTATCCGGGAGTTGCATAAACATTCATAGTCGAAGGAATATGTATTTGACATGAAGAAAGCAATAGCAATAAAACAGAACGATCATTATGGCTAAGCTAACGGATGGGTCTGTCCATAACATCATTCTCCTAATGATGTGACCCGTTATCAAATGACAACTCATGCCATGGTCAGGAAACCTTAACCATCTTTGATCAATGAGCTTAGTCTAGTAGAGGCTTACTAGGGACACGATGTTTTGTCTATGTATTCACACATGTATTATGGTTTCCGCGATTAATACAATTCTAGCATGAATAAATAAACCTTTATCATGAATAAGAAAATATAAATAACAAGTTTATTATTGCTCTAGAGCATATTCCTTCAGTTTATCACCAGCATGGTGCCCTCCATAAGCCTCGGGAGTGACACTGGTAGGATCTGTTCCTGTTCATGCTCAGGTACACAACGTCTAATAACACCATCTACTCCTTCTTATAAATATGGGTCATCCCAGAAGTAATGTCTTAAATCATAGATTTTTTTTCTTTTTTGGTATGTGAAGCTAGGTGGTATAATTAGCAACAATATAATTGGCATAATCAGCATACCATGGAGCACTATGAGAAGCATTTATGACAGATAATTGTTCGTCGGGAAAGCTATCATCAATAGGTAGTGGGTCATCAAGATATATTTCTAACCTAGACAAGTTGTCTGCCACGGGATTCTCAGCTCCCTTTTATCAAAATATGCAAATCAAATTCTGGTAGCAGAGAGACCCTCGAATAAGTCTAGGTTTATCATCTTTCTTTTCATAAGGTATTTAATAGCAGCATGATCGGTGTGAACATTTACTGGGAATCAACAATATAAGATCTGAACTTATCACAAGCAAATACAACCGCTAAAAAATTCCTTTCAGTAGTGACATAGTTTCTTTGAGCACTGTCTAGAGTTTTACTAGCATAATGGATAACATTTAATTTTTATCAATCTTTGTCCTAGAACAGCACGAACCATCATATCACTAGCATCACACATAATTTCAAAGGGTAGGTTCCAATCAGGTGGTTGAACAATAGGTGCAGAAATCAGGCGTTCTTAAGCATTTCAATGTCTACACAATCATTATAAAAAAACAAATGGAATCATTTTTGCAAGAGATTTTAAGAGGCCTAGAAATTTTAGAGAAGTCTTTAATAAACCTCCTATAGAAAACAACATGACCAAGGGAAACTCTTATACCTGATATCTTTAGGACACGACATTTTCAATAGCATCAACTTTAATTATCAACTTAAATACCTCTTCGGAGATTTTATGCCCAAGACAATACCTTCATTAACCATAAAGTGGCACTTCTCCCAATTAAAGACAAGATTAGTTTTCACATCTCTGCAAAACTCAATCAAGATTGCTTAAACAATCATCAAAAGAAGTTCCGTAAAACGGAAAAATCATCCATGAAAACCTCAACAATCTTTTCACAAAAGTCAGAAGAATATAGCAGTCATACATCTTTGAAGGTTGAGGATGCATTGCATAAACCAAAAGGAATACGTCTATAAGCAAAAGTACTAAAAAGGCAAGAAAGGAAAAGTAGTTTGTTTCTTGATCCTCTTGTGACACGGGTATTTGAGAGAACCCGAAGTAACCATCTAGAAAGCAAAAGTGTGTATGTTTCGATAGTCTTTCTAGTATTGATCAATGAAAGGCAGAGGATAATGATATTTCTAGTAGCTTTATTTAATTTTCTAAAATCAATTGCCATCCTATAACTGTGAGAATTCTTTGCGAATCAATTCATTTTTATCATTGGGCACAACAGTATACCTCCTTTTAGGGATGCATGTGAAACAGGACTTGCCCATCTACTATCAGCAATAGGATAAATTATGCCTACTTCAGAAGCTTTAATATTTCATTTCTTACCACTTCTTCATCTTACGGATTCAACCGTCGTTGATGATCAACAACGGTTTAGCATCAGGTTCCATATTAATTTTGTGCGGGCTAGAGTTGGACTAATGCCCTTCCTTAGATCATCCAGAGTATATCCAATAGTGCTCGATGCTTCTTCAGAGTTTTCAATAATTTCTTTTTCCTCATGCTCTGGAAGGTTAGCACTAATAATAACAGGATATATCTTCTTTCATCAAGATAAGCATATTTCAAAGAATCAAGCAATTGTTTAAGCTCGAAAACGGGACACTCTTGGGTGGTAGAGGATCTCCAGAGTCTCAACAGGCAAATTGTTGTTTCAAAATAGGCAATATGTTTGAAAGAAAATTGTCTAATTCCCTCTTTCATTCATGAACATATCATTTTCATGGTCTAGCAAATATGTTCAAAGGATCAATAGGAGGCACAACAATAGAAGCAAAACCGATAATTTTATCTTTTTTAGGCAATTCTTTGTCATGAGGTTGTACGAAATTTGGAGAAGAAATTAAACTCATGAGACACATCCCCAAAACTTACACTAAAAGTTTCTTTCTCACAATCTATTTAGCATTAACAAGTGTTCAAGAAAGGTCTACCAAATATAATGGGACAAAAATCTCATCTTGTGGGGAACCAAGAACTAGAAAATCAGTAGGGTATTTTATTTTCCCACACAAGACTTCAACATCTCTAACAATTCCAATGGTGATATAGTATCTCTATTGGCAAGCTAATAGTGACATCAAGATCTCCATTTCAGCAGGTGCAATATCATTCACAATTTCTTGATATAAGGTAAAGGGAATTGCACTACATTAGCACCCAAATCACATAAGCCATGATAACAATGATCTCCTATCTTAACAGAAACAACAGGCATGCCAACAATAGGTCTATGTTTATCTTTATTATCGGGTCTAGCAATTCTAGCAGCTTCATCACAGAAGTAAATAACATGCCCATCAATATTATCGACCAAGAGATCTTTTAACCGTAGCATTACTAGATTCAACTTTAATTTGTTCAGGGGTGTAGGTGTTCTAGTATAACTCTTAAGAACCAAGCTGAAGATTTAGCATGTTCTTTATCTAACAGGAAATGGTGGTTTCTCAATATAAGTAGTAGGAATAACAGGATCAACATTATAAGTAATAGTTTATTCCTCAGCCTTATGGGTTCTACATTTTTACTTCAATGGAGGATGATATTTAAACTACTTCTCCTTAGGGAGACCAAATGAGTAGAAAATGATTCACAGAAAGAAGCTACTATCTCAGACCAAACTGTTTTGCATCGTCGGCGTACATGGATATTAATTTGGGTGTGGTGTGTCTCAGTCGACGAGATTTAACCAAGTCTCAGTCAAGTGGCATAACAATGTAAGAAAGAAACAAAAAAACGGGAGGAAAATAAATTACACAGATCTCAATATAACATCTCACGGATATAGCATCGACTGAGATTTCGTTAAGTCTTAGTCGACTGAGACTTAGCAAGACTGTATTAATTTGCTTATGCAGTGTCCTTTTTGTTTTCTTGCGGTGATAGTGTGGAATTGGTTGCCATGTGCTAAAACAAGCCCCTCAAAAAAAATTGTACTAAAACAAGCAAGATTAGGTTATCATTACAGGAAAGGGTTGTACAAAGAGATCGGGTGAGCTGACGTGTGTGATTGGAGGGAAATCATGATGGCTTGGCTCACATCCTAGTAATAGATAGTTAGGGTTTTTAGTTCTCGGAGAGGCGGTGCTTGGACGGATGACGGCGCTTTTTCTTAGAGTCGGTCTTCGGGGCTTGATCCTCTAAGTTCGTCTATCGTGGTGGCAGCCGGAGCTCCACACGTAGATTCCTGCTAGTTTCTCGGGACGGCGAGATTAGGGTTTCTCGTCGTGCCCGACGATTGAGATTTCATATCAGTTTCAAAGGTTTAACGACGATTACTACACAATCCAGGGCGCTGGTCTTTGAGGGTACGTGCACAGAAGACTTTTTTATTACCGTCAACTAGGTAAGGACAACTCAGTATGGGAGTTGGTGACAGCGGCGGTGCTCCACGGAAGAAAACATGTGGGGTTTGTGTCCCCCTTCTCTATATGGTCGGAGATGGGGTTATCGTGTGGTGCTCCTCGTAGCTATCTTATCGGGACGACGACCTTTTCGAATCATAGTCGACTGGTGTCTTCTGGACTCATCGACGACTTCTTGGCCGTTACTTCTATAAGCTATGGGTTTCAATAAGGTTGCTCGGTAAAACAAAGGCCCCAAAGATGACAATGAGCTTCGCTCATGGCGTGCCACTGGTAGATACATCATCAAGTATCCCCTAATTAAGACACAACCAAGCAAAGTTTTTTTTTGCTTTAAGGGGAAACTAGACCTAATAATAATAAAATTAATCGGAATATTCGAAAGGCCGTCTTCATACGTCATATTTTCCGACACACGGTCGTCGTTGATCGATCCATCATCTAATGAAAATGAACGATCATTGGCAGGGAAAAAATGCGGTCACGCGTTGTTATTCAATTCATGCAAGCACATTGCTTAATCAAGCAACAAACACATGCGGCAACACTAGTAGAAAAAGGCCCATTTGTCCCGGTTCTAGAGGCCCATTAGCCCCGGTTCTGGAACCGGGACTAAAGGCGTCGGGACTAAAGCCCAAAACCTTAGTCCCGGTCGCTTACGAATTGGAACAGAAGGGTTCCACGTGGCCGCTGCGGGGAGCCCAGGTAGGAGGGCCTTTAGTCCCGGTTGGTAACACCAACCGGGACCAAAAGGCATCCACGCGTCAGCATTTGGCAAGTAGCTGGGGTTTTTGTTTTTTTTAAAGGGGGAGGGGGGGGGGTGGGGTTGGGGAGGGTTAATTAGGGGTTTCATATTGTGTTAGCTAGCTAATAGAGAGAAGTGTCCTCTCTTTCTCCGTGCTTGGTCGACGCTAGTTCTAGA
>CM022297.1:509792734-510002713 GCA_011799875.1 Thinopyrum elongatum
TGAAAGTCATTGCTGATGTGAGAGCTAATCCAGATTTTGTGAGTTGTAATGACATTGGATATCTTGTTGCGAAGATGGTTCAAACTAGTAGACACAATGTTTTTCCTTTGGTATATCGCCTCATTGAGTTGGCATTGATTTTTCCTGTTGCAACCACATCAGTGGAAAGAGCTTTCTCAGCTATGAGTATTATCACGACAGAGTTGAGGAATAGGATGAGTGACGATTAGCTGAATTATAGGATGATTTGCTATATTGAGCGAGATGTATTTTGCAAGTATTGATGATGATGCTATTGTATATCGCTTTCAATCATATAGGTCTTGCAAAGGGCTTTTACCTCGTTGAAGTGGTTAGTTTTTAGATTTATATCAATGATAATTGTTTCACTTGATGTTTAGCCCTTCTCTTATGAAATTTTGCTTTTGATGTTTTGAAGGTGTGGGCTCTTCTTCCACCGTTGATGAGGTTATGCGAAGCACTGATGAAGCAAACCATTGATTTTGTACTCATTTTTATCACGTATTGTTATTTGTAGTTTTTGTCATGTTTTTATCTATTTTGTTGTATCATTAAGCATTGAGTTTAAATTTTAATGTTTTCGTGCAATTGAGCCATATTTTGTATGTGGTATCTTTTGAGGTAGCTAAAAGCCTTATGGACATAAAAAGAAATTGGGCCCGGGGCTTCCTCCAATCCTGGCACCGCCACTGAACATTCTCGGCCTAAATATGTTCATCGATCAAGGCTTTTCATTTTTTTTATGAGTGTCCGGTCAGTATGTGCGGGTGTTTGAGGGGACCGCGCACATTACATGCAGTGAGCATAGTACAGGACGGGCGCGTGGTTTGATTATCTACTACTCTACTATAAAAGCACGAAAGATCCAAAACTTAATTAGCATTTACTACCAATTTAATTACACAATTCGCATGATTTTTTTCTTCTGATTACAACAATGCATCTATCCATGTCAGAGACGCTGGCCATTGGGCGTTGCCAGTGACTTTAGTCCCACCTCGGATATGGGAGGGGGCTAGGATCACCTTATAAGGAGGAGTGCCACACTCCCTTCAGGCTAGTCTTTTGGGATGTGATGGGCTCTTTGCTTGTAGTGGTGTGTCCGATGCGCACCGGAAACGTCCGAACATATGCCGGAGGTTGGGAGCTGGGCCTGGGACGCTAACAATCCAACTCTCATATATTTTCTGTATGGAAGGAATCAATTCTAGTTGTTGCAACTATATACTTGCCGATTGTCCATAAATATACTTGTAAATTATGTGTTGTTGAACAAGTTAAGTAAATCATGGAGGAGCATATTCACTTGCCTGAGTTGCCTCCATTTTTCACATCTAAGATCACTGTCTCAAATATTGTTGCTATTGTAAGACAAGTGCGACTTTGAGATTGCAGAGCTTGAGTAAGCATATCATTGTTGTTTTCAGTCGGCATCCGTTGCTACCTGGTATGGTTGTATTTTACGCCGAACCACAAATTAGACCACATTACAACTCTTTTTTAGTGGAAATAAATATATGCTTTTCTGAATTATGCAGTAACACTCCACATGTAAAAAAACAATTGCAACATTTTAACCTTTTTGTATGTAAAAGATACGACTCTCGTTGTGTGTACCTTCTAATTTCCACTCTTAACTTTGCAACCTTGAAATTATGGATGACTTCTCAATTTTTTATGTTTCAGGAGACTGAAATTCTGCTATCTTCTGGATTTAGGTGAGGAATTCACTTTCTGCTCTGGGCATGATGGATAGTTCAGAGCAGCATAGAGAAACAATCTTTGGTAAGGTACACTTTCACAATCTATCATTTGGTATATCCTTTTCATTTGTCAGTGTTTCCATTGCTTTCTATTCAAATCTGGTCAATATGCTGACAAGTGGACCTTTTGATTGGATGTATAATAATGCTTGTCCAACTATGTTAAACTAGTGTTTGTCACATATTATCTTAGGGTATCAATTTAGAAAATGTTAGAATTGAAAAGTTATAACAGGAATGTACAAAAAACTTTAAAGACAAGCACTTTATATGAAGCTACAATTCCTGGTTGTGGACATGGAGTATTTGATCCCGAGCTCATATGCTCCCGCATGAACAGTAAAATCGAAAAAAATAGTAAAAAAACTCAAAAAAATCTGAATTTTTTTTCTGATGAACATTGACAAATTTTCTAGCTGCGTGCAAAATTTCAGTTCGAAATGACATTCGTGGAGGTCTGGGCGAAAAAAATAAAATCGATGGTCCAAAAAGACTATTGTTAGAAGCATTTTGGAGCATCGATTTTGTTATTTTTGCCCAGACTTCCACGAATGTCATTTCAATCTGAATTTTTGCACGCACTTAGAACATTCATCAATTTTCATCAGAAAAAAAATTCAGATTTTTTTGAATTTTTTTACTATTTTTTTCGATTTTACTGTTCATCCGGGAGCATATGAGCTCGGGATCAAAAGAGGACTTTGGCAATTCCTGTCCATATTATGCTTTTCTAAGATTTGATATGAAGGTTCAGTTCCTATACTAAATACAGTTCATGTCTTATTCTGCTTTTCTGAGACATTATGTGAAGCAACCCATAGCAACATGCATCGTCACGTTTTAATTGGTGCCCTTCGTGAACTCAAGTTTGTCAGTGGACGACTCCATTTAATATTTTTTATCAGGCGCTAGGTTCATAAACATTGCATGCATGTTGCTCTCCTGTAGGTTGGTCCATTGACTAAACCATTTGCTCTTCGATGTTCCAGGTTTGGTGTCAAGAAAAGAAGATCCAGGCTTGGAATTGTAAGAGGTCCTAATTAACCTACGTAGGTTTGAGAAGGCATTGCTTCTTTACACGAATGTGCTTCCCTTTTATGTAGTGAAAAAACAAGGTCATGACACCACCTCTCTGTGATAACCATCTATGCAGATTTATTTTAGTTATGCAAGAAACCAACTATTTATATCTTCCAATACATCAAGCTAATAGTGTCAAGAACCTGAAATCAGCTAAAATCATAACGATCTCATGTTTTCTGACAAAGAACTTTGTTATGGCATATATTACAAAGTCATGAGGAGCATTCGGATGTAAAGCACCCATGTTCCTGACAGAAACCAATGTTGTGCATTTCCGTTCTCTCTTTTTTACTTTGCGAAGTTATCTCAAGCATATGCTTTTATTTTGGTGCAGGTAGACTTTACAACTGGTTCCCAGTCTTAAATAGTAACAAAGGACATAGCAGCAGAAGAACACGATGCATTGGATAGCTTCTGGTATCAATTTTGCTGTTCATTTCATTAAAACTTGACCCATTGAGGGCGGCGAAGTGAAAGGAAGCTCCATCTGCGAAAGTAAACACGTGTGTAGAAAACGTATTGATGGATTTTTAGTGTAACCAGTGTTTCTGTTCACACTTGAGAAGTGCTTTATAATGGCCTCATTTTACAATTCAAGTTGAGCATGTTAATCATTATTTGTAATGAATCAGGTTTCTGAGTTGTGTGCAACTCCTGTTTTGACCAGTCGCTGTAATGTAGCTTCGAGTTATGATTTTAGGGTTCTTTGTCTCATGCATCAGGTAGAGATACTGACTCTGTCGTGGCCGCAAAATAAAAATATAACTATTACATTATATATGTTGTTGTGTATTTTCTATTTTTGTTCTCATGTTAGTTCAGATGGGATTAAGGTGATGTATTGGTTTAATCAGAGAAAGAGATGGAATTCAGTCACGCATGAACATATTGCATGCACATGATGCAGAATTGTATCTTTCGTAAACTCATTTAATAAGACAATTTGATTTTATTGTAAAGAGGAGACATCAACGCTTGAGGCTTGAAAAATAATCTTACTAGAAGGGTAGTGCTATGCCGTTGGGACTGTACAGTATTCCTGGTCAAACTTTTTACAATTTACAGAACATCCAAAATCATCAAGATACAAACATATGTCAAAAGGCATACTTCACATAGTACACACTTTCGACACAAATCCATATAAATACAATTGTTGTATGAGCTGAACCAGTGATTTGAATGAACATTGGGCACAATATGTTGCAGTTGTCTGTTGCTTGGTATGCATCACTCTACAGAATGCCGAATAGCAAAATCAATGAAGATAATGTTTCCAACTGATTATGAAAGCCATACATATAAGCATGATCAACTAAATTTGTGAGGCTTTGGTCCAAATATATATACCCCCGCTCTGGTTCTATCCGCAAACTTGTTGTGAATAAGCATGAACCAATCAATGAAACAAAGCTCATTAGTTCAGGTTCTTCTGATAGTACCTGCCATCCAGCCTCGATGCTGTTGAGATCCACGTGAAATAATCGCTCCAAGCTCCATAGCTGGGATAGACTCGGAAATCCCTTTTGGAGCTCGGCCTCCAGTGAGGCCTCCGAATTCAAATTTGAAATTTCATCGAAATTCATATTTTTACATTTCAAAAAATTCTGAAAAAAATACAGATATACATGAAGGTATAACACACATGTGTGTAAATTTTCAGTTCAAAATACATTGAAATGAGGGCTGTGCAAAAAAGACAAATTTGGGGCTGTTTAACACATGATAGTATTCATCCTCCCAGGCCATGAATTTGTCTTTTTTGTACAGGTCGCAACTCAAGGGATTTCATCATGAATTTTTACACACGTATGGGTTACATCCTTACATACATGCATATTTTTTTTTCAGAATTTTTTGAACCATAAAAGTTTGAATTTGAATTTTTCAAAAATAAAGGCCTCCATGGAGCTCGGCCTCCAAAATGCCTCTCTCGGATAGACTGGACTACTTAGGATACCACATATTAATGGTGGCCTTCGCACCATAGTTTTTTCTCCTTCGATGTACGCTATTGCGTGCTGAATTTCACAATTTCACAATAACATTTCAGTAAGCACCACATGTCAATCGCTATTTTCATAATCTTCAATCTCGAACAAGATAAGCGAAAGTACTTGGTGGCCACCCTCATTGAGCATGTTAGGATCAATAGATAATCAGGTTCAGGGCAATGTGTTCTTCCACGCTGTACCACCGCATGGAGCTCGCCCGAAATGTGTCATCCTTCTTAGTTCGCCTAACAGTGCCATCCAGGCATGTCCCACTTTTGATGCCACGGCTGGAGCATCGGCTTTTCTCCATCATTGCCAGTATTCAGGCTTCTCTTAGCATCATCATACAAGCCTTCTGGGTGGTAGGCCATCTGTGATAATAAAGAGATAAATATTATGGTAGTCACAGTGCATGCAACAATTCAGTCATGGATAATGATTGGAAAGTGGAGGCTTTTGTACCTAGAGTGTGATTCATGAGGAGAGGATGATTGAAGGTTGGTTCTTGTAAGATGTGCATGCATCCCATGATGTCTCCATAAGATCTCTACATGCTTCTAAAGAGTAATGAGAAAAGAAAGATTACTACATTTATGGATTAGAATTCAGAAATAGAGAAGACGTTGTTCTTGGCACAACTATGCCCATGTTAACTCATTACAAAAAATCTCCAAATTTGCATCTGTTAATAAAAGGACAACAGAAGATATCATGTGGAAACACATTATTACTCACATTATGACGCTGAAAGGCTACTTAGTTTCGACAAGCGGGCAGAATGTTTACAAAAATTAGAAAGATTTTGCTCATTTTCAACTGAAGAAGGCAACTTTGGCAAAACCATCTTGGACGGATGCAATTCCCATCTTTCCTGCTCCAATTTGCTTGAATTTTCACAATATACCTCCAAACAATGACAACTTAAAAAGTTCAAAAGCAGCAGCAGATAATAACACCAAGAATAGCCCAAAAGAAGTAGAGAAAAGGCAACCTTATCCATATTTGGAGAATACAATCCGGAGCTTGGTCAAATCCTACATAATGCAGCTAAAATACTACACCAAATACACAAGAAAGATGATGATTAATCCTAAGAACAACACCCAAAATAAATCATTTCACATACAAAAACATAATTCTCTGAACTCTCATTTTCTCAAGTGTAGAGCGCAAATTTCACTGGCCACACAGAAATAGTATTAATCCAACTCCTTGGTGGAAATTCAGTTAAATTCAGTTAAATAATTTCCACCACCTCATGCTCTTGATGGTCCGCTGGTTGATCCGGTTGAGGTACAGACGCACCCTTGCCGCCAGCGACCTAGCCACAACAATGGTTGCCTAGTGCCCATAGAATGCAGACTACCACTGCACTTAGCAACTGCACAGGCCCAGCACGCAGCCGCCCTATCCGCGATGCCCAAGACGAAAGCTTCACACTCCAAGGCCATGTCAGCAACCACCTCATCTTCTCCCCTCATCTTAGGCTCCCCATTCTTCTCCACGGAGCTACGATGGTGCAGCGTGGTGCTCTTGCCGGCAGCAACAACAGCCGCCCTGGCCGCTAACTGTCAGGATTGAACCTGAACGAGCGACACAATCCTGAAGAGGAACAGAGATGCCGATTCAGTCATGCTGATAAAAATAAGTACACCAATCACCTCCCAAGCAACAGCAATGGCAATCAACGACCAAGATCAACAACAGACAAAGACCACACAGACCACTTTCGGGTATATGCCAAAAGCAACCATCAGCAAAAATTGAACCTATTCCCTGAAAGAACAAAACGAACTACACCAATCACCTGGCAAGCCTCCACAACAATCACACCTACGAAAATTGAACCTATAATTCCCTAAGAAACTAACGAACTGCACCAATCACCTAACAAACCTCAACAACAATCACAATCATCCGCATCTCACCGAGGAACAAAAATACCATCGCCCCACAACCTAATAAGCAAACCGAAATCCACCGTGACAGATGAAGACTGCACCATGTATCACCACGCAATCCAAATGGAGAACAAAATAAATAGAGGGGAAAGGATTGGACATACCTCACTGCCCCAGAAGCGAGACAACGAAGGAAGAAGAGAAGGAACCAAGACAAAGATGAAGCTCTCCCAATGCCGCCGCCAGCAGAGACGCTGGGAACAGCCAACAGCACCAGCGAACGGATGGACGGAGAAGCACCACCAGCAGGGGCACTCGCGGCCACCCCATCCAGAAACAACCGCGACGACACAATGCAGTAGCCCCTTCCTCCCAGTGACAGCCGCCCAAACCATCCCAAATCGCGCTCTCCCCTCTGTATTGAGGAAAGGAAAGACCACCGCATGGCACGTATGGTCTGCCTACGCCTCCCAACTGCCACGACACCCCATTTCACCAGCTCAACAACAGCTCAAGTCCACTCATTCTAGCCCATGTCATGGGAACGGATCTGACAGTAGAAGTAGGGGGGTACGTAGGAGAGGGCAGAGCCTAGCTACGGCGAGATTGTACACTCGGATTTACGAGTTCAGGCCCCTCTCGGAGGAGGTAACAGCCCTACGTCTCGGTGCCTCGGAGGCTTTGTTGATTGGAGTGTTGAGTTACAGGGGGTGCGAATCCTTCTGACAGAGGGGAGGGATGGCTTATATAGAGTACGCCGATCCCTCGCAGTCCTCAGTTACGCAAGGGTTTAATGAGAGAGTAAAAGATATGAACGTTACTGGAAACGTCCGTACTTAATGATCATTACAGTGGCGGAGTGATTGCCTGGCCGTTGCCGTCTTGGGGCGACCCTAGGTCTCCTGTACTCCAAGTGAAACCAGATCTTCCGAGTGAACGACAGTGGTCGAGTGGAAATAGGATAACCGAGTGGATCTTTCGTCGAGTGAGTTGCACTTCATAGTGATTTCAGTCGGTATCTCCTTTCTATCATTATGGGTCTTGACCTCTTGCGTAATGTCCTTGGGTAGGGCATGTAGGTCAGGTCTAGGACCCTACCCTAGGTACATGCCCTCGTCATTAGCCCCCGAATGGATCGAGGACCGAGTGAAGAAGGATTGAAGTTGATTTCGACACGACTCAATGTCTCATAGACACTTTTTAGGGGTCTGAAAGTATGCGAGCCGTTTAATCCTCTGTCAGTCGCCTTGATCTATTCTGGCTTCTTGAGTTTCCGAGTGAAACAAACAGCATGGCTTCGAGCAGACTGGATTTGGATATCTCTGCTGTTATTTACTGGACCCGGATTCTGCGGGATTTGAAATTTGGAGAAGCGCGCGGGCCGTTCGCAGCGCGGTAAGCGGGGTAAGTGGGGATGGACTCCTCGATCTTCACTCCACCTTTTTCGCCACGTATCGGGCCGGCGTCAGTTGTGGGATGCGCTGGGATTACGCTAGCCCATCAGTCAGCCACTCGGAGGTGAGGGTATAAAGGTCGACGCCCCCGAGGCGTTCCACAGTATTCCCCACTTTCTTCCTCCTGCCTCTCTGCCCCGTTCGTCCTTGCTCCGCGCCGCCTCGCTCGGCTCTGTCGACCATCACGGAGATGGCGAAGGACAAGACGGCGAAACTGGAGCGCAAGAAGAAGGCGGCGACAGGGAAGAAGGGCTCGACCTCCCGGGCCGCGCTGCCACCTGGCTGGATCCAGGGGGACTGGCTGCGCTCGATGGTCACGGCGGAAGATCTCGAAGGGCTCATCGCCGACGGCCTGATAGCTCCTGAATCTTGGAGGTTGCCGGAGGGGGAGTTTGAGCCTGCACCGCGCGACGGCGAGCGGGTTCTCCTCACTCACGCGGAGAGAGGTTTTTCTTTGCCTCCTCACCCATTCTTCTGCGGTTTCTTGAACTTCTTCGGTGCACAAATCCATCACTTTCCTCCAAACACCATATCGTATCTTGCTGCCTTTGTTTTGATGTGTGAGAATTTCTTGGGATGTCATCCTCATTGGGGATTGTTCAAACATATCTTTACCTGTTGATCTCAGTCGGTTAAGAAAGCTAATCCGACTGATGAGAGAACCCACGTGATCCAAATGTGTGGGGGTTTGGGTATTCAAATGAGAGGTAGAAGTGCCTTCCCTTCCATGACCTTCCCCGAGTCAGTCAGGGGTTGGCAGTCGACTTGGTTCTATTGCACTGACATTCCAACTCCGGGGGCGTCGACTGGCCTTCCCCCTTTCTCACTGGAGAGGCTTCGCGCCCTCGTTCATTGACTGTGGATGAAGAGGAGAAGGCTGAGGTGGGGATCCTGGTAAAAGCAGTAGTTGAACTGATCCGGGGCGGAGTGACGGGCTTGGACCTGTTGGAGGTGTTTCTTAGTCAATGCATCCAGCCTCTACAAGCACGTGACCATCCCATGTGGCTGTATTCTGGCGCGGACGACACTGCTCGGATCCACCCGGAGGAAGTCAGCGAGGAAACTGTGGCCCAGTGGCTCAGGAGCATCATCGGGGCCCGCGACAACCTGCGTGGGGCCAAACGTATTCACCCTTTCGATGCAGAGCACCCTCCAGGAGAGGTGAGACATGACTTGTTGAGTGCGTTACCCCTGTTTTCAATATGTCGTCGACTGATTCCGGAATCTGTGTCTTGCAGGTATTCACGAGGATGTTCTCACCCGTGCCGAACGGGGAACAATTCCCTTAAGGAGTGGAAAGCGAGGGCGGGAGTGCCGATATAGAGTATGCTGACGATAGTGAAGATGATAGTGGTGACTCGGACGACAGTGAGGAGGTCGAGTCTCCTCCCCGCACTGAGCGTCGTTCCAAGGCGAACCAAGACCCTCGTACCGGCCATGGCAAGGCCCCGGTGTCGAGTGTAAGGAACCCCAAGCGCACTCGGACGGCCACTCCTGACCCAGTTGAGAAGACTGCGAAGCAGCTCAAGACCGCCCCACCGAAGCCTCGGAAGGCCTTACCCAGGATCAAGGTTGCCGTGCCCATTGTTTCAACATGAGTACTATTTGTATCTTTTCTTTCTTCATTGCTGTTGAAGACTTTCATATTTCTGCTAACCGAGTGGAATTCTGAACCCCAGGGCTGCTACTTCTGCGACATCCCACATGGAGATCGATGGCGAACGCGCAGAAGCAGACACTGCGGATGCAGCCACTTCTCGGGTAGGTAAGGCCAACACACACTCTGCTCTTGTCTTGCTAATTGTCCTGGTGATCGACCGAGATCTTACTGTTGAGTGATTGCAGCACCGACAGACGTCATCCGCCTTGCGGACGATGATGAGGAGGAGCCTTCAAAGAACACAGGGGGAAGGAGCAGGACTTCGACCACCACGCGAAACCTCACTAAAAGAGTTTCTTCAGGTCAAACGTCTCGTACGCTGCCTGAACTTGTCCTTCAAGAGCCAGGTGGTTCATCTCGAGCTGGCGTTTCTTTCACTGCCCCTCCGTTGACTGCTGAGTCTCTGGTGTCGACTGCTCATGCTTCGGATCCGACTGGACAACCGCTAGTGCAGATCCCTTCCGCTGCGTCACTGACTCCTGCATCAAGCACGTTCACTCTGCATCATGTCCCAGAGGACCAGACCGAAGCCAGCAAGGAGGCTATGATTCAAGTTGGCCTGATGATGCATCGCCTAAAGGAGGTGTATGAAGCTAGCAAATCTGCTTACGATGCCAGTTCGGCCCTTCAAGCCAACGTCCGAGTAAGTGCGATTGTAAGTTGATTCCCGATTGGATTTTGTCTTTATCCGTCTTGATTCTGTACACCCACTGGGTGTTCTTGATTTAGTACTCATCTCGGTCGCAACTTTGCATTCTGATGTTCTTCACTCGGATCGGTCAGGCCGCACCGAATGGAAAATTGATCCAGTGGGGGCACGCTGAGTGCACCCACTGGGTGTCAACTTTGCATTCTGATGTTCTTCACTCGGATCGGTCAGGCCGCACCGAATGGAAAATTGATCCAGTGGGGGCACGCTGAGTGCACCCACTGGGTGTAGTCCCCGAGACCGCCGTCGAATGTTTGATTCGACGGGGGTCTTAGAATGTTTTTAGCTGTAACTCTTCACTCGGGTCAGTCAGGCTGGATCCGAATCTAGTGGGGGCACACTGAGTGCACCCACTGGGTGTAGTCCCCGAGACCGCCGTCGAATGTTTGATTCGGCGAGGGTCTGAAAAGCCTCTCTTTTTTTTAAGCCAGTCAGGCTAACTCTGAGCAAGAATGAATCCAATGGGGGCACGCTGAGTGCACCCACTGGGTGTAGTCCCCGGGACCGCCGTCGAATGTTTGATTTGGCGGGGGTCTGAGAATATCTTTCTGTTTGTTTGTAGCATCCTAATTTGCTCTTTCCACTCGGAAGCGGAGTTTGAACTTGAATATCTTGGTAGTTGCCGACTGAATTGTTTCTTTGCTTATCTCAGAAGTCTTGCGAGCTCGGAACCCAGTATATCACTTTGGAGAAGGAGAAGATTCAACTTCAACTAGATCTGGAACTGGCGAAAAGGAACTTGAAGCAAGCTCAGGAGGAGGTGAAGACCATGGGAGGTAACACTTCGCTGACTATGTGTTTTGCCATTCTTTCTTTCCGCCCTTTGAACCGAGTGACTCCACTTGACAGATGTGCGTAGTGAGAACCGTCAACTCCAAGCGCGACTGAAGAATGTTATTTCTTTAGACACTATGAAGCAGGCGCTGGAGAGGAAGGACAACGAACTTGCAGGGGCGCAGAAGGTGGCTCGAGAGAAGACCGAAGCAGCTGAGGCGAAATTAGCTTTAGTCGGAAAGCCCGAAGAGGAGAATGCGACCCTGAAGACTGTTATTGTAGAAGTGAAGAAGGAGGCTGCTCAACTTAAGGAGGAGAAGATCGCCTTCACTGACAAGGTGGATTAGCTCACTCAGAAGCGGAACGAGCTGGAGGAATACTTGGGGAACCTTGCAAAGAAGATGTACATCATGCTTGAGGGTATTCTTTCTTGTCCGGGTAAATTCTTGGAAGTTTCGAAAATGATGCTGCCGCTTACTCATTCTTTTCTCTTTGTGTAGAATTCTGCCAGAATTTCGAACAAGAGACAGACCGGATCGAAACGGGTCTGGACCCCACAAACTCACTCGTCAAAGATGATGCTGCTATGAATGTGCTGCAACTCGACGCTCGCCTCGATAGTGCCTTGGGGTACATCGCCCGACTGAAGGTGGCACTGACAAGAATTGACAAGGAACTGTGGCCAGAGGATACACTTCAGAACGACCTCGAGTCACTGATGACTCGGCTCAATGAGATCCCTGGCCGAGTGCAAGCATGGAAGAAATCGGCCACTCGCTGCGGAGCCGATGTGGCACTCTCACTCGTCCGCGTCCACTTTAAGGAAGCCAGGGAAGACAAGCTAAAGGCCTCCAGGTGGCGAATACAAAGAAGCTCCAATTCAAAGATTTCATGGAGACCTTTATCGATGCAACCACCCGGATTGCTGATGGCATTGATCTGGACACTTTTGTCGAGCCAGCGAGTCCCCCGGGTACGTGAAAAAACATTGAGATTTCAGACTTATTTGCCTCGGAATGCCGAGTGATCCTGTAATCATTTAAACTTGTTCGGGCCTTCTGCCCGAGTACTTTTATCTGCTTTTGCAAACTTGGAAGTTGCGAGTTTATCCACTCTTTGCTTTCTGGTTTATTGTGCATCGCTCAGAAAAGATTCTAACTTAGGCGAGGACTAGCTCGCGGCTAAGCCTCCGAGTGAAAAGGGATGCTTTCACTCGGAGAGGTTTTTAACTTAAGCGAAAACAGGTTCGCAGCTAAGTCCCCGAGTGAGAGGGATGCTCTCACTGGGAGAAGTTTTTAACTTAGGCGAAAACAGGTTTGCGGCTAAGTCCCTGAGTGAGAGGGATGCTCTCACTCGGAGAAGTTTTTTAACTTAGGCAAAAATAGGTTCGCGGCTAAGTCCCCGAGTGAGAGGGATGCTCTCACTCGGAGAAGTTTTTTTTAACTTAGGCGAGGTTTGGCTCACAACTAAGTCTCCGAGTGAGAGGAACGCTTTCACTCAGAGAGGTTTTTAACTTAGGCGAAAACAGGTTCGCAGCTAAGTCTCCGAGTGAGAGGAACGCTTTCACTCGGAGAGGTTTTTAACTTAGGCGAAAACAGATTCGTAGCTAAGTCCCCGAGTGAGAGGGATGCTCTCACTCGGAGAAGTTTTTAACTTAGGCGAAAACAGGTTC
Source organism: Thinopyrum elongatum (assembly GCA_011799875.1). Lineage (NCBI taxonomy): Eukaryota > Viridiplantae > Streptophyta > Magnoliopsida > Poales > Poaceae > Thinopyrum > Thinopyrum elongatum. The sequence goes on from CM022297.1 coordinate 509,805,766, forward strand.
GTGGCTAAGCCCCTGAGTGGGAGGGATGCTCTCACTCGGAATAATTTTTTAACTTAAGCGAGGTCTGGCTTGCAGCTAAGTCTCTGAGTGAGAGGAACGCTTTCACTCGGAGAATTTTTTAACTTCGGCGAAAGCAGGTTCGCAGCTAAGTCCCCGAGTGAGAGGGATGTTCTCACTCGGAGTAATTTTTAACTTAGGCGAAAACAGGTTCGCGGCTAAGCCCCCGAGTGGGAGGGATGCTCTCACTCGGAGTAATTTTTTAACTTAGGTGAGGTCTGGCTCGCAGCTAAGTCTCCGAGTGAGAGGAACGCTTTCACTCGGAGAGGTTTTTAACTTAGGCGAAAACAGGTTCGCGGCTAAGCCACCAAGTGGGAGAGATGCTCTCACTCGGAGTAACTTTTTAACTTAGGCGAAAACAGGTTCGCGGTTAAGCCCCCGAGTGGGAGGGATGCTCTCACTCGGAGTAATTTTTTAACTTAGGCGAGGTCTGGCTCGCAGCTAAGTCTCCGAGTGAGAGGGATGCTCTCACTCGGAGAAGATTTTAACTTTGGCGAAAACAGGTTCGCGGCTAAGCCCCCGAGTGGGAGGGATGCTCTCACTCGGAGTGGTTTTTGACTTAGGCGAAAACAGGTTCGCGGCTATGCCTCTGAGTGAGAGGGACGCTTTCACTCGGAGAAGTTTTTTAACTTAGGCGAGGTCTGGCTCGCGGCTAAGCCTCCGAGTGGGAGGGATGCTCTCACTCGGAGTAGTTTTTAACTTAGGCGAAAACAGGTTCGCGGCTAAGCCACCCACTGGAGTGGGGTTTTGAACATACGCGATTTTGCGAGCGAAATTATTGAAGGACTGCAGGAGTCGAGTCTTGATAAACAACCTAACAATATTCCTATTACATCTCGACAATCCGAGTGCTAGGAATATTGAAGACCTGCGTTCCAGGACCGCGGTTTGTCTTTCTTGTTTGCTAGGTCGTAGAGGTGGTAGGCCCTGTTGTGTAGCACCTTGGTGACAACGAAAGGGCCTTCCCAGGCAGGGGTGAGCTTGTGCGGTCACTGCTAATCCACTCGGAGAATGAGGTCTCCTTCTTGAAATGCTCGACCTCTGACGTTCCTCACATGGAATCGATGAAGATCTTGCTGATAAACAGTCGACCGAATCAGGGCCATCTCTCGCTCTTCTTCCAAAAGGTCAACGGCGTCCTGTCGTGCTTGCTCCGCCTCAGTCTCTGAATAAAGTTCCACTCGGGGTGAATTGTGAAAGAGATCACTAGGCAACACAGCTTCGGCTCCATACACCATGAAGAAAGGGGTTCAATTAGTGGATCGGTTGGGAGTCGTCCTCAAACCCCATAGAACAGACGGCAATTCTGTTACCCAGGCTCCAGCTGCATGCTCGAGGTCACGCATGAGTCGAGGCTTCAACCCTTGTTGGATGAGGCCATTCGCTCTCTCAGCTTGTCCATTCAACTGCGGATGCGCAACGGATACGTAATCCACCCGAGTGCCCTGGGAAGCACAGAACCCTCTGAACTCCTCCGAATCGAAGTTCGAGCCATTATCTGTGATAATGCTGTGTGGGACCCCATATCGAAATATCAACTCTTTTATGAATTTGATGGCCGTGCGTGAATCTAACTTCTTGATTGGTTTGGCTTCAATCCACTTGGTAAACTTGTCGACTGCTACGAGCAAATGCGTGAAGCCACTCCTGCCTGTCCTGAGTGGTCCAATCATTTCCAATCCCCATACGGCAAACGGCCAGACAAGTGGAATGGTTTTCAGGGCAGATGCAGGCTTATGGGACATGTTTGTGTAGAACGGGCATCCTTCACAACGCTGAATGATCTCCTTAGCTGCTTCATTAGCTCGCGGCCAGTAGAATCCAGCTCGGTATGCTTTGGCTATAATTGTCCGAGAGGACACATGATGACCACAGGTCCCTGAGTGAATATCTTCCAAGATCAGTCGACCCTCTTCTGGAGAAATACATCGTTGGGCTACGCCAGTGACACTTTCTCTGTAAAGCTGCCCATCTATCATTGTGAACGCCTTGGATCTGCGGACAATCTGACGCGCCTCAACCTCATCCTCTGGGAGCTCTTGCCTGAGCAAATATGCAATGTACGGCACTGTCCAGTCAGGGGTAATCACCAGGACTTCCATCACCAAGTCAATAACAGCAGGAACCTCGACTTCAGTCTGATCACTAGGACTTATCGCTTGGGGAGGCTCTTCAGTGAAAGGATCTTCTTGTACCGACGGGGAATGGAGGTGCTCGAGAAACACATTGCTGGGGATAGGCTTCCGAGTGGAACCTATTTTGCCAGATCGTCAGCTGCTTGATTTTTGACTTGGGGGATGTGGTGAAGCTCTAATCCCTCGAACTTTTTCTCTAGTTTCCTCACTACATTCCAATACCCTGTCATGGCAGGGTTTCTGACATCCCACTCCTTCATCACCTGATTGACCACCAAATCCGAATCACCGTAGACCATCAGGCGACAGACGCCGAGTGAAATGGCCACACGCAACCCGTAGAGGAGTGCTTCATACTCAGCCTCATTATTGGAAGAATCGAAGTGGATCTGGAGGACATAACTGAGTCGATCGCCTCTTGGTGACACCAGGACTACTCCAGCACCGGAACCATTCAGCATTTTAGACCCATCAAAAAACATAGTCCGATGCTCCGAGTGATCTTGAGTCGGCTGCTGCTGCTCAATCCACTCGGCTAAGGAATCTGCTAGAGCTTGAGACTTGATTGCCTTTTTCGCTTCAAACTTGATGTCAAAAGGAAGGAGCTCGATGGCCCATTTAGCTACTCGACCAGTTGCATCACGATTGTTCATGATCTCAGATAACGGGGCGTCACTGACGACTGAAACCGAGTGTTCTTGAAAATAGTGTGCAACTTTCTTCGCTGTCAAATAGATACCATAGACAAGCTTCTGATAATGAGGATACCTCTGCTTGGACAGAGTCAGAACCTCAGAGATATAATACACTGGGCGTTGAACTTTGTAGACCTTGCCTTCTTCTTCTCGTTCCACTGTGAGAACTGTGCTGACGACTTGACCAGTGGCTGCAATGTACAACAGTAGAGGCTCTTTGCTATTTGGAGCAGCAAGCACCGGCTGGGTGGAAAGCAGGGCTTTGAGCTCAACAAACGCTGCTTCAGCTTCGGGAGTCCATTCGAACTTATCGGACTTCTTCATCAGTCGGTAAAGAGGGAGTGCCTTTTCACCGAGACGAGAAATGAACCGACTCAGTGCTGCGAGACAACCTGTGAGCTTTTGGACATCATGCACACGCACAGGGCGTTTCATTCGGACAATTGCAGCGATCTTCTTGGGATTGGCATCTATCCCTCGTTCGGAAACGAGGAAACCGAGTAATTTGCCTCCAGGCACCCCAAAGGTGCATTTAGACGGGTTTAGCTTGATATCGTATCTTCTCAGATTGGCAAAGGTTTCAACGAGATCAGTCGGCAGGTCGGAACCTTTGCGTGACTTGACCACGATGTCATCCATGTAAGCCTCGATGTTCCGACTGATCTGAGTGAGTAGGCACTTCTGGATCATGCGCATGAACGTAGCACCGGCATTTTTTAGACCGAATGGCATGGTGACATAGCAGAAACACCCGAAAGAGGTGATGAAGGTTGTTTTTATTTCATCGGGCCCATACAGTCGGATCTGATGATATCCGGAATATGCATCAAGAAAAGACAAGCGCTCGCATCCCGCAGTCGAATCCACTATCTGATCGATGCGGGGAAGCGAAAAATGATCTTTCGGGCAGGCCCGATTGATATGTTTGAAGTCGATGCACATGCGGAGTGACTTGTCCCTCTTGGGGACCATGACGATGTTGGCGAGCCACTCGGAGTGGTATATCTCACGTATGAACTCAGCTGCCAGGAGCCGAGCCACTTCCTCACCAATCGCCTTCCTCTTCTCCGCAGCGGAACGGCGGAGATGCTCTTTGACAGGTTTGGCCTTCGAGTCGACACGCAAACGGTGCTCAGCCAGCTCCCTGGGTACACCTGGCATGTCGGATGGTTTCCATGCGAAGATGTCCCAGTTCTCACGGAGGAACTGGATGACCGCGGCTTCCTATTTGCTGTCGAGTGTCATCGAGATGTTAGTCGGAGCAACTGTGGGATCTTCCGGGTGAATGTGAACTTGTTTAGTTTCTCTAGCTAACTGAAAAGTAGACTCAGAAGCGGGCTTCTTAGAGCGGAGCAAATCACTCGGATCGGCGTTCTTCTTGTATTCTTCTAGCTCTACCACAGCCATCTGTTCATCAGCAATCTTGGAACCTTTCTGTAGACATTCCTCAGCTCTCTGCCTATTCCCAGTGACAGTGATCACGCCCTTGGGTCCGGGCATCTTCAGCTTAAGGTACATGTAACATGGGCGGGCCATGAAACGAGCATACGCTGGTCGGCCCAGAATAGCATGATAGGCACTGTGAAAGTCTACCACCTCAAACGTCAATTTTTCCTTGCGAAAATTCTTTGAGTCACCAAAAACTACATCCAAAGCAATCTGGCCGAGTGACTTTGCCTTTTTCCCCGGGATGACTCCGTGAAACTGCATGTTACTTTCACTGAGTCGGGACATCGGAATGCCCATCCCCTGGAGGGTTTCTGCATAGAGGATGTTCAAGCCACTGCCACCATCCATGAGAACCTTGCGCAGCCGAGTGCCTGCGACGACTGGATCCACCACCAGCGCCTGCCGCCCAGGGGTGGCCACATGAGCTGGGTAATCCGACTGATCAAAGGTGATGGGGGTCTTCGACCATTTGAGATACGTAGTGACTTCCGGAACAACCATATTCACCTCTCGGTTAATGACTTTCAGTCGACTCTTACTCTCAATGTCAGCGAAAATCATCAGAGTGGCATTGACCTTAGGATAATCTTCGGCTTTTTCCTTGTCATCATCTTTGTCAGAGTCCTTTTCACTCGGCTGACCCTCACGAAACTGTTGAATCAACAATCTGCACTGTCGAGTGGTATGCTTGGGCAAAATCAGATTTCCATCCGCGTCTTTCTTCGTGTGAATGGCACACGGTAAATCCAAGACGTCCTGGCCTGACTGATCTTTCTTCTTCTTCGGGACCCATTGCTCTTTAGATTTTCCCTTGAACTTGCCCTGAGCAGCCACTGCTGCTGCTTCTGCTGGACCTGCAGCGTCAGCTTTGCGCTTCTGCTTTCGATTGGAATTGGGATTGTTGGTGTCATGCTCATTAACCTTTCCTTTGCCGCTGCGGAGGCGATCTTCTTCTTCGCCATTCGCGTACCGAGTGGCAATCTCCATCATTTGGTTCATGGTCAGAGTGCCAGACCGCCCAAACTTCAGATTGAGTTCTCTGTACCTGACGCCTTCCTTAAAGGCACAAATAGCTTGATATTCAGAAACATTCTCGACCACATGGTGAAGTGTAGTCCAACGCTAGATGTAATCTCTCAAGGTTTCATTCAGCTTCTGGACACAAAGTTGCAACTCTGTCAACCCAGCAGGATGCCTGCAAGTGCCTTCGAATGTCTTGGTGAACACTCAAGCCAAATCCTCCCAGCAGTATATGCTGGCAGGAGCCAACTGATTCAACCACGCCCGGGCTGATCCTTCAAGCATTAAAGGTAGGTGTTTCATTGCAACATTATCGTTTCCTCCGCCTATCTGCACAACCACTCTGTAGTCTTCTAACCACGTATCTGGCTTTGACTCGCCGGTGAACTTGTTCATGCCCGTAGGCAATCTGAAGTTAGGTGGAATCTCAGCAGTCCGGATGGCTCTGCTGAAACACTCGGGCCCAGGCATGTGGATGCTACTTCCACTTGGATAATCTCTATCCAAACCCTCTCGGTGAGCTCTACCTCTGTCGACCAAATTCTGCACAAGGACCAACCTTGCATTGAATCCCGGGTCGCGGGGATCGACCGGAATCCTCCGCTCGTCAACGTACGTGCACCTGTCATCGTACCGCCAGGGCGCGTACGAACCACCCCTCGGAGGGGGCGTAGGCACTCGACGGCGGTCGTCACGATGATATCGAGGATCAAACTGCCCGTGGCTTCGATCCAGGTACTGGTCCTGGTGATAACCACGATCTTCACGCCGCAGAGGCGATCTTGGGCTGTGTGCGGACTGAACTGTGTCCGCCCTGACGGACCCGCTGTGGATCCTATTACGCGACTGAGAAACAACCGAGTTCTGCTCTCCAGCTGCCCTGAGCAGCGTCTGAATTTTCTCCAAGCCTCTTCCAGCTTCTGAGCGAGATGGTTGGGTTGAATCTGCAATACGTGCGGCTGCCGCAACATTCTGGATTGGAGTGCGGTATACCTGACACTCTCCTCGAGATCCAGTCGGGAACAATTGCCGTTGCCGTCGATTGGGATTTGGAGGTGGCCTGCTGGCGCGGTCGTCGAGTGACTTCTGGAGATCTTCCAGACATGCACGTTCAGCCAGAGTGGCTACGCGTGCGGCCTCCAAAGCCTGAGCCCCGGCGGTCTCCCCAACGATGGGGTCTGGAGAGCTTGCTCGAGCCTGCGCAGCAATTCCTCTCTTTGTTCTGCAGTGAGGGCCTGTGGGTAATACTCGTCGCCGCCGTGCGACGGGCCGCCAATTTCACCCCCGCCACGGGTGTAACCTGGCAGGCTACGCTGGGAGCCAATCACGAGGACCTCCACCGCCGGGTCGTTGCTTTCGCTCTCGGAAGGCGTATCCGAGTGATCAGTCGATAGATCGAACAAGCCATAAAGTGACTCATCGGGCTCGATCGCTGCGACCTGAGGTATGGACGACTGTCGAGCCACTGCATGCTTTACCCACCGCTGGAGCCGCAAGCGACCGGATCGCTTACGACGGTGAGCAGTGGGGAGAGAAAACGCCACCGGAGCCGACCGATATTGAGTCGACGGCTGCCGCAGGAGAACGCCGCAGGCACTCACACGGAAGTGTGTTGCTCTGCGAACAGGGAGCACCTTGATGTCGAGGGGAGCTTCCTGGAGCCAGGCTGAATCGTCGGCGACAAAAGTGAGCGCGCCGAGACGGATCTCGCGTCCCAAAGACAATCCGCCATCGGAAACCATGTCGATGGAGTTTGAAGAACGCAACCTCGCCGGAAGTCGCTTAGACACCTGCCCCATGGTGGGCGCCAACTGTCGTGGGAATGGATCTGACAGTAGAAGTAGGGGGTACGTGATAACCCACAAGTATATGGGATCGCAACAGTTTTCGAGGGTAGAGTATTCAACCCAAATTTATTGATTCGACACAAGGGGAGCCAAAGAATATTTGCAAGTATTAGTAGCTGAGTTGTCAATTCAACCACACCTGGAGATTAATTATCTGCAGCAAAGCGATCAGTAGCAAAGTAGTATGGTAGTTTTGATAGTAGTAGCAACAGCAATAGTAACGGTAACAGCAATAGCAATGATTTTGTAGCAAGTGCAATAGTAACAGCACCAGTAGTAACTTAGCAAGAACAATATGAGAGAAATTCATAGGCATTGGATCGGTGAATTCGTTGGATGATATTCATCATATAATAATCATAACCTAGGGCGATACAACACTAGCTCCAGTTCATAAATATAATGTAAGCATGTATTCCGTAAATAGTCATACGTGCTTATGGAAAGAACTTGCATGACATCTTTTGTCCTACCCTCCCGTGGCAGCGGGGTCCTATTGGAAACTAAGGGATATTAAGGCCTCCTTTTAATAGAGAACCAGAACAAAGCATTAACACATAGTGAATACATGAACTCCTCAAACTACGGGCATCACCGGGAAGTGTCCCGACTATTGTCACTCCGGGGTTGCTGGATCATAACACGTAGTAGGTGACTATAACTTGCAAGATCGGATCGAGAACATTCATATAATGGTGATAACATAAATGGTTCAGATCTGAAATCATGGCACCCGGGCCCAAAGTGTCAAGCATTAAGCATGGCAAAGTAATAGCAACATCAATCTCAGAACATAATGGATACTAGGGATCAAGCCCTAACAAAACTAACTCGATTACATGATGAATCTCATCCAACTCCTCACCGACCAGCGAGCCTACGAAGGAATTACTCGCTCCCGGTGGGGAGCATCATGGAATTGGCGATGGAGAAGGGTTGGTGATGACGAAGATCGAAGATCCTCCTCTCCGGAGCCCCAAACGGACTCCAGATCTGGCCTCCCGATGAAGAACAGGAGGTGGCGGCGGCTCTGTCTCGTGAAACGCGATAATTCTTTCTCTCTGATTTTTTCTCCGAAAATATGACTTTATAGCATCAGGGTTGGAGTCTGCGGGGCCACCAGGTGGGGACAACCCACCTGGGCGCGCCTGGAGGGGGGCACGCCCTGGTGGGTTGTGCCCACCCAGGTGCCCCCCTCCTGTGGTTCTTGGCTCCAGAAATTTTCTTTTATTATATAAAAAATCCTCGGGAAGTTTCGTTCCAATCCGAGAACTTTTATTTTCGCACAAAAACAACACCATGGTAGTTCTGCTGAAAACAGCGTCAGTCCGGGTTAGTTTCATTCAAATCGTGCAAATCAGAGTCCAAAACAAGAGGAAAAGCGTTAGGAAAAGTAGATACGATGGAGACGTATCAACTCCCCCAAGCTTAAACCTTTGCTTGTCCTCAAGCAATTCAGTTTATAAACTGAAAGTGAAAAAGAAAAACTTTTACGAACTCTTTTTCTCTTGTTTACATAAATAAGCTTAAGTAGCACCCAGGTTTTCAGCAAAGATTATAACTAACCATGTCGACAATAACACTTAAAAATTATATTAACTCATAACAATGGCATAATCAACTAGCGAGCAATAATAAGATATCTCAAACAACAACACTTTGTCAAAGCAACCATGATATAATATGACAATAGTGGTATCTCGCTAGCCCTTTCTGAGACCGCAAAACATAAATGCAGAGCACCTCCAAAGTCCGAGCAGCGACTAAACATTGTAATTCATGGTAGAAAAGATCCAGTCATGATGCACCCAACATTAGCTACACACAATGCATGAGGATGACAATAGTGCTCTCAGGTTCTGGCACTTATTTGAGAAGGTGATGACACAACATAGAAGTAAATAGATAGTCCCTTCGCAGAGGGGAGCAGTGATTTGCAGAGGTGCCAGAACTCAAGTTTTAAAACAAAGGTAAATGAAATTTTGAGAAATGCACCCTTCTTATTTACTTCGCGACCATTAGTTATCGGTATCTTCCATGCTAAACACATTAGTGGCGGTTCCCAAGTGATAAAAGTAAAGGTTTACTCCCCCTCCACCAACAATCACACTCCACGGCTTGTTCGAAACAATGGGTGCCGTCCATACCAACAACATTCCTGGGGGAGTTTTGTTTAATTATTTCCATTTTGAATTCAGGACTGGGAATCCCTATTACCGCCCCTCTCGTGCAAGGACGAGTGAATAAACACTCATCATGAGAATAACCCGCTTACCATGGAAGATACTGACTACCTCCTATCGCTCCATGAACAATCCAAGCACACAAAAAGGATATTTATTTGAAGTTTTTAGAGGTGGCACATGCAAATTTACTTAGGACGGCAGGGTAATACCGCATATAGGTAGGTATGGTGGACTCATCTGGAATAACTTGGGTTTCAGGGTTTTGATGCACAAGCATAATTCCCACTTAGTACAGGCGAAGGCTAGCAATTAGGTTGAGAAGCGGCCAGCTAGAGAGCAAAAACGGTCATGAACATGCATTATGCATAAGTAACATTGGATACTAGAATGAGTAGGATATGAACACCATGAACATAAATATCATAGAGGCTATGTTGGTTTTGATTCAACTACATGCATGAACATGTGCCAAGTCAAGCCACCCGAACATTCAGAGGAGGATACCATATCATCATACTACATCACAATCATTTTAATGCATGTTGACATCCAAGATAAATCATTATCCACTCCTAGCTACTTAAGCATGGCATGAGAAACTATAATCTCTAATTGTCATTGCAAACTTGTTTGATCATAATGATCTGAATCATGGATACTAGGTTAAACATATTTACAAAAACAGAACAAGTTGAGTTCATACCCGTTTCTCTCTGCCACAGCCAGTTCATCAAATATCATCATTATTGCCTTTCACTTGCACGACCAAACGATATGAAAATAATAATAGTGCAAGAGTGCCGTGGACTAAGCTGGAATCTGCAAATATTTATTTAAAAAGAAGAAAACAAGGTAATATGGGCTCTCTGTTAGATCAACAACAATGCATATGAGAGCCACTCAACATTTTCATCGTAGTCTTCTCCTCGGTATGACTCAATAAAAAGAAATTCAGAGAAACACACTGAAATATATTTGGAGTTTTTGGTTTTCTGAAAGAAAGCAAATTTAAGAAAGGAAAACAAAAACGAGAAAAACTATTTACACGGGAGAGCTCCCAACAAGCAACAGAAGAACAAGGAAATCTTTTTGGGTTTTCCTTTTAAATACTACAACTAGTTATACTAGAGAGAAGCAGAAAATATTTTTGTATTTTCTCAAAGTTTTTTAAACACACAAGAAGAAGACGAGAAAATGAATCTAGCATGGATAATACAATGAAAAAGTGTGGACACCGACAACTGGAATGAAATGTGTGAACATGAAAGTAATGTCGGTGGAAATACGTACTCCCCCAAGCTTAGGCTTTTGGCCTAACTTGGTAATCACCACTCGAAGAAGCCATGGGGCCCTATGTTGAAGTGTTGGGAAGCTGGTACTTGAGGGTCCCATTCCTGAGGCTCTGCCTGTGCCGCAGCCAGGTTGTTCCGGTAGGCGACAATGTCTTTAGGCATAATCCTGTATCCGCCCCTGGCAATAGGATCAAACAAAGCAGGTTCAGGCAATAGAATAATATCACGAGTGTCCTCACTAAAAACAAGGTTATAAGGAAAATCACTAGTAGTGTTCTCGCCATCAATAAATTGGTGGTGTGCCATAGCCGAGCGATCTAGATAAACCTTGGGTAAAGGATAATCATGATGGCGTATCTGAATGTTAAAGTGACTTGCCAAGCGAGTAGCATAAATACCACCATGTATCTTACCCTTGGATCTGTTAATGTGTAGGCGACGTGCCACAATAGCTCCCGAGCTATAAGTGATGTCGCCGCAAAGTGCACGACGTAAAACAGCAAAGTCAGGCGCGCTGAGTGCACCTACCTTCTCTCTAGCAAGCAAACACTTCGCAATGAATAGAGCAAAATAATGCATAGCCGGAAAGTGTAAGCTAGTGGCAGTGACAGCCGATACCCCTCTCTCATCCCCCACAGTCAGAGTGCGGTAAAAACTATCAAACTCTGCGGGCCTGGGCTCTACTAAATCCCCGTCAGAAGGGATCATGCATATGTCACAAAACTCAGAATGTGGTATCTGATGGGGTTCAGCATATAAGTCAAACTGCACCTCAAGATGATTATTCCTACTCAAGAAATGAAAACTTTGCACAAAGGAATTTGTGAGGAGATGATACTGTTCACATTCAGCTGTGATGAAGTCGGTGAGGCCGGCATTAGCAGCATATTGTGCAAACTCTTGAAGGATTCTGGCCCCTTCCATGAATGGGTTATGCGGCCATTCGCACGACCATACCTCCGCCATTCTCCGGGTGTAGAGATCACTGTCAGATGACTCCCCAATAACACCCTTGGAGTTCTTCTTGGAAGCAAACTTCCTAAAGATACTCATCTTTTTCCTATGAACAAAATTCTGAAATTTTTAGTTCACAAATTTTTTCTCAACAAAACTTCACAAGATTGATAGAAACTACTCATAGGGATGCATAGAGGCCATATCAAGCATTCAAACTACTTAGAACTCTAAGAATTTAACATGCAAGCTTGTCTACAGCAGCACCAAGAGTCACTAATTATTCTAAATATAAACCACTAAAGCAAAAACTAATTGGACCAATGGAGGAGGTACATACCAAGCAACAATCCCCCGAAATAGCTTCGGAAACGGAGCTTCGAGCAAAGAGATCGAAATCCGCGGGTTTGAGAGCAAGAACACGAGAGAGAGCAATGGTGATTTTTTTTCTGGAAGTAGGTGATGATGTGGGACGAAGAGATAAGTGAGGGGGCCCACGTGGGGACCACAACCCACCAGGGCGCGCCTGGGGGTGCTGGCGCGCCCTGGTGGGTTGTGCCCACCTGGAGCACCTCCCTCTGATGTTATTTGCACCAAAAATTCTTAAATATTCAAAAAATATTGTATTAAATTTTGAGAGCATTCTGAGAACTTTTATTTTTGGGTCATTTTTTTATTGCACGGAAAACTCAGGAAACAGGCAAGGCATGGCATTTTATTTTATTTAACTAATAAAAACAGAAAACAAAAGGTAGGAACAGAAGGTAGTGCTCACTGAATTCATCAACTTCATACCTCTCAAAAATGATTTATTAATAAGGTTGATCAAGTCTTATTAACAACCACTTCCGATTAGCATGAAACCGAAGAACTTTCGTAAAACACTAAGTTACCTCAATGGGGATATGGATGTCCCCAACAATAAGAATTTCATATTTCTTTTTGGCAGTAGGTAGAGGTAGTTGAAAACTTCCAATAGTGATCGTCGGAGATTTTTTAATAACATTAATACCATTCACATGGAATTGTTTCTTCGGAAAGTGCACCGTATGTTCATTACCATTGATATGAAAAGTGACCTTGCTTTTATTGCAATCAATAACAGCCCCTGCAGTATTCAAGAAGGGTCTACCGAGGATAATCGACATGTTGTCGTCCTCGGGCATCTCAAGTATAACAAGTCAGTTAAGATAGTAACACTAGCAACAACAACGGGCACATCCTCACAAATACCGATAGGTATGGCAGTTGATTTATCAGCCATTTGAAAGATATTTCAGTAGGTGTGAGTTTATTCAAATCAAGTCTTTTATACAAAGAGAAAGGCATAACACTAACACCAGCTCCTAAATCACATAAAGCAGTTTTCACATAATTTCTTTTGATGGAGCAAGGTATAGTTGGTATTCCCGGATCTCCAAGTTTTTTTAGGTACTCCATCCTTAAAAGTATAATTAGCAAGCATGGTGGAGATTTCAGCTTCCGGTATTTTTCTCTTATTGGTGATGATGTCTTTCATGTACTTTGCATAAGGAGGCATTTTCAAGATATCAGTCAAGCGAGTACACAAAAAGACTGGCCTCAGCATTTCAGCAAAGCGTTCAAATTCTTCATCATCTTTCTTTTTGGTTGACTTAGGTGGAAAGGGCATAGGTTTTTGAACCCACAGTTCTCTTTCCTTACCATGTTTTCTAGCAACAAAGTATCGTTTATCATATATTTTATTCTTGGGTTGTGGGTTATCAAGATCAACTGCTGGTTCTATCTCAACATCATTATCTGGTTCTTTATTATTTATTTGAGTGTCTTCATGAACCTCATCATTGTCTTTTTCATTATCAGAAGGTAAGTGTTCACTACCAGATTGAGTTTCAGCATCAGAGATAGAGACTTCATTATCATTATTAGGAGGTTTTTCAACTTCAGGTTCACTAGAGGCATGCAAAGTCCTATCATTTTTCTTCTTCTTTTTCTTTTTAGAAGGACTAGGTACATCAGTGTTAACTCTTTGAGAGTCTTGTTCAATTCTTTTTGGGTGTCCCTCAGGATAAAGTGGTTCCTGAGTCATTCTATCTCCTCTAGACATTACTCTAACAACATGATCATTGATATTATTATTCATTTCATCAAGCAATTATCTTTGAGATTTAGCAACTTGTTCTAATTGAGTTTGAACCATAGAAGCATGCATTCCTACACCTCTAACATCATTTGAGATTCTAAATAGCAAGTCACTCAAGCGAGCAATCATATCAGAATTGTATTTCAATTGTTTCATAACATTTGCATTGAAGTGATCTTGCTTTCTAATGTAATTATCAAACTCATAAAGGCATTGAGTAGGATGTTTATTATAAGGAATATCACCTTCATCGAACTTTAGTAAAGAATTTACCTCTACCACCTTAGGTGGTGGTGGTGTTTCAAGCCCATGTATTTCTTCGATAGGTGGTAAATTTTTAACATCCTCTGCCTTAATACCTTTTTCCTTCATGGATTTCTTTGTCTCTTGCATATCTTCAGGACTGAGATATAAGATATCCCTCTTCTTTGGAGTAGGTTTAAGTGGTGGTTCAGGAAGGATCCAATCATCATAATTTTTCAATATGTTATTCAATAATTCTTCAGCTTGTTCAACAGTTCGCTCACTGAAAACACAACCAGCACAACTATCTAGGAAATCCCTAGAAGCATCGGTTAGTCCATTATAGAAGATATCAAGTATTTCATTTTTCTTAAGAGGATGGTCAGGCAAAGCATTAAGCAATTGGAGAAGCCTCCCCCAAGCTTGTGGGAGACTCTCTTCTTCAATTTGCGCAAAGTTAAATATTTCCTGTAAGGCAGCTTGTTTCTTATGAGCAGGAAAATATTTTTCAGAGAAGTAATAAATCATATCCTGGGGACTACGCACACAACCAGGAGCAAGAGTATTATACCAAGCCTTAGCATCACCCTTTAATGAGAACGAAAATAATTTGAGAATATAATAATAGCGAATCTTCTCATCATGAGCAAAAAGGATGGCTATATCATTCAACTTAGTAAGATGTGCCACAACAGTTTCAGTTTCATAACCATGGAAAGGATCAGATTCAACCAAAGTAATTAACTCTGGGTCGACAGAGAATTCATAATCCTTATCATCAACAAAGATAGGTGAAGTAGCAAACTTAGGATCACATTTCATTCTAGCATTCAAAGTCTTTTCTTTATGCTTGCATAATAATTTTTCCAGATCATTTCTATCCTTACAAGCAAGAATGTCTCTAGTTGTCTCCTTATCCATAACATAACCTTCCAGTACCTTTGGCAATTCATATCTAGGAGAACTAGGTCTAATAGGTGTTTCAAGATTTTCAGTTTCAAGCTCTTCATCAGTTTCAACAATTTCATCAATTTCAACATTCTCAAAAGCTTTTGTTCTAGCAAGTTGTTCATCAAGAAATTTACCTAGTGGAACATTATCATCAAGCAAGGTACTAGCATCATCATGAGTAGCATTCATAGCAGAAGTAGCATCATCAATAACTTGCGACATATCAGAATTGATAGCATGTGGTGGTGTTGCAAGTCTACTTATAACAGAAGGTGAATCTAAAGTGGAGCTGGATGGCAGTTCCTTACCTCCCCTCATCTTAGAGGAAAAAATCTTAGTCTTAGCATCCTTCAGATTCTTCATAGTGATAATTTAATAATAATCCCAAGTGACTCAACAAATATAGCTATGCTCCCCGGCAACGGCGCCAGAAAAGGGTCTTGATAACCCACAAGTATATGGGATCGCAACAGTTTTCGAGGGTAGAGTATTCAACCCAAATTTATTGATTCGACACAAGGGGTGCCAAAGAATATTTGCAAGTATTAGCAGCTGAGTTGTCAATTCAACCACACCTAGAGATTAATTATCTGCAGCAAAGCGATCAGTAGCAAAGTAGTATGGTAGTTTTGATAGTAGTAGCAACAACAATAGTAACAGTAACAGTAATAGCAATGATTTTGTAGCAAGTGCAATAGTAACAGCAGCAGTAGTAACTTAGCAAGAACAATATGAGAGAAATTCGTAGGCATTGGATCGGTGAATTCGTTGGATGATATTCATCATATAACAGTCATAACCTAGGGCGATACATCACTAGCTCCAGTTCATAAATATAATGTAGGCATGTATTCCGTAAATAGTCATACGTGCTTATGGAAAGAACTTGCATGCCATCTTTTGTCCTACCCTCCCGTGGCAGCGGGGTCCTATTGGAAACTAAGGGATATTAAGGCCTTCTTTTAATAGAGAACCGGAACAAAGCATTAACACATAGTGAATACATGAACTCCTCAAACTACGGTTATCACCAGGAAGTGTCCCGACTATTGTCACTCCGGGGTTGCTGGATCATAACACGTAGTAGGTGACTATAACTTGCAAGATCGGATCTAGAACATTGATATAATGGTGATAACATAAACGGTTCAGATCTGAAATCATGGCACCCGGGCCCAAAGTGTCAAGCATTAAGCATGGCAAAGTCATAGCAACATCAATCTCAGAACATAATGGATACTAGGGATCAAGCCCTAACAAAACTAATTCGATTACATGATGAATCTCATCCAACTCCTCACCGACCAGCGAGCCTACGAAGGAATTACTCACTCCCGGTGGGGAGCATTATGGAATTGGCGATGGAGAAGGGTTGGTGATGACGAAGATCGAAGATCCCCCTCTCCGGAGCCCCAAACAGACTCCAGATCTGGCCTCCCGATGAAGAACAGGAGGTGGCGGCGGCTCCGTCTCGTGAAAAGCGATAATTCTTTCTCTCTGATTTTTTTTCTCTGAAAATATGACTTTATAGCATCAGGGTTGGAGTCTGCGGGGCCACTAGGTGGGGACAACCCACCTGGGCGCGCCTGGAGTGGGGGGGGCGCCCTGGTGGGTTGTGCCCACCCAGATGCCCCCCTCATGTGGTTCTTGGCTCCAGAATTTTTTTTTTATTATATAAAAAATTCTCGAGAAGTTTCGTTCCAATCCGAGAACTTTTATTTTTGCACAAAAACAACACCATGGTAATTCTGCTGAAAACGTCAATCCGGGTTAGTTTCATTCAAATCGTGCAAATTAGAGTCCAAAACAAAAGGAAAAGCGTTAGGAAAAGTAGATACGACGGAGACGTATTAGTACGTAGGAGAGGGCAGAGCCTAGCTACGACGAGATTGTACACTCGGATTTACGAGTTCAGGCCCCTCTCGGAGGAGGTAACAGCCCTACGTCTCGGTGCCTCGGAGGCTTTGTTGATTGGAGTGTTGAGTTACAGGGGGTGCGAACCCTTGTGCCAGAGGGGAGGGGTGGCTTATATAGAGTATGCCGACCCCTCGCAGTCCTCAGTTACGCAAGGGTTCAATGAGAGAGTAAAAGATATGCACGTTACTGGAAACGTCCGTACTTAATGATCATTACAGCGGCGGAGTGATTGCCTGGCCGTTGCCGTCCTGGGGCGACCCTAGGTCTCCTGTACTCCGAGTGAAACCAGGTCTTCCGAGTGAACGACGGTGGTCAAGTGGAAATAGGATAACCGTGTGGATCTTTCGTCGAGTGAGCTGCACTTCATAGTGATTTCAGTCGGTATCTCCTTTCTATCATTATGGGTCTTGACCTCTTGCGTAATGTCCTTGGATAGGGCATGTAGGTCAGGTCTAAGGACCCTACCCTAGGTACATGCCCTCGTCAGCCCATACCTCCATCCCGCTGTCAAAACGGCCCCACACAGCAAGCCAACCGAGTCAAAATCAGCATGCACAGTCGATTCTATAGCCCAATTGATTCCCGGGCAATTTACCCCTAGGGAGCTTAGTGATATAGGAGATTATCAAGGACAAAACAGTTGGATATGAGAAAGTCAAGGTGGTTACTACAAAAGTCAAGTTTTATATATCTAACTAGTAACATGGTTTTTTTCATGAAATGTACATTAAGTGGTATGAGAACTCCGCACTAGAATCTGTACCATCCATGGTTGATCTGATGGCCCAGATCGGTTTTTCTATTTTTCTACCACAACACTAGATTCTATACTAGTTGCCCCCCACCCACGACGACCGCCCCACGCACGCACGACGCCTTCCCCATCGTCAACCACCGCACGCCCCGTCCTCTCCCCGATACCCGCGCGAGCGCCGCCCCCGCGCCCTCGCCCGCCCGCTCGCCCGTCCGCCGCCGCCGCCTCTCGCCCGCTCGCCCGGCCGCCGCACGCTCCTGCCCCCGACCCGCCGGCGCCCGCTCGCCCGGCCGCCGCACGCTCCTGGCCCCGCCCCGCTGATTATCGCTCGGTCGAGGCTGCACGACGCCGCCGTGTGCCCCTCCACGTCACGCCGTGGGGTTGCTTGGCCCGCTGCCACCGATTCTACGCCGACGCCAACACCAACTACCGGCGCCTGATTCCGCGCGTTGAGGCACGTTGCTCCTGGCTGCTGGCCCCGACGCCGACGCCATCTGCCGCCCCCGAATCTGTGCGTTCCGCTGCCGCTGCCGACGTCATCTGCCCCACGAATCCTTTCCCATGAGGTACCTTATTTTCTCTTCATCTACAAAATTCGGTGCACTCAAGATCGATGCCAATGACCAGACCTTCTCCCACGAGGTTTCTATTGCTAATGACAAGATCGATGCATGATGCATGTTTGCTAATTCTTCAGTGAATACGTCAACTGATGCACAAAGGCACAAATAGGCCACATGGCCCTTTCCAAAGTTTTTAGCACATAAGAGTACAGATTTCATGAGAACACTTGCCTGATAGATAGATGGCCAAATAAAAAATGAGTTCAATGTTCATGCTGCAGCATCTAAGTATACTCTTTGGCGACATTGCCAGGGCTGCTCTGCTTTTCGTGCATTCAACAGCATCAACCAGCAGGATGAATCTCGGCTGCCCTTTCACCTCATCAAACCAAAGTTTTAATTGTGTCAACAACGCGCAATTTCCATGCACAGCATAGCTGCTACCTTTTTTTCCTTATTAACCGATGCTATTAAATGAATCGTCAAGCAAAGCAGCTGCCAATACAGAGGGAAATACATAGTAGTCTCAGCTATTAGACACTGATTGAGTTTTGACATCATCAGCTACTCCACCGCTTCATAGCCATCATTTTTTGATTATACAGTATCAAGCAGTGATATGCTCATATCTGCATATTTTTTACAGACTGACTTTTGTATCCATTTACGCATTTTGATTTACAGATGGAGAATCGTAATCAGCTCGACATGAGGCATGAGGCAGCCACAACAGTTTAAGTTGGGGAGATAGCAAGTACCAACAGCAGTACCACGAAGGTCCTTCCTCCTTGCAGTCGCACCCGGACCCGACTCTCGCAGACGACGGCACCGCCCCGTAGAGGAAGCGGCTGAGGTGCTGCTCCCCTAACGCGGCAACGGTGGGCGCCAAGGAGCGCAGCCAGCCCTCCGGCGACACGGCCGCGTCCATTCGACCGCCCGCCGTCTCGGCGGGCCCGTGCCGCATGGTCGCCCGCTTCCCAGTCTCCCTCCGCTGGTCTGGCGGCCTACTTCGGGCGAGCAGCCGCCGCTGCGGCGGCGTATCCGCGATGGCCCGAGGAGGCGAAGAGGGGCAGCTCGGGGGGTTCCTCGAGTACATGGACAGGCTCCGCAACTACGAGCGCTCAGGCGTGCCGCGCGGCGCCGGGACCGACTCCGACGACGGCTTCGACCTCAGCCGCATGCGCCGCCTCCTCCGCCGCCTCGGCGACCCCCACACCCACTACCCGGTGAGTTGGCTGATAACCTGTGACTCTGCTTGGGATGCGTTAAGCGTGGCCAGTAATAGACAGTCATTGTGTTCGTAGTGATTGTGACTGAGGAATAGATTTGTTTGCAAGGATAAATAGTGAAGAATGGAAGGATTAATCTGAGTGATTGCGTTTGTAGTCTGTCCATATCGCCGGCACCAAGGGGAAAGGTTCGACTGCCGCGTTCCTGTCTAATATCATGAGGGAGCAAGGATACAATGTGGGCTGCTATTCCAGGTATTCCATCATATCACCAACCTCCATGTATCATTTAATCCATTTCATAGTACCTATTAGACCACACAATCAAGAGAATTCTATGGTGCTGATGTCTATGCAGTCCACACCTTCTAACAATCCGAGAGCGCATTTCTGTTGGACAACATGGAAGCCCTGTTTCAGCTGCGTCGTTGAGGGATCTTTTCGATCTGGCCAAGGAAGCTATCGATGAATCAATCGAATCAGAAAATGGATCCCTGACACACTTTGAGGTATATTTTTCATAGTTATTTTTAAGTTATAGATTTAGTTGGTTTTTGCTTTAATAAAATGATGATGATGTGTACTCAGATGTTTTTTTGTCTGTCCCTGAATGAGAGCCTACAATACCAGTAAATGATAAGCATGGCAAGAAAAATAGCATAGGCAATACGTCATGGATTTTCCTTCATTAGTTTGCATCTCACCTTACTGCATTGAACATTACAGGCTGTGATGCCATTTTTCCTGTTCTAAATTATGCCATCTAACTTTTTCTTTGCATATTGGCAAAGCCATTGTAGTCTAAATCTCAATTCTACACCTGAACTTACTGTAACAAGCAGGAACACATGGACATTATCCAGGTGACATTTGATGATGCATGTAATAAGCAGGAATACATCTACAGCCCTGCTCTTTTTAGCTGCCTTGGTCATACTGCGTAAGAGTTGCTTCTACTTATTAACGTCTGCCAACAATTCATCTCTAGTTGATAGCAAATTTCTTACACACCCGATTATGATAAGATGCCCTGCATTGTGGCATTGTGCACATCTAACCACATTAAAAACCCTGTAGGCATTTTTTTTAAGACAATCACTGTTGTTACTTCACTTCTGATGATCATGCACTTAAAATATACTTGCTATTTTGCAGGTTTTTACTGCTCTTTCATTTCTCCTATTCTCACGAGAAAATGTTGACGTTGCCATTGTCGAAGTAAGTTGTGTATTACTGGCACTGATACTGTTGTTCAGTTAAAAGTACTGTTTGCGTTTACGTATTCCTGTAAGTTTCAAGGGTGGATTAAACTCATATCTTTGTTATCAGAGAAGTTTTCTAACATTTATGGACTTTTGTACTGACTTGGAAATTCAGTCACAAGAATGCACCTGTTGAACTGAAGTTTCCTAACATGTATGGACTTTTGTACTGACCTGGAAATTCGGTCAAAAGAATGCACCTATTGTACTGAACTGCTGGAAAAATGTTATAGGATGGTGAAACTTGCCTTGTAATTGTGCGGTGGATCAGTTGTCTTCTGCCCACCTCTGATCTTCTGCTTTGGACAGTCCACTAAGTCTTGTATCTTTAAGAAATATTAGAATATGGAGACAGAAAAGTAGGTCCACTAATTTGGTACTTAATTGAACGTGTTACTCAGAAATGAAATATATGAATGACATAGTGTAGCCATCTTTATGAAGTGGTTAATCCATTGACATTTTTTATAGCACTGATCTCAAGTATCTCAGCCTCTAGTGTTGAAAAATGATCTTTGAGTTATAAGTTATATCACTTACAGTGACTAAATAGTAACTTGTTTGTTTATTGATTGCCTAGGCAGGCCTTGGGGGAGCTAGAGATGCCACAAATGTCATACGAAATAGTGAACTAGCTGCAGCAGTCATAACAACAGTTGGGAAAGAACATTTGGCTGCTTTGGGTGGTTCCCTCCAAAGCATAGCAGTGGCAAAGTCTGGAATTATCAAGGAAGGACGACCAGTTAAGTTGTTCTCTCATCTTTGTTCCTTTTCATTTCCATCATCCTTTCTTTTCCCTTGCTTGTAGTTTCAGATTATAGTCGAATTACTTCAGATAGCTGTGCAGTTTAGTGTTGTTGTCTCTTCAAAGAAATGGTTGGTAATGGTATGTCGATGTTACACTTGCTGTTCCATGTTCATGATAGTTCACCATTATTTTAATAGGCATCGTCTTGTGCTTCTTCAGTAAATTGGAGACTTACTTTTCCTTAATATTATGTGGTGACATTTTAACCTTCAGGCCATATAATATCATCCTTGTATAAGAGGAGCTTCTGATACTGGTCGAGTTTGTAACCTGAATATCAAACATTATTCCAGGTTGTCATTGGTGGTCCATTTTCAACAGACATCGAGCAAATAATTCGGGATAGAGCGTTCTTGACACAATCTCCTGTCATATCTGCTTGTGATACTGGCGCCAGGAGCATCACAATATGCATTGGACGAGACTATGCAAAGCCTTATCAAAGCTGTGACATTGTCGTGAAGATTTCAGGCGATATGCCATTGGTAGAAACCAACCTTATCTACTTTCATCTGAAATTAACAGAGTATAGAGCTTTCCCCTCTGCTTTTCAAGTCCTCTAAATGACAGGCGCAAATTTATATTTTGCAGTCTGTGGAATTGCATGATGTTAAACTCCAGCTGCTGGGAGACCATCAGCGTCAGAATGCCGTCACGGCTTCTTGCACAGCCCTATGTCTCCGTGAGCTAGGTAAGGAAACATGTTGTTTGATGATGGTCCATCTCAATCTGCTTCCATTCATTAAAGTACAGTTACTCTAGCA
This sequence comes from Thinopyrum elongatum, assembly GCA_011799875.1. NCBI lineage: Eukaryota > Viridiplantae > Streptophyta > Magnoliopsida > Poales > Poaceae > Thinopyrum > Thinopyrum elongatum. The sequence continues at coordinate 509,828,014 of CM022297.1, forward strand.
TTGGTATGGTCTTTATTTTGAATCTTCATTCTATTGCTGCTTCTGAATGAGACTAGTGCTGGAGGACTGAATATTTGCTTTTCTTTCAGTTCCTTTTTCACCTTATAATGCACATTGCTTAATCTGCACAACTCTGACGAATTTTCTCTCGTATCCATGGATTTGGGAAGTTAAGGATGGAATGTATCCAATGCATTTATCCGAGCTGGTTTAGAGAAGACACAACTGCCTGGGAGAAGCCAATTCCTGACACAAGATGAAGCCTCGGTCCTTGGGCTCGACGGAGCATCCACCATTCTAATCGACGGAGGTTTTGTCTGATAATCACCTGTCCTTCCTTCCTTATTTCCCTTCACTGTTGCCGTAGCCAAAGGTACCATCTGATGTTCCAATCATCTTCCAGCCCATACCGAGGCGTCTGCAAAGGCACTGTCAGACGTGATAAAAACCGTCGAACCCGAAGGGCCTGTGGCCCTCATTGTCGGAATGGCCAGCGACAAAGATCACCTCGCATTCGCCGCACAGCTTCTCTCAGGCAAGATAGTTCTTTAACTCTACCCCTATGTGGTTTGGCCGTCTCATAGTTGGTTCATTCAGACTGAAGAACGTCGTGATTTTTCCCTCCATTGCCTCCCGCAGGCAGAAGGCCCGACGTGGTGCTGCTGACGGAGACAGGGATCGCGGGAGGGACCGCACGCTCCATGCCGGCCTCGTCGCTGAAGGACATCTGGACGGGCGTCGCGTACGGCCTGGACATCGAGTGCGTGGACATCGGGGCCATCACCGGCGACGAAGCCCCGGACCACCTGGCTGCTGCAGGCTCTGGTGAGTCCACGCCGATGTTGATCGGGTGCGGAGCCGTGCCGTTCTCCCGCGACCTGATGAAGGCCGCCTCCCGGCTGCTGCGCCGGGCAGACGGCGGGGGCGGCGCTGGCCTCATCTGCGTCACCGGCTCCATGCATATGGTTGCGTCGGTGCTGCAGCAGCTTGAGCAGTAGCTCCCCAATCCCCGTGGCTGCAGACTTGCTGCTGTACATGTTCTCAGTTACATGGTTGGCAGGGCAGGCATGATGCATCAGCATCAGCATCAGGAAGTTGTATATTTAGCGTGTTATTATATGTGCCGCTGAACTACATGCTTACAGTGCATTACATGTTTGGAATCGGTGGGATTAATTAGGCAGCGACGTCATGTTTCGTTTCATGAGCCACCTAGTAGAAGGAAAGGGTCATCTGCGATGAGCATGAACGTCGTCGTCAAGTCCTTGTCTAGTGAGAGTGACGTGTCCCTTTTTTCGCACCCTAGTAGTTGACAAAAAAAATTACTATTTCTCAGGCCACTTCACAAAGCTGTTCATACAGCTTTTTTTATATAACAATAAAAATAATATTCATATTCTTGTTTGTTCCAAGTTATATGCTCTTTTGGCATGTATGGCTCATATATTTTGTTAGTCGGATTTTCGTAAAATTTGGTCTCAAAATTCAAAGACGACGGGTACGGCAGTGATTTGAGTAGCAGCTTCCAGGTCCTGTGGTTGCCACTCTGTCACGTCCTGCGGTTGGCAACAACTGTGCTGCTGCTGCTGCTCGCAGCACATTGTTTTGTAACAGTGACCGTTGGTCTCATCATTCCGCCATACCGGACATGGAAGCGTGGCACACCGGCGTGCAGGCCCCGCGGTATGTTTATACGGTCCGAGGACCCATGCATCTTCGTGTATTCTTTTGGACACAACACTCAAGGGCAGAGCTATGTATAGAAACTGCAGCCAATCTTTTCTCTTCGTTTTTATTCACCTCCATGAACTCCTCTGTTATCAAGAACCATAAATCCGGCCCTAAACGCCCGCGGGCGCGTCCGCGAACAGCGCCCGCCGACCCCTCATATGTTGCGCCGCACATCTACATACATCAAATTTCGATCCTTAAATCCATGCTATTCATGCACGTCGATCATACTATACAAATTGTCCGATTTCAAAAGTTACGGCGCTCACTGGCATCTGCGTGGGCGAAAAGCTCTCCGGAATGGCCCAGCCAGCCATCGAATCCTCCTCTGTCTCAATGGGGTCGGACGGCGTAATCCGCGTCGGCGCTCGGATGGAAAGGGTGTGGGGATCCGGGTGTGGCGAAGGAGACAGCTGCTCCACCATGTCCGAACCTCCCTACGACGCCTCCGCCGCCGCCTCCCTCTCTTGCTGCCGATGTCGCCGCAACTTCCGGGCGATGTTCTCCGCCTTGCAAGTCACAGCCGACGAAGGGACCCCGCCGACGGACGAGGCGGACCGCGTCTCCGTCGCGGCGGTCTGGGTCGGGCTGGACGACATCTCTGGTGGTGGATCGAGACATGTGGTGAGGATTGCGAGCAAGGGTGAAGGACGGCGAGGCTCCGGGCGTGGGAAATGTTAGGAGGGCGGCGGAGAAGGAGGAAGGGTTTGATGTATTTGGTGCAATTTGCAGTGGGGTCGGGATGTCGGATCCGACGTGGCGGGTGTGCCCGGGCGCCCTCATATCCGTCCCATATTTGAGCTGGATATAAGGGGTGCCAGTCAGACCGGGCGTTTAAGGCCCGTTTAAGGAGCCTGTCTGGGTCGAAAAATCGTGACCGGACAGTGATCAGACGGCCCGCCCGGAAGTATGAGGCGGGTTTGAGGCGCCAGACTGTAGATGCTCTAAGCTAGTGTTTGTGGAAAGAAGAAGCATCCCTATCTAGCGTTTGTTGTCAAAGGGAAGAAAAATACCTGAATATCAAGCGAATGTTAGATTTTTAGGCATGACAAATCGAACAATTTTCATGGCATGTTCGCCGGCCGAGGATGACAGGTTTAATTGGCGAGCATGGCAAATCTGTTTGCCAGAAAATTGTCGTGCTTGCAAACTAAATTTAGCATCCTATGTCTATATAAATTGCCATGAAAAACATTTGATTTGACTAAAAAAACAAACACCTGATTTTTAACATTTTAAATAAAAAATATATACTGTAACCGTTGGCATGCATACGACTTCTGGTCGGCAACTAGTCTAGTACCGAGCATAGCTTAGTCGATATTTTTTTGGATTTACTAGGTAATTGTCCGTGCGTTGCAACGGTGGCAGGGGTGGAGCCAGGATTGGGCCAAGCCCGGACCCCAAGCTTGCTTCAGTACTACGGTGTCAAATAGTGCCCATGGTGATAAAGGATTTTTTTCCCCACGCCCCGGGCCCAGGCCCCCAGGCCTGGGTCCTATCTTCGTCGCTGGATGGGGGTATACCTGTTCTAATGGTTCAACACCAACAATAATCCTGTCTTCTTCACCCACTATCTTTATTTCTCCGCTTCCCCAATCCAATCTCACCACATCAGTCAATGACGCATCCGGTTGACAATCCCTCCCTCCACTCCCACTCAAACACATACTTTTTTTTTCTAGGGATGACAATGCCTCATATTTGGGTTCTATTATTGGGCGTTCAACTAATTCATGTCCCCGTATTATCAATGATCATATGCTCATTATATTTGTTGCCATAACAGAGGGAAATAATGTCATGGAAATCGATCAACCACGGTCACATGAACCAAGTTCTAGTATAGCTTTTGAGCCATTTATTTTTCATTATCCATTTCCTTTAATCAAGTAAGAATAAGTCATTCCTTTTTAGCATAAATGTATTCGACATTGTGTGCACAGAAGACAAGGACCTTTATCCCTTATTAACTAAGATCTACTCCATGAGCGCTTAAGATATTCAAATACAATGTTGGGATGTTGCATTTAGCTTCATTTAAGTGTCATATTCTTTGTATAGTGTAATTTATCCAAAATTATTCTTCAATGGAATCCTATTTCATATCATTATTATTAAAAATTTGTACTAAAAATTTGAACAAAGATTGTTAAAATTATTTTCCTGAACCAAATAAATGCATAGTCATCTCACAGAACTGGTAAATAGACTACATTGGTAAAGAAGGAAATGTGAATTAAACATTTCTTACAGATTTACGAGTACACTGAAAAGTTCCCTCCGATCACAAAGTTGTCGTACCAGCCAAGCTCCTCCACTTTCGGACTCACTATTGACGAAAGGTGGGACGAAATTTTGAGCGTAAGATGGGAAACGCTCTGTTTCCTTTAGGTAGTAGAGAAGTAGAGATTTGGGCAGCTAACAACTTTTCTCTTTTTGCGGGTAAATAACTTTGTTCTTTGAGTGGCAAGCCACGTGCCCTTTGACGGTAAGGTATCTACGGTGACTTTGTCAATCTTAAACCATATTGGGTCAGTCTCTTGACAGTCTTGAAGGTGCTTATCGGATAATGTGTCTGTGTGCGTTCATTCAGAGGCGAGTGTGTGTGAACGTCTGCATTTTGTGAAAAGAAAAAAGAACCAGTCTTAGTACCGCTCGCGCAGCACGTTGTTTTGCAAAGCGATCGTACATTGTATCCATCCCTTGTATCCGTCCCTTGCGACAATTTTCTACGTTTACACCTTTGAGTTTAACTACTATATCTTGGACGCAGCTGGGAGTCCCAAGTCCCAAGTCTGAAAACATCTATGTGCAAATAGAAGTAGCAAAACAAGCAGAAACAGGTCCTCTATGATCCGGCAATGGCGTAGCCTCTAGGAGGCTGCTGCTCCGTCCGTTCACAAATGTGGATTATACCCTAACTCTCTAGTAAATCAACGACAACTTATTTTGGAACGAAGAAAGTAGATGTTTATACTATGAACTTCTATATAGGCAAATGCATACGTACACGTTTTAGCTTAGAGTACTTATTTGTTACTCACATGCACGCGTGCCTCCCCGCGCACAGTATATCCAAAAAAAAGGGGTCAAGTCACATGTTTCTACTACTACTTGTCCTGCTGCCAGTACCGTAGCACCTACGTATATCGTACGCCGGAATCGGCGGCACAGCACCCAGGAAGAGGCTACTATACAGCATGCGTGACGAGCGCGTGTTACGTACAAGAGGCATCGCGTATCCGTAGACCCGACGACTCGACCAATGCAATACCAAGTACTCCTATATGCATGGTTTCACAAAACGAACAGACCAAAGGAATGAACAAGCACACAGATCTGCAGCATACGTACGGCATGGAAGTGCGAAACAGGCCCATGCATGCACGGCACACACACGCCGTCGTGCATGGGCGTTTGAGCTGCATGCATCGGCATGGCACGTGGGCGCGCTCCGCTGGTTACCGTAGTTTGAGGGAGCCGCCGTGGGTTCTGCCGCGAGATGGATGGCCATCTCCGTACAGCAGCGCACGGAGGGGCGGCTGCGCGCCAGTTGCCGGCAAAGGTACCTCCTTTTGTCAAAATTTCAAACTTAATATTACATAGTCTTAGATTTGTTTTCTACAAACTTAATCAAACTTTGTAAAGTTTGACTCATAAGGAAACGAGCAATCAAATCGGATTGCCTTTGGATGTCAAAAATCTCTTGCCGTATCTTAGGCAATATATAGGATTTGAGAAAGAAAAAAATTGGTAGGAAATTATCATAACACCCTCCCTGAGAGTCGAGTGTGACCAAGAAGTCGGTTGCAGCCATGGAGTCGCAGCGGACCAAAATATCTGGCTTGTTTGGGAAAAACGGCAACCACCCGTCCCCTCCCTTGCACCACCACCGGCCTCTTCACTTTCTTGCAACGCAACCCTCCGCTCCCGCTCGCATCCCTTCTCCTCCCCCATCCCCTCCCTTCGCGGCCTGCTCTACCCGTGCCATGAGCCCCACGCCCATCCACGCCTCCGCCGTCCTGCGCCGCCGCGCCATCGCCGACGACCTCGGCCTCGTCGCCAGCGCCGCCGACGACGCATACTGGGCCGCTGCGCCCCGCCTCTACGACTTCTCCAAGCACCACCTCTTCAAGCACGAGGACCACCTCAAGCCGGACGCCACGGAGCACGACGACAACGACATCAACCCTGTTAGACTGTATAGGCTCTGTATTTACACATGTATATCGTAACATTGTATTCCACTCATTATATATATGTGGTAGGCCATCCCTAGAGGGTTGTGCCGGTTCCCCCAAACCTATTGTCTCACATGGTATCACGCTAGGTTACGATTGCTTCCGCTAAACCCTAATACCCGCACCGCCGCCGCCGCCGCCGCCGTCATCATTGCTGCCGCTCCCGATCGCGCCATCGCCATGTCGAGCGCCGCCACGTCTGGTTCCACCACCGCGGGGTTCCTGCCGGCCTCCCTCGCGGCACTGCTGTCCCTCCCGCTGGACGCCGCCGCTGTGCCGGCCCCGCTCGGGACCCGGAGCGTAGGCTCCTTCTTCTCGACTCCTCCCGCGTCCTTGTCGTTCGGGCGTGAGCTCGCGGTGCACACCGCTGCTGCGTCGTCCGCCTCTTCTACTGCGGGTGTTGTCCCGTCGCTACCGCCGGTGGCGCCCGAGTCCGCCTTGATGGCGGGGCTGTCGGCGTCGGGCCCGGCTGCGGCGCCATCTGCCCCCGCGCCCTTTGTTCCTCCGGCCGCGTCCCCGGTCACGCTGACGGCCTCTATGGTGCCCTCACCCCAGGCCGTCTCCTCGATGGGATCGTCGCCACCGCCGCCGTTTCACTTCGGCCACCTCATCACCATCAAGTTGTCGTCAGACAACTACATCTTCTGGCGTGCGCAGGTCCTTCCGCTTCTTGGGAGCCATTACCTGCTTGGCTACGTCGACGGCTCTCTCCCTTGCCCCCCCCGCGCTGGTGGACAGTGTGCACGGTCCGGTCTACAATCCGGCCCACCGTGTTTGGACGGGGCAGGACCAGGCGAACCTCTCCTCCATCCAGGGGTCGCTCTCTCCGGCTGTCGCCGGGCTTGTTGTCTTCGCCAAGACGTCTCATGAGGCCTGGACCATCCTTGAGCGCTCGTTTGCGGCGCAGTCTCAGGCTCGTGTCTCTGCGCTCCGTCGTCAGCTTGGCGAGTGCGAGAAGCTTGACTCCACGGCCACGAAGTTCTACAACAACGTCAAGGGCCTTGCTGACACGTTGGCCTCCATTGGACAGCCGCTCACCGACTCCGAGTTCAACTCCTTCATCGTCAACGGGCTCGACGAGGAGTATGATGCTTTGGTCGAGATCATCAACGAGCGGAGTAACTCGACTCCCATGATGGCACATGAGGTCTACTCCCGCCTTCTCCTCACCGAGCAGCGTGTCGAGGCGCGCCGCTCCAAGGCCAGTCACGGCTCCCTCTCCGCCAACGCCGCCACTAAGGGTGGCCGCAGCTCGTCCAAGGGGCCGCCCCCGGTTTCGTCTTCGTCATCTTCGGCTCCCCCCGCGTCCGCAACCCTACCAGGGGCCGGTGGTCGACGCGTGTGTCAGTTGTGTGGCATTGAGGGGCACTGGTCCTCCAAGTGTCACAAACGCTTTCAGCGGAGTTTTCTTGGTCTTGGCAATGACGGCAAGGATACACGCAACTTTGCCCGTCAGGTTGCCATGGCTGATCGTCCGGCGCCGCAGAAGCAACAAGGACACACTCAGTCCTACTCCATCGATCCCCACTGGTACATGGACTCTGGGGCGACGGAACACCTGACGAGCGAGATGGGGAAGCTTCACACTCGTGAACCCTATCATGGCTCCGACAAGATCCACACCGCCAATGGAGCAGGTATGCACATCTCTCATATTGGTCAAGCATCTCTTCTCACTAGACATGCCAATAGGAGTCTTCAGCTTCGCAATGTTCTTAGAGTTCCATCTGTGACGCGTAATCTTCTTTCAGTTCCTAAACTCACACGTGATAATAATGTGCTTTGTGAATTTCATCCTTTTGATCTTTTTATTAAGGATCGGGGCACGAGGGACATTCTTCTTAGTGGGCGGCTGTGCCAGGGCCTCTACCGTCTGGAGCATCCTCGCGTCGCTCGCGTTTTCAGTGGAGTTCGGGTATCTCCGTCACAGTGGCATGCTCGTCTTGGTCACCCGGCCACACCTATTGTCCGTCATGTTTTGCGTCGTCATGAGCTTCCTAGCTTGTCTAGTAATAAAGATGTAGCAGTGTGTGATGCTTGTCAGCAGGGGAAGAGTCATCAACTTCCTTTTTCGGAGTCCAGTCATGAGGTGAAACATCCTTTAGAACTTGTGTTTTCAGATGTATGGGGTCCTGCTCAGACTTCTGTCAGTGGTCACAATTATTATATCAGTTTCGTTGATGCTTATAGTCGCTTTACCTGGCTTTATCTTATTAAACGTAAATCTGATGTGTTTGACATTTTTGTTCAGTTTCAAAAACATGTTGAACGCCTTCTCAAGCACAAAATTGTTCGTATCCAGTCGGACTGGGGGGGGGGGGGGGCGAGTATCGCAACCTTAACTCCTTCTTTCAGTCGCTTGGGATCGCTCACCGTTTAGCATGTCCACATACACATCAGCAGAATGGTTCAGTAGAACGTAAGCATCGTCACATTGTTGAAGCTGGTCTTACTCTTTTGGCCCATGCATCTGTTCCGTTTCGGTTTTGGAGTGATGCTTTCACCACCGCATGTTTTCTCATAAACCGTACTCCCACTCGTGTTTTAAACATGAAGACTCCCATTGAGGTTCTCCTTAATGAACAACCTGATTACACCTTCTTCAAGGTTTTTGGGTGCGCTTGCTGGCCGCATCTCCGTCCATATAACAAGCGCAAGCTTGAGTTTCGCTCCAAGAAGTGTGTCTTTCTTGGCTATAGCTCTCTTCATAAAGGTTACAAATGTCTTCATGTTCCCACCAATCGTGTCTATATATCTCGGGACGTCGTGTTTGATGAGCATGTTTTTCCCTTTGCCAAACTTCCTGTGTCCACCGCTGAACCACCATCCATGCATTCATCCTCTATTGCTTCTGACCAATTTAATGATGTTGCATGATCTCCTATATTGCTGCCTAACCATGGTGCAGGCACTGGATGTGGGGCTCGTTTGGAAATTTTAGAGGCGCCATCGCCTCCTTCATCGTCATCGCCTTCCTCGTCGGCACCACCAGTCGTGCACGATGACCCTATGGCATCCTTGCATGGCCTCGGTACCCGTGCCCATGCACGACCGGTCGATGCCCCCGCGCTCTCGCCCGCTTCGTCGCCCGTTCGGCCCGCGACGCCGGCCATGCCAACGACGCCTGGGCCGGTCTCGCCCGTCGCTGACTCGTCGCCCATGATGACTGGGCCGGCCTCGCCCGTCCTCGCCTCGCCGCCCGCGGCGACTGGGCCGGCCTCGCTCGTCCTCGCCTCGCCGCCCATGGCGACTGGGCCGGCCTCGCTCGCCCTCGCCTCGTCTACGGCGTCTGGGCCTCTGTCACCCGGGCTGGCCTCTCCCGGGCTGTCTTCAGCACCATGCAACCCGGGGTTGCCTGGTACTGGGACGCCTCTGTCGCCCTCGCCCAGTTCTGCTGCTACTGGCTCCTCTGGCGCCGCTCCATCGTCGTCCTCGACTTCGCTGCCTCCTGCTGCTGCTCTGCGCCCTCATACACGCAGTCGCAGTGGTATTGTTCAGCCTAAGCAGCGTCATGATGGCACTGTTGCGTGGTTGGCTGCATGCATGACTGCAGCACTTGCGGATCCCTCCTCCGAGCCGCGCATGTATCAAGCTGCTATGCGCATTCCTCATTGGAGAGAGGCTATGGAGCAAGAGTATCAAGCTCTTCTTCGGAATAAGACATGGGCTCTTGTTCCTCCACCGTCACGGGTTAATGTCATTGATTCTAAGTGGATTTTCAAAGTGAAGAAGCATTCTGATGGGTCCATTGAGCGCTACAAAGCTCGTCTTGTTGCTCGTGGGTTTCGATAGCGCTATGGTCTTGACTATGAAGACACCTTCAGTCCAGTGGTCAAACCTACTACCATCAGGCTTCTTCTCTCTCTTGCCGTTACTCGAGGTTGGTTTCTTCGTCAGCTGGATGTACAAAATGCCTTTCTCCATGGTGTGTTGGAGGAAGAGGTTTATATGCGCCAGCCTCCGGGTTTTTCTGATCCAGACCGTCCTCATCATCTCTGTCGTCTGTCCAAGGCGCTTTATGGTCTGAAGCAAGCTCCCCGTGCTTGGCATGCTCGTCTTGGCATGGCTCTTCGTGCTCATGGTTTTGCATCGTCGACTGCTGACTCCTCACTGTTTCTTCTACAGAGGCCTGAGGTTACTATGTACTTGTTGGTCTATGTGGATGATATTATTCTTGTCAGCTCCTCTCAGTCGGCTGCTACAGCTCTTGTTCACTCGCTTGGTACTGATTTTGCGGTCAAGGATCTTGGGAAGCTTCACTACTTCCTTGGTGTGGAGGTTACTTCTTGGGCTGATGGTCTTGTTATGACGCAGAAGAAGTACTCCTTGGATTTGTTGCAGCGAACTGGGATGCTTAAGTGCAAACCGACGACTACACCCATGGCTACCACTGACAAGATCACTGCTGTTGATGGTGAGCTTCTGTCTTCTGCTGATGCAACGGAGTACAGGAGTATTGTTGGTGGTCTTCAGTACTTGACGATCACACGCCCGGACATCTCTTTTGCTGTCAACCGAGTTTGCCAGTATCTGCAGTCACCCCGTGACACTCATTGGTCTGCTGTTAAGCGCATCTTGCGCTACATTCGATTCACGGTGTCTCACGGCTTGCATATTCGACCGACCTCCTCTGGATGTCTCTCGGCGTATTCTGATGCGGATTGGGCTGGCAGTCCGGATGACAGGCGATCTACGGGGGGTTATGCTGTGTTCTTTGGCTCTAATCTGATCGCCTGGAGTGCTCGGAAACAGGCCACTGTCTCACGTAGCAGTACTGAAGCTGAGTATAAGGCTATGGCCAATGCGACTGCAGAGATTATCTGGGTACAGTCTTTGCTTCGGGAATTGGGTATATCCCAATCACAGTCTCCTGTTCTTTGGTGTGATAACATCGGTGCTACATACCTCTCTGCAAATCCGGTATTCCATGCCCGAACGAAACACATTGAAGTTGACTATCACTTTGTGCGTGAACGTGTCTCTCAGAAGCAACTACAGATCAAGTTCATCTCTTCCAAGGATCAACTTGCAGACATCTTCACCAAGCCATTGCCTCTACCACAGTTTGAGACTTGTCGGCGCAATCTTACCCTTCTAGATTCTTTAGGAAGTGGCTAAGATTGAGGAAGGGTGTTAGACTGTATAGCCTCTGTATTTACACATGTATATTGTAACATTGTATTCCACTCATTATATATATGTGGTAGGCCACCTCTAGAGGGTTGTGCCGGTTCCCCCAAACCTATTGTCTCACAAACCCCAAGCCGGAGCACGACGACGGCCACGACATCAACCCTAAGCCGGAGCACGACGACCACGACCTCCCCAAGCAGGAGCAGGAGCAGGAGCAGGAGCGCGACCCAGCGCCGCGCCCGGACCCGTCCCCGCCAGCGCCTTCGCCCTCGCCGCTGCCGATGAAGCCCAGCGCCCACCTCTGCCTGCTCGCGCTCCAGGGCACCGGCCTCGGCTGGGGCGTACGGAAGCGGGTCCGCTACGTCACCCGCCACCGCGCCACGACGATCGCCGCGTACGCCCTCTGCCCGCGCCGCCCGCCATCGTCGCCGAGACCGCGGGTGATCGCCGTCCAGCGCCCGCCGCCGGCGTCCACCAGAACGCGAACGCGGACGAGCGCAGCTCCAGCAACGTTAAGACCAAGGACCTGCTCGGGCTGCTTGGGGAGACGCAGGCGGACGAGGAGGGCGGAGAGAGTGGCCGCCAGGAGGAGGAGGAGCCCGAGGCGCCGGCCGTGGCGGCGGAGAAGACGACCAAGAAGCGGAGGAGGAGGAGCCCGAGGCGCCGGCCGTGGCAGCGGAGAAGACGACCAAGAAGCGGAGGAGGAGGAAGCCCGGCCGTGTCCACAGCTTCAGCCTCCCCAAGAGGAGGATCCGAAAGCCAGCTCCCGCAAGGTGGTCAAGAAGGAGAAGAAGACGAACCTGCCTTGTAATAGGATGCACTTATTGTACTGAACTGCTGGAAAAATGTTATAGGGTGGTGAAACTTGCCTTGTAATTGTGCGGTGGATCAGTTGTCTTCTGCCCACCTCTGATCTTCTGCTTTGGACAGTCCACTAAGTCTTGTATCTTTAAGAGATATTAGAATATGGAGACAGAAAAGTAGGTCCACTAATTTGGTACTTAATGCAACGTGTTACTCGGAAATGAAATATATGAATGACATAGTGTAGCCATCTTTATGAAGTGGTTAATCCTTTGGCATTTTTTATAGCACTGATCTCAAATATCTCATCCTCTAGTGTTGAAAAAGAGTGAATTCCGGTTTTTACCCCCTCTTTTGACAACTTTGACACTAATTACCCCATTTAGCAGGATTTCATCCGTTTTACCTCATTTAGCAAAAGTGTTACCATAATTTACCCTGTTTAACATTTTGTGAGCTTTCTGACCGATGGGTCCCAATTGTAAGGTCCAGCTAGCATGCCAAATCGACGGGTTTTTTCCTTATGGTTTTTCTGCATGTCGAACCGGATCGCCATAGCTTATGCCGACCAGCCAGGCTCGATCTCGAGATCGCACCGAAGCAGCTCAGGAAACATATAACAACACTCTACCGGTCAACATATTTTCTAATACGGGAAAGGAAAGTTCTAAAACATCATTTACATAGTTCATTCTTGACTAGGTATTCAGATATGTACGTGCATCAAAGTTAGTGAAGCAGTATATTTACACCATTGTTAATCTAATCCACAGAATCATGCATACTTAAGGTCGTATATGATAATACTGAAGAAAAGCATACTCCCTCCATTCTACAATGTAGTGCACATGGTTTTTTCTTAAAGTCAAAGATCACAAAGTTTGACCAAGTTTTGTTGAGAAAAATATCTACAATAGAAATACAAAATAAATATAATATGAAAGTCGATCTTGTGTTTTCTGTAGTGAGATGAATTGAAAATATACATGTAGATACTTTTCTCTATAAACTTGGTTAAAGTTGATGAAATTTGACTTCCTAAAAACTTTATAGGCACTAAATTATGAAACAAAGGGAATACATAATTTCAGATTATATCAGTAACAATTTCTTCTATAACTTATTCAATAGGAACATGCCATAGGTGGGTTTTGTTTCTTGATGGTTTTTTTCCTATGTGGCATGCCCTGGACCTTACAATTGGCACCCATCGGTCAGAGCACTCACGAAATTTTAAACAGGGTAAATTATGAAAACAATTTTGCTAAATAGGGTAAAACGGATGAAATCCCGCTAAATAGGGTAATTAGTGTAAAAAATGTCAAAATAGGGGGTAAAAACCAAAATTCACTCGATGAAAAATGATCTTTGAGTTATAAGTTATATCACTTACAGTGACTAAATAGTTACTTGTTTGTTTATTGATTGCCTAGGCAGGCCTTGGGGGAGCTAGAGATGCCACAAATGTCATACGAAATAGTGAACTAGCTGCAGCAGTCATAACAACAGTTGGGAAAGAACATTTGGCTGCTTTGGGTGGTTCCCTCCAAAGCATAGCAGTGGCAAAGTCTGGAATTATCAAGGAAGGACGACCAGTTAAGTTCTCCCATCTTTGTTCCTTTTCATTTCCATCATCCTTTCTTTTCCCTTGCTTGTAGTTCCAGATTATAGTCGAATTACTTCAGATAGCTGTGCAGTTTAGTGTCGTTGTCTCTTCAAAGAAATGGTTGGTAATGGTATGTCGTGTTACACTTGCTGTTCCATGTTCATGATAGTTCACCATTATTTTAATAGGCATCGTCTTGTGCTTCTTCAGTAAATTGGAGACTTACTTTTCCTTAATATTATGTGGTGATATTTTAACCTTCAGGCCATATAATATCATCCTTGTATAAGAGGAGCTTCTGATACTGGTCGAGTTTGTAAGCTGAATATCAAACATTATTCCAGGTTGTCATTGGTGGTCCATTTTCAACAGACATCGAGCAAATAATTCGGGATAGAGCGTTCTTGACACAATCTTAATGTGCATGAGTATGCTAAAAATATATGTTTGACACTATTAAACCACTACCATATTCATAGCCCCGTTGCAACGCACATGCAATTAACTAGGGATTGCGAGCAACATTAACTAGGGGGAAGTCGGCGATGAAGCAATTGGATCGTTCGCCGATTCCTATCATTTTCCCTTGAGGAAATGTTGGATCTATCAGAAATCTAGGGAAGGAGTGGATGGCGAATGCTGCAAGCCATCCGAAGTTACAGACAATGGGAATGACTATAGCAACTTGATGAGCTCAAAGAAAAGGCATGCGAGTTTGGAGTAGGTTGACAATGTAGGTGATGTAATGACTGAAGAGCTGAAGGCGGTCAAGGGCCTTGTGATAGATTAATTGTTCTATCCATGGATTAGGGGCGTCGACAATTTATTGAACTTGAAGCCTAGGAATTCATGGGCATTCAACTAGTATTCTCCCAGAACTTGAGGCATAACCATTTTCGATGAACCTCCAAATGGTACCGTAGTCGATCCTTGGGGTAAGTTGTCAGTTGTAATGCCCAAGTCAAATGGTTCCTGCTCAATAGAAAGTGATAAAATGACATCTTGTTTCATCTTATACTCCCTCCGTTCCAAAATATTTGTCTTTCTAGAGATTTCAACAAGTGACTACATACGGAGCAAAATGAGTGAATCTACACTCTAAAATATGTCTATATACATCCGCATGTGATAGTCCATTTGAAATATCTAAAAAGACAAATATTTAGGAACGGAGGGAGTACTAGAAATAAAAAGATGAGAAACTAGGATACCTTAACTTTGCCATCTTGTTCCATAACATCTTGTTCTAGAATATCATGCTCTGATGAATTTCCTTTTTTACTGGACCTTTTCCTTTTCAAATTCGTAGAGCGAGCCTGAAACAAATACAAATTTAGTGAGCAAACATGTGTGAATTTGGGTTCTTATTTTTCACAAAAGAAGAACGTAATATAAGCAACAATACCATTTGTTCAGCTTCCTTCTGTGCAGCCTTCTTCTCCTTTTGTGCAGCCTTTTTCTTCTCCCTTTCATCAGCTTTCTTCTTCTTTTCGTTTGCTTGACGAATAAGCTTATCAACCTTAGATTCTTTTCTCAACGAAGGAGGACGTCCAGCACATCTAACAGCTTTAGGCCTTAGTATAGTCTTACTTGCTGTTTTCCCATTACAGGGTGCATCTTCCTGTGCACCAACCGGATCCTTATTATTTTTGTGGCTTAATGCCGTCATCATCGCTTGAAATAGACATATCACTTGATTCTTGAACAACATAAGTTTCATCATCCATTCCTATAAGTCATGAAAAATTTAAACGTTCATGTTCAAAGGCAATATAACTAAATTGACATGCTGACTTATTGCGCTGAAATTTGGCATGTGAACCACGAACTAGACAAGTTTTATATTGTCAGAAGCAGAGGGGAAAGCATGAATAATGTGCTATAGTTCTGTAGATTCAAAAAGAAAAAGGAGAAATAACAATAGAACAACATGCAAAGGGCCTGGACCTGATCAAGAAAAGCTAGATCGAAGATGCAAAAACTGAACATAGTAGAACAAAATTTTTGGGAAGAACCTTGGTTGCTCCGGCTGCCCACGTCCATGAGCTCCCAGGCACACGCGTACTAAAGCAGAATGTTGGCCGCCGCGTCGAAGTTAGGCAGCCACCGGCTGCAGCCAGAGCAGTTTAGGCCGGCGGCGGCCACGATGTCATTCGCCCTATAACCCTAGCGGCCGTTTGGAGAACAGGAGGCGGCGGTCTCGTGAATTGGAAACGACGGAGTCCCAGCGACTGCTCTGCTTTTTTTTACGTTAATAGCGGTCTGTTGCCCTTCGGGGTTCCTCGTTCAGTGCGGGCTTGCGAACACGTCGGACTCCATCCTAGTCAGCGCGTAAAACGTCTGTATCTCTTCCGTAAGTGTAGCATTATTGATAAGTAAGTGGATCACGGACGAACCGGCGACGGCTCCTTTCTCCTACCTTCTTCTTTGCCCCTGTTGCAAGCTTACTCTATTCTTCTCCTCTATTGTGTAATTCCTCTATAATCACTATTCTGTACTGCTACTCATGAGAGAGATCGATCTATACAAGCTAGCCACCATGACCTCTCTTACATACACGCAAGCCGTGAGACGACAACACGTGGCGGCCATCCGTCGAGCCGTGACAGAAATTTAAAGATGTCGGCGTCACATTAATGGTTGATTTCTGTCCCGTCGCTCATGATGCGTGGGAGGCCGCCTAGCCAAAAACAAACAACCAACCATGGCACGAGAAGGAAGAGGTGAGACTTACCTCTATCGTAGAATGAATCTTTCGCCCATTTTTTGATTGTTTTCTGTTTTCTTCAGATTTATATTTGTGGGGAAATCATTTTAGGACTAGTTTCATATGTTGCAATTTCTTTTGACAAGCTCAAACAAATTTAAGTGAATAACATGAGCATAAAAAATATCATCTCTCAAAATAATATAAGTGAAGCATGAGAGAAAATGACAAACTACTCCAAAAAGATATAAGTGAAGATCAAGCGAGTAGTTAAATAAATGGGTAGTTGTTTGAGGACTCTCTCTTATTTAAAAACTTTCAGATCTGAGTATTTTATTAAAACAGCAAGCAAAACAAAATAAAATGACATTTCAAGGATAGCACTCATCATGTGAAGAAGCAAAAACTTAGGTTCAACCGATACTAACCGATAATTGTTCATGAAGAAAGGTGGGATGCCTACCGGGGCATCCCCAAGCTTAGATGCTTGAGACTTCTTGAAATATTATCTTGGGATGCCTTGGTCATCCCCAAGCTTGAGCTTTTGTGTGTCCTTAATTCCTTTTATATCACGGTTTCCCTAAATCTTAAAAACTTCATCCACACAAAACTCAACACGAACTCGTGAGATGGGTTAGTATAAACAAATGCAAAACCTTATTATTCTCTACTGTAGCAAATCACTAAAATTATTATTCAACATTGCATACTAAATGCCTCTGCATATTTAATACTCCTATCCTCAAATAGAATCATTAAACAAGCAAACATATGCAAATAATGCAAACATAACAGCAATCTGCCTAAACAGGACAATCATAGATGTGGTGGGCTCCTACTTCTATGACAAAAAATCATGATAGAAAATGGGCTTTTCATCCTGGGCGGGCCGGGGACACACCTGCATGACATTCTTTGGACCGTCCATGACGGAAAAAATCATGGTAGAAGTGAGGGCGAGGAAAATATCGGGGAGTTCCCGGTTACGGCGGGTGGTCGGGGCCGAGCGATGCACTGTGGTTTGTGCGTTTCTCTCATGTACGCGCGTGTGTGCGAGGCGTTGGCAAACTGAACCGGAGTGATCGCACTAGCTACGTTACTGAACCCGAGCAATCGATCCCTTGGCTGTTAACTGAACCCGAGCGATTCCTTCGCTGCTGACTGAACCCGAGCGATTCCTTCCCTGTTGCCGCTGACTGAACCCGAGCGATCGATCACTGCTGCTACTTACTGAAGCTGATCGAGGCCCCGTGCGAGACGTAGCCAGCCGGTGTTGGGTTGCCTCTCGATGAACAGTGACCGTTGCTACCGTGCGCGCGGTGCGTAGAACGAGTCGAGACGTGGTGAGTCGAGCCGGTTGGTTGGCTGTGGATGAACAGTTCCCGGTGGGGGTTGGATGAACAGGACCCCGTCGTAGTAGCCCGTTGCCGCTGGATGAACAGGACCCCGAGGAGGCCGCCACACCCCAGCCAGTTGGGGGTGGATGAACAGTAACCCCGTGCAGGTTGGATGAACAGTAGCCGGTGGAGAGGCTGGAGGAGGTCGACGGTGGATGAACAGTAGCAGGTGGAGAGTGGAGGAAGTCGACGGTGTGTGAACAGTAGCCCGTGGAGTCCCGTTTTGCGGTACGCCACACCCCTCCCGATGAACAGGACCCCGTTTCGACCGTAGGCGGTCGAAAAGAAGTCCGTTTCCTCCGTTTTGTGGTACGCCTACCCCTCCCGATCAACAGGACCCCGTTTCGATTGTAGGAGCTCGAACCGAAGTCTGTTTCCTCCGTTTTGCGGTACGCCAGACCCCTCCCGATGAACAGGATCCCGTTTTGACCATAGGCGGTCGAACAGAAGGCCGTTTCCTCCGTACGGCGGTACACCAGACCCCGTTTCGACTGTTCCGTCCAAGCAGGCCGGCTCCTGATGAACAGGACGTGTTCCGTTGCCTCCCGATGAACACGACGCTGTTTCTTCATTCCGACCCAGCCGGTTGGCTGCCGTCCGTTGCCTCTCCATGTACGCGTGCCCTGGCCGTATGTATGCGCGAGTAGGCGTTCCAGACCCCACCCCTATGTACATACGTGGCCGTATTTTTTGCCCTGTGGCTGTACGTACGTGTACACGGTTTAGACGGGGCTGCCTGAACTGTTACGTCAGGGGCTTTAGTATGACACGTGCTGCTGCTTGCTCGGCCACAGTTCATCGTTGCAGAGAGACCGATCGACCAGTATGTACGTACACGTTCGCGACCAGACAGACAACGCTACGTATGCTTCGACCGGGTGGGTCCCAGCTCTCAGGGAAGATAAGGACGCACTTCCTTCTGTGCGAAGATATAGCTGGTGGGTCCCAGCTGTCAGGGGGAGGGATCATTTTTTTCGCGCCTAATATGGAGGCACTTCCTTACGTCCGAAGATGTAGCTGGTGGGTCCATCTGTCAGCGTCACCGCGTACAGTCCTCTTCCGATGGCTGTCGTTCGTTGGCCACGTTGACCACGCCGCGCGGACAGCACCCAGGCGGTGGACGACGGCGAGGCCTATGAAGGGAACAACGCGGAGCCAGGGAAGACGAGGCATGTGGATGCCCACGCGGAGGAGAGTACGAGGGTTCACTGTTTCGGCTGCAGTGTAAGGCTGCCGTCGCCGAAGAATGTCAGGGGGTGTGGGTGAGTAAAGGGAAGGCCTGGCCAGTGGTGTGAGTAGTGTGGGGCGGTGATGCCTGCGCGGTAGCACAGCCGACCATGGGAGGCGGGAGCAGGCGGTACGGCCGGAGCTGGTTTGGGCGACTGGAGCAAGCAAATCAGAGGATGAAGAAGCAGCACGGCGGTTGGATTAAGATTCAACGGTCTCTGCTGATAGAATCGTTTGTTGACTAAGTTGACAAAGCGATGCGTACGCGTCAACTTAGTAGGCCCACAAGTCAGCCTCCAAATCGGGTGGGTCTCAGCTGTCAAGGGGAGGAATCATTTTTCTTGCGCGTAATAAGGAGGCACTTTTGCGTACGGAGATGTAGCTGGTGGATCCCGCCTGTCAGTGGGTGAAATCATTTTTGCGCGTAATAAGAACGCACTTCCTTGCGTGCGAAGATGTAGCTGGTGGGTACCAGCTGTCAGGGGGAGGAAACATTATTTTTCCACGCAAAAAGGAGGCAGTTGCACGCGTGCGTGCATGGACGTGGTGCGTCCCCACTGTCAGCCTCTCCATGTACAGTCGTCTTCCGATGACTCTCGCTTGTTGACCACGCCGCATCGAGCGCACTAAGGCGATCGACGACGGCGAGGCCCCAGATGGGAACAACCCGGAGATGGGGAAGACGCGGCAGTGGAGTCGCAGACGGACAGGAGTGCGAAACTACACTGGTTCGGGTGCGCGTTGGGGCTACACTCGGCGGATAATAACAGGAGGTGCGGAGGACGGGTGTCGGTGCAACAGACCCTGGGTCCATGATACGTCTCCATCGTATCTATAATTTTTGATTATTTCATGCCAATATTATACAACTTTCACATACTTTTGGCAACATTTTATATGACTTCTTGGACTAACCTATTGATCCAGTGCCCAGTGCCAGTTCCTGTTTGTTGCATATTTTTTGTTTCGCAGAAAATTCATATCAAACGAAGTCCAAACGTGATAAAAATTTACGGATAATTATTTTAGAATATTTATGATTTTTGGGAGGTGGAATCAACTCAAACAGGGGCCCACAGTGACCACAACCCACCAGGACGTGCCGGGCATCCCCTGGCGCGCCTAGGTATCTTGTGCCCTCCTCGAAAGTTGGTTGGGGCCCTTCTTCTGGCGCAAGAAAGATAATTTACGGACAACAATCGTGTAAAAATTTCAGCGCAATCGGAGTTACGGATCTCCGGGAATTTAAGAAACAGTGAAGGGCCAGATCTGGGGAAGGCGAAACAGAAGAGAACAGAGAGGGAGATCCAATCTCAGAGGGGCTCCCGCCCCTCCGCTGCCATGGAGGCCATGGACGAGAGGGGGAACTCTCCTCCCATCTAGGGGGGAGGCCAAGGAAGAAGAAGAAGTAGGGGGGCTCTCTCCCCCTCTCTCCCGGTGGCGCCGGAGTGCCGCCGGGGCAAGGATCGTGACGGCGATCTACATCAACAATCTTGCTACCGTCAACACCAACTCTCTCCCCCTCTATGCAGCGGTGTAACATCCCTTCTCCCCTCTGTAATCTCTACTTAAATATGGTGCTCAACTCCATATATTATTTCCCAATGATATTTGGCTATCCTATGATGTTTGAGTAGATCCGTTTTGTCCTATGGGTTAACCGTGATCTTGGTTGGTATGATTGTATATTTTATTTATGGTGCTGTCCTACGGTGCCCTCCGTCTCACGCAAACGGAGGGGCCCCCGCTGTAGGGTGTTGTAATATGTTCATGATTCGCTTATGGTGGGTTGCGAGAGTGACAGAAGCTTAAACCCGAGTAAGTGGGTTGTTGCGTATGGGATAAAGAGGACTTGATACTTAATGCTATGGTTGGGTTTCACGACCTTAATGATCTTTAGTAGTTGCGGATGCTTGCTAGCGATCCAATCATAAGTGCATATGATCAAAGTAGAGAAAGTATGTTAGCTCATGCCTCTCCCTCATATAAAATTACAAAAATGATTACCGGTACTTGTTATCGATTGCCTAGGGACAAATGACTTTCTTTTTGACAAAAGCAATCCACTTTTATTACCTTGCAATTTATTCGTAGTTTTATTCTCGCAAAGTACTCGTAGTTTTATTCTTGCAAAATAGTTTCATACTTGTTTTAGGTAAAGAAAACGTCAAGTGTGCGTAGAGTTGTATCGGTGGTCAATAGAACTTGAGGGAATATTTGTTCTACCTTTAGCTCCTCGTTGGGTTCGACACTCTTATTTATCGAAGAAGGCTACAAACGATCCCCTACACTTGTGGGTTATTAGTCCATTGCACAGACTGTGCACAGGCCAGAGACAAGATTACAAGACCAAGATCAGACCAAACAAGGAGGCTCAATTCCTTTGAAGGATCCAAGTGTAAGTCGAGAAGGCCAAGGTGAGCCAGAGGAACAAGGCATCACTAAGGGAAGGACCTACCTTGCCGGGCAGGCGAGCCTGGCAGGGTTGGGTTTTGCCCCGGAAGCAAGCTCCCAGATCATCCCGGCAGGCCTGCCGGTGCTGGCGGAGGCAAGCCACTCCACCGCTCCTCCTCACAAGCGACGCAAGTCATTAATCAAAGCGGTGTCGAGCTCCAAGGTGACTAAGTGGCTGCTTTTTGCCACATGGCAGCCACTTCCTACAGCAAACACCTCCATATGACACCCGTCCTGAGACGTGTCAAGCAAGCAGGCGCGAAGCTGGCAAAACAGCCCGACAGGGCCTGCCGGGCGAGCCGTGATGTGACACTGAGCGGCACATTTAATGCGCTTTGTCAGCCTGCAGAGTTAGATATGATAGCACTGTTAGCTATCTAATCAATACGCAAGGACTGATTTGCCACTGTGGTGACCCCTTAATCTATAAAAGGAGACCCATGGCGACCGTAGAAAGGGTTGGACCCTCGCATATCCATATGCGCGTAGCCACTCTCGTCCCCAGAGCGACCTTGCCGGGCGAGTGTGCTACATTCACCACCCTTATCCACCATCAATCCACCAAAGCAGGAGTAGGGTTTTACGCCTCACAGCGGCCCGGACCTGGGTAAAGACTGCCCGTGTGATCTCTGTCGTGCTGCGGGACGCTTCTCCGCTCTTTGTGCAACGTGCCCATCCCCCCGCCGAACCAAAAGGGGCTCATGGCCCCATAGGTGGACGTGGTTTCCCACGACATATTTGGCGCGCCAGGTAGGGGGATTACTTGCGCGAAACCGAGAGCGTACGCTGCGCGTCATCTTCATCGACATTTTCGTCGTCGACGGCGTCATCGACTATGGCGCCCAAGAGAAAGCCCGGAGCTGCAAATCACCCGTCCACCTCGAAGGCTCTGCCACCCGCGATCGCCGACGTCGTGGGGAATGCGGGGGCTCGCGAGGGTGTGCATGCTGCGAGGGACGTGGTTGGCGCAGGCGGCGCCGTCACCACCTCCCCCGCGGCCGAAGCAGGAACGGGAGGTACTGGGGAAGGACAGCATCAGCAACATCCCGACGGCCATACTCCACGAGGTACGGATGGAGGGATCATTCCGCCTGAACCCCTTCTCCTCGCCAACGGGCACAGTCGCAGTGATGATGCTCGTTCTGGGGCGAACCGCAACCCTCCGGCCGCCACTACTGCGGGCGCGACCGCAGGGCACGCGCCACCCCCAGGGCGGGCTAACCCAGCTACTATGCCCAACGGAGCCGCTGGCCCTCAGGCGCCTCCGCCATGTCATCATGCCGTCCAAACGGCAGGTTCGCAGTAGCAACGGCGCGGCGCGGTCGCCACCGGCAACGTCAGGAGCCGAGCGACACTACGATCTACAACATCATCACCTATGCCAAGCACTGCCTCAGAGGCCATGGCACGAGCCCAACTGCTGTTGAGATTTCCACCGGCGGCAGACCAGATGGATGAGTGGCGAGCCACCATCCAAAGTCTGATTGGTTTTGCCGAGGTGGAAGGATCACAGTGGGCCGGGCCGCCACGGCCTTCCCAGGCAGCAACAATGGCTCGTGCGGCTGGTCGCGCGGGAGGGGCCACCCTCACGGTGCAATCCCCACCACGGCAAGCCGCCCGGGAGCCGCAAAACCAAGCACCCGATGACTTCTCGATGGCCTCGTCAGACCCTCGAGCGCGTCAAGGCCGACAGCGTGCCCCGTAGGGCAGGCGAAGGGAAGGTGCGCGCGTCATCGACGAGCGGCGCCGCGACAACCCCCGCCGGTCCAATGGGTGTGATGGCCCCGACGTCGATGAGCCCGCGCTCCGAGATGGCGGGTGCCTGCCTTTCGAGGTTGGGTGCCCTTCCTTCACCCATGAGCTGCGGCAAGTCCATTGGCCATCCACTCGCACGTTCAAGCCAGAGATACCCGAGAAGTATGATGGGAGACTAAACCCGGCAGAGTTCTTGAGCATCTACACCATCGCTGTTCAAGCAGCCGGGGGAAGAGATGAGAAGGTGTTCGCCAACTACTTCCCTTTGGCCCTCAAGTCAAATGTGAGGTCTTTGCTGATGCACCTGCCGGAGAACTCCATTTCGACCTGGGCTGACCTATGCCACGAGTTCATTGGTGCCTTCACAGGCGGCCATCAAGAACCAGGGCGGCCCAGCGACTTGCAGCTTCTCCAGCAGAAAGAGGGAGAAACTCTACGGAAGTACTTGCAGAGATTCAGTCAAGTCCACAGAAATATCCCAGATATCCACCCAGCTGCCGTGATAGCTGCCTTCCAATCCAATGTGCGCAACCATAGGATACGTTCCAAGATGAACGTTCGGTTGCCCAAGACTGTGAAGGAGCTCTACACTTTGGTGGACAAATGTGCTCGGGTGGAGGAGGGGAGGAAACTTCCTGGAGAGGAAGATTGCGTCGACATCGACTCAGAAGATGACGACGAAACCATCAGTAAGAAGAAGAAGAAGAACAAGAAGCACAAGGATAAGACAGTGATGACTATTGAGGGGCCAGGCACGCCTAGTACCGACAAGAAGGCCAAGGCTGAAGCCCCCGGCAAGGAGGCTACCGCATGCGCTGACTGCCGGGAGGCGGCGGCTGCCGAGAAAGCTGGGAAAAGTGATGGGTCGTACTGTAAGATTCATCGGACCAAGGGCCATGACCTCCAGGAGTGTCATCAGGTTGAGCAGCTCGTCAAGAGACAGAAGGCTGAGTATGAGAAGCGCGATAAGGAAAAATGTCAGAATGGCGCTGGCGGGAAGAGCCGGGGTGGTGAAGCAAATCGCCCCGGCAAGGCTCCTCGGAACCAAGGGAAACCCGCCAAAGGCCGAGAGAAGGAGGATTGCAGTAATGAGAGTGATGGAGGGAATGAAGAGGAAACTAGCGAGCAGGAATTCCAGAAGGCCACTGACGCCCTGTGCATTGACAGGGGTGCATCTTTGCACTCCTCTCACCGCCAACTTAAACAGTGGGCGCGTGAAGTCAATGCCGTGGAGCCAGCGGCAGATTCTCGGAAGCCGCTCAAGTGGTCATGCACGCCCATCATCTTTGATGAAGAGGACCACCCCAATCGCATTACTGCGATAGGGTGGTTGCCGTTGTTGGTCTCACCAACAATTCGCAACCTCAAGGTCACAAAGATGCTGGTTGACGGCGGGGCCGGGTTGAATCTGATTTCCCCAAAGGTTATCAGCAAACTCCAGATAGCAGAGGAAGAACTTAAGGCCTCAGGCACGTTTCAAGGAGTCAATCCCGGCAGGAGCCGTCCTAAGGGAAAGGTTACGTTGCCATTGACATTTGGAGGAGAGTTGAACTACAAGACTGAGAAAGTTGTGTTTGATGTGGTTGACCTCCCCCTGCCGTACAACGGGATCCTTGGGCGCCCGGCCCTGGACAAATTCATGGCAGCATCCCACTATGCTTACAACACCTTGAAGATGCCAGGGCCAATGGGCGTCGTTTCCGTTCCGTCGGACAAGAAAGACACAATTATTTGCGTGGATAAGATGTACCGGGACGCGGTCGCGGCAGAGGTCATGGAAGCCACAGTTCCCGCCAAGGAAAAGCATAGCAGAGGCACTGGCAAGGAATCTGGGAAGCGTACCTCTGTGGAATGTGCCGCGCCCGTTGATGACATGCCAGAGAGTTCCAACAGTAAGAGATCCAAGGCTGCTCCACCCCAAGTGAAAAAGGTCACTGCAGGGCTGGCTGGCGCTGATGGTACTTTCACTATCAGCGCCATCCTTGATGACAAATAGGAAAGCGCGCTCGTTGCCTTCCTGCAGGAGAATATCGATGTGTTTGCCTGGCAACCATCTGATATCCCCGATGTTCCCAGGGAGGTAATCGAGCACCACCTTGCTGTCTGCCCACATGCCCGGCCCGTCAAGCAGAATGTTCGGAAGCAGGCCTTGGAGCGGCATCAGTTTATTGCCGAGGAAATCAAGAAACTTGAAGCAGCTGGTTTGGTCAGAGGAGTACTGCATCCGACATGGTTAGCAAACCCAGTGGTTATGCGCAAGGCTAATGGAAAATGGAGGCTCTGCATAGATTTCACGGATCTGAACAAGGCACGCCCAAAGGACCCATTTCCCTTGCCGCGCATCGACTAGATCGTGGATTCTACTTCAGGATGTGAGTTGCTCTCTTTTCTGGATGCATACCCTGGATACCACCAGATTTTTATGTCCAAGGAAGACGAAGAAAAGACCTCATTCATCACCCCATGCCGCACATACTGCTTTGTGCGCATGCCTTTCGGGTTGAAGAGTGTCGGGTCCACTTTTGCAAGAGCAGTCTAGATTGGCTTTGATCCACAGTTGCACAGGAACATTGAAGCCTATATGGATGATATTGTGGTCAAGACCAAGGATAGATCAACCCTCATCTAGGATTTAGAAGAGACATTTGCTAATCTGCGCAAGATCAACTTGAAACTGAATCCGGAGAAGTGCGTGTTTGGCGTTCCCTCCGGCAAGCTACTTGGTTTCTTTGTGTCCCATCATGGGATAGAGGCCAACCTCGATAAGATCAAGGCTATTGAGCAGATACAGGCACCCAAGACAGTTAAGGATGCGAGGCGTTTGACAGGATGCGTTGCCGCGCTTAGCAGATTCATCTCCAAGTCTGCCGAGCGCGCCTTGCCGTTCTTCAAGATTTTGAAGAGGGCAGGGCCCATGAAGTGGACCCCGGAAGCAGATGCAGCACTACAAGATTTGAAGGCCTACTTGTCTTCTGTGCCTACTTTGGTCGCACCCAAACCACAAGAGCCGTTGCTACTATATCTGGCAGCAACTAATCAAGTGGTTAGTGCGGCCCTAGTAGCGTAGTGGGAAGTAGAAGAAGCAGCCACCTCAGCAAGTGTCCCGCTCGGGGAAGAGGAAGAGAGCGGCCCGGCAAGGCCAAATACGGATCAAGACAAAGAAGAGCACGGCAGCGGAAACAACCCCAAGGAGACGGCAAGGAAGAAGGTGGTGCAGCGCCCAGTATACTTCGTTAGCTCGCTGTTGCAGGGGGCTAGATCCAGGTATTCTGGTGTGCAAAAATTGATCTTTGGCCTTGTCATGGCCTCAAGGAAACTACGCCACTACTTCCAAGCCCATGAGATCACGGTTGTCACCCGCTTCCCGTTGCAAAGGATACTTCGAAACCCAGAGGCCACCGGCAGGATAGTGGAGTGGGCATTGGAGTTGTCCAGCTTTGGTCTGAAGTTTGAAAGCACATCAACAATCCAGAGCAGGGCGTTGGCAGAGTTTATTGTAGAATGGACGCCAACCCCTGATGAAGAAGTACAGGAAACAGTTATCCCCGGCAAGGAAGTGCCCCAAGAATGGATCATGTATTTTGATGGTGCCTTCTCCCTACAAGGTGCAGGGGCTGGCGTGCTTCTCGTGGCTCCCACTGGAGAGCACCTGAGGTACGTCGTCCAGATGCACTTTCCCCGGGAGGAGGCGACCAATAATACAGCAGAATATGAAGGGCTTCTTGCCGGGCTCAGGATTGCTACAGAGTTGGGAATCAAGAAGCTGATCATTCGAGGAGATTCACAACTGGTGGTGAGACAAGTCAACAAGGATTACCAAAGCCGATTGATGGAGGCATGCGTTGAGGAAGTGAGAAGATTGGAGGAGCGCTTTGACGGGTTGCAAACAGAGCACGTACCCCGTGCGGAAAATAGCATTGCTGATCACCTGTCAAAGTGCACTGCGTAGAAGCTTCCTGTGGAACCAGGAACTTTTGTTCTCCATCTTACTCAGCCCTTCGTATCCCCGACAACAATGGCCCGAAAGTGGAGGAAATTGGACTCCGGTAAGCCTCTCCCGGTAGAGCCTTTCGGGGCTCCTGGCAGGGACCCTGCCGGGAACAACTCCCCTTCGATTGCCGGGCTGCACCCTCCTGCCGGGCCACTGGTCCCCGCGGTCGAGGGATGCGCCCCCATGAATGAGGGGGTGCCGCTAGTCCTCATTGCCGAGCCTCAGGCTCCAACTTGGGCAAGGCACATAATCCATTTCCTCCAAACCGGAGAACTTCCTGAAGAGCAAGAAGAAGCTGAAAGAGTAGCCCGGAGGGGCAGTATGTATCAATTTGTCGATGACACACTATACAGAAGAAGGCCCAACGGTGTGAAATTTAAGTGCATTTGCCGGGAAGGAGGAAAGGAACTACTGGCAGAGATACACAAAGGCATATGCGGCTCCCACATTGGATCAAGGGCTTTGGTTGGGAAAGCATTCCGGCAAGGATTCTATTGGCCCACAGCCCTCCAAGATGCGGTTGCGCTCGTCACCAAGTGTGAAGCCTGTCAGTTCCATTCCAAAATATCCATCTGCCTACCCAAGCACTCCAGACAATCCCTTTGTCATGCTCATTTTTGGTCTGGGGGCTCGATATCCTCGGCCCTTTCCCCCGAGCTGCCGGGGGCTTTGAATTCTTGTTCGTTGCAATCGACAAGTTTACAAAGTGGCCGGAAGTAGATGCCGTGAGAAAGGTGACTCCTCAGTCAGCT
The DNA here is from genome assembly GCA_011799875.1 of Thinopyrum elongatum. Classification (NCBI taxonomy): domain Eukaryota; kingdom Viridiplantae; phylum Streptophyta; class Magnoliopsida; order Poales; family Poaceae; genus Thinopyrum; species Thinopyrum elongatum. Next base: position 509,855,815 of record CM022297.1, read on the forward strand.
ATTAAGTTCTTGAAAGGATTGGTGTGCCGCTTTGGGGTCCCTGCCCGGATCATCACCGACAACGGCACCCAGTTCACGAGCCGCGCCTTCATGCAATATGTTCATGCCCTCGGAAGCAAGATCTCATTTACTTCTGTCGCACATCCCAGAAGCAATGGACAAGCTGAGAGGGCGAACGCTGAAGTGCTGCGAGGACTCAAGACAAGAACGCTTGGTAAGCTGCGGAAGCTCGGCAGGTGATGGATCTATGAGTTGCCGGTGGTTCTTTGGTCCCTCAGAACGACACCAAACTGAGCTACCGGGCAGACTCCCTTCTCCCTAGTCTATGGGGTAGAAGCAGTTATCCCCACGGAACTCATTTACGGGTCACCTCGAGTGCTTGCCTATGATGAAGTAGCGCAGGAACAACACATGCGTGACGACGCCGTGCTTCTCGAGGAGAACCGTCTTCGGGCTGCTACGCGTGCTGCACGCTATCAGCAAGCCCTGCGTCGCTATCATAGCCGCAGGGTTCATGCCCGGTGTTTTGAGGAAGGCGACCTTGTCCTTAGGCGCGTTCAGTCTGCCAAGGGTACAAACAAGCTGTCGCCGAAGTGGGAAGGCCCTTACCGGGTAGTACGAGTCACCAGACTTGGCACAGTCCATCTGGAGACCGGAGATGGCATTCAATTGCAAAACTCATGGAATATTGAGCATCTCCACAAGTTCTACCCGTAAGGCGCGGCTGTCGGGCCCTGCCCGGCAGCCACCATTTTGTACAAGCCTTGCCTCAGCTGCATGTAACCCCTTGTACAAAGCCAGGCGCAGACCCTGAGCAACAGAGAAATAAATGAAGCACTGGGGGCCCCCGACAAGTTGCATGCATGCATAAGCATATCATAAGCATCGCATGATTCATGTAGATAGGTTGCATGATCATGTAGATAGATTACATCTGGCATCATCTTCATTTGCATAAACTGCAGGCTCCTGCCGTGAACTTAGTCCTAGGAAGAGGATGTGAAGACAAGCCAGCACTGCGCTCTCCGGTAAGTCAAACAGATAAGTTTCGTCTCTTATCCATACATGTTCCGTGAGTAGGACTTATGCATATGAAAACCTCGCCGCCTCGGAAACAAAGGTGCTCCCATCTACTGACACGAACGCTGCTTCGGTCAGGATGGTCGTAGTGGCCTTTGGCTGAAAGGGGTTGGCGGGGGGCTAGTCTCTCCCAGTGGGTTCTGCGCCCGACAGGCTCAGCCTCACGGCAGCAGTCCTATGGGGTACCGGCAAGGTAGCTTACCGGGATCTACTTGTTTACATGAAAATAGGGAGGCGTTTCACCTCTGCATGGATATCATACATGCACAAGTGCCCGGCAAAGCTTATCTTTTTCATTAATATGCTGATCAACAAGTACAAATCTCACAGAACATAAACATGGATACGAGAGATTACATTATTTGAACTAAAATTTGGCAAATGCCTACAGATTTAAGATTAAAAAAGGTAAGTGCCCCGTAAACTCCTCTCCTTGTCCCTTTGGTCCCAAGTAGTGCGGTGGGAAGAGGAGAGCTCAGGAGGACTGCTCGAGCAGGAGCCCACCCCGGTCCCATCATGGCTTGCCGGGTGCAGCCTGACAAGATCGGGAGTGGCAAGGCTGCGAAGGAGGGGGACCGAAGGAGCAGCTCGGCGGTGCCCTGGTCACCACCTCCAGGACCAGTCAAAAGCCCCAGCACAAGCGCCGACGGGGAAGGCCGTCGGAGCTTAGCTGGAATGCCGCTAGAGGAGGCGAAGGCACCAAGAGAGCGACCCCCCTTCCCGGCGATCGGGAGCCCGGTGATGACGGTGTCGGGGAGGGGAGGGGAAGAACGGGAAGACGAGGCGGCAGGACGTCAGTACGAGACGAACGCGAAGACGCCGGGCCCCCAGCTCGGCACCTCCCCCGAAGAGACGGCGAGCAGCCGCAGCGGCTAGGAGGCTCGACACGCGCCGCTCCCCACCTTGGCGGGCAGGAAGATGCCGCCGTCCTTAGCAAGAATGTGAGATCCGCCGGAAGGAGTAGTCCTGGGATTACCAAGGACCCCATATACTGCATCCCAGGCGAGCATCAAGAGCCCCGGACACCTCGCCAATAGGGTGGCGACCCCCGGCGACGCGCGGCACCAGACCAGACTCACTCCCCAAGCATCAGCACGAGCATTTGACATCGTCGACAACTCCAAGCTAGGACCCGGGGCCCGACCCCGGGCTCTTCCTTTCAGCATACCCAGAAGAAGCAGAAGGCAGAGGAGGAGAGGAATGTGGATGAATGCCTCTGCTCCTCTCCCGCTCCTCCTTTTATAGGCGAGCTGGGGCTGGGGGCTGATTCCCCAGCCAGTACCCGCCGTCCTCCTCCGCCAATCCAAGAAGATCGGGCCCTTGCCTTGATGCTCTCCCGCATCACGCGCCTCCATTACCTACCCCACTAAATGCATGCGGCATACGTGGCTAAGGATAAGGGCGCGGTGGGAAGAGTGAATTGGCAGTTACCCGCCCGTGCGTTAAAGTCATTCACGGGCCATTACAAGAATGGCCCCACCACAATTGGCGTTGCACGACGCGCAGGGAAAACGGAAACTGACCCAAGCTCAGGTTAATGAAGAAGCAAAGAAGATCTCAAAGGGCGGAGCCGTCCTTACATTTCTGTCTGTGCACTGGTTAGGGCCTACCCCGACGACGCCCAGTAGCGCGTTCGTGCTAGGCCCGGGGGCTCCTGTCGGTGCAACAGACCCTGGGTCCATTGCACAGACTGTGCAAAGGCCAGAGACAAGATTACAAGACCAAGATCAGACCAAACAAGGAGGATCAATTTCTTTGAAGGATCCAAGTGCAAGTCGAGAAGGCCAAGGTGAGCCAGAGGAACAAGGCATCGCTAAGGGAAGGACCTACCTTGCTGGGCAGGCGAGCCTGGCAGGGTTGGGTTTTGCCCCGGAAGCAAGCTCCCAGATCGTCCCGGCAGGCCTGCCGGGGCTGGCGGAGGCAAGCCACTCCACCGCTCCACCTCACAAGCGACGCAAGTCATTAATCAAAGCGGTGTCGAGCTCCAAGGTGACTAAGTGGCTGCTTTTTGCCACATGCCAGCCACTTCCTATAGCAAACACCTTCATATGACACCCGTCCTGAGACATGTCAAGCGAGCAGGCGCGAAGCTGGCAAAACAGCCCGGCAGGGCCTGCCGGGCGAGCTGTAATGTGACACTGAGCGGCGCATTTAATGCGCTCTGTCAGCCTGCAGAGTTAGATATGATAGCACTGTTAGCTATCTAATCAGTACGCAAAGACTGATTTGCCACTGTGGTGACCCCTTAATCTATAAAAGGAGGCCCATGGCGACCGTAGAAAGGGTTGGACCCTCAGCTATCCATACGCGCGTAGCCACTCTCCTCCCCAGAGCAACCTTGCCGGGCGAGTGTGCTACGTTCACCACCCTTATCCACCATCAATCCACCAAAGCAGGAGTAGGGTTTTACGCCTCACGGCGGCCCGAACCTGGGTAAAGACTGCCCGTGTGATCTCTGCCGTGCTGCGTGACGCTTCTCCGCTCTTTGTGCAACGTGCCCATCCCCCCGCCGAACCAAAAGGGGCTCATGGCCCCATAGGTGGCCGTGGTTTCCCACGACAACGGGAGGAGTGAAGGGATGGCCTGGCCGTCCGTTGGCTAGTGTTTCGCTCCGAGGCGCGCGAAGCAGCGCCGCTGGATGCCGGAGGCTGGAGCATGCGGTCCCGCCAGCACTGGAGAAAGAAAACAAGAGATTGAAGAAGAATGCCGGCCGTTGGATGTAAATCCAACGCCTTGCTTAGGCTTCGACCCATTGGCCCACATGTCAGCGAGTCCATTTGGTGGGCTGGGTGAAACAATAATGTAGCGTCTATGCAGCCCATTTGTATGTTATGTTAGAATTTACAGCCCATTTACAATTTTTTTTTCGAAATACACGGATTTGCTGGGCTGGGTTATCATGTTGGGCTGGACGGAGGAATGTTATAAAAACAAAAACACGTGGTTGCAGATCTATTACTGCATTGGTCAGTAAAATATTAGCAAGCTTATGTTCACCAGGAATTAACTTGCAAGCTTATTATTAAACACTTATTATTATTATTATTTTGTAAGAACTTATCATTTACAAAATAAAATAATATTTTAATTTGATGAGTTAATAAGATGTGGGCTATTATTATCTTTTAGTCTATACGTGGGACAGATGAGTTGGTTCTAGGGAACACTAGTGAGAGAAAAATCAGATTACCTCAAAAAAGAAAGTGGGAGAAAAATCAGAGATAGGAATAATAAAAACGAAAAAAGGAAGTGGTAAGGTCTATACAAAGGTTGGACGAAGGACAGGTCAAACAGGAACCTTAGATTGTTTAAAATATATATCTATACCTACTATTAAAGGGAATAGGTATTCTTGGTTTGGTTTAGTCCTTTTTGTTTGGTTTGAGTGCAGGATAAAGTTTCGTAATGTTGACTCGTACACACGCTAAGCGATCTGAGCCAGGTACTTGTATGTTGATGGGCCTTTTATGGGCTTTCATAGAGACCGCGGAAAATAATTGGGTCAAAATAAATCAATATTGTTGGAATTGAACACAGGACCTCCTGTCTAGAGCTCTTCGATGTAACAACCAACGACCTATGCGTCTTTCACATTTACTAATCCCAACTCGCTCTAAATATACGAGTGGCAGTCATCATGTTTAGGGCAAGCTAATTAAGCGAATGAGCTAATTAAAGAAAGGATTGTGGGCTTAAATAAATATTTAAACGGTTGTGGCTAATTAAAGAAAGGATTATGGGTAAATCGGTGGAATAACTAAAAGAAAGATTGTTGTCTTAATAAATTCTACATGAAGGATTTGAGGTAAAAAGGTAGGTAATTAAAAGGAAGGATATGTAGATTTCAATGTGTTGGGGCTACTAAATTAGAAAAGGAAGGATTTGATTCCTGACTAAAACGGATGAGGACGTCATGATAATTAATGAAATGATTATATTTAAATGCCATTAAAAAGTATTATACTTAAATGGAATCAGTGGGAGATTATGCCCGACAAAGAAAATATGAACACGGCTAAATTGCATCGTATTTTTTTATGTTCATTTTGTAGAAGGATGATGCGTTTCAGCATGTTCTTCATAGTGGATCCGGTGTTGTGGGACATTATGCTTGCACAAAACATCAATTTTTCCCGTTGCAACTCACGGGCATATGTGCTAGTATATATGTAATAAAACATAAATATACATACTATTATAGAAGGGAAAACGTAGGAAAGGAAAAACCGCACTGAAACAAAATGATACACCTGCGGGATCACCATAATCATGTTGGGGGCCGCGGATGTCCTAAGAAAAGAAACCTGCACCGGGCGGCCACGGCCCAGTTGATACCTACTGAACCTTAAAAAAAAAGAAACACGGCAGCCAGTGAACTAGTTACATACATAAGCAAATAGGCACTAAAAAAGAGAAAAGTACCGTTTTCCCCCTCAAATCCTTCATGATGGATCAAATCCTCCCTGAAGTCTAAAACCGGATTAATCACCCCCTCAAATCTGTAATACCAGATCAATCAGGCCCCGAGTGGTTTTGAGCAGGATTTTAGGTGGTTTTGGAGAAGAACCGCACGATTTCCAGCTAGTCTGCGTCGCCTGTACGCGTCCGGCGAGCGAGCCCGTCGAGGACTTTGCTACCAGCTCATTCTCCACGCGTCAGAGATCGCCATCATGACGTACTGCAGCAGTAGCCATGCTATGCCCATGGCCATCTGCAGCCTGCGCGTCTCGGCGCACGCGGCCGTGGCCGCCACTGTGCCAGTCGCCGTCGCGTGCCCGATCCCCATGAGCCGCAGCGGCGCGAACGCCACGGATGACGCGACGACCCTCTTATGAGCGTGACCCGGGTGGCGACGAGCACCGTCTCGATGGACGTCGGCGACGCATCTAGGACGGGGGCGGCGCTGCCCGTGATGTGGGAGTCCGTCTTCGTGCTCTGCTGCACGAACATGGTCTGCGCCTGCGTGTTGGGGAGGAAGTAGACGGCCGATATGAGCCATATCGGGGTCAGCCGCAGCATAGTCGTCGGCCAGTGTGAGCCATATCATGCTCCTCCAACTGGATCGCCGTGCACAGCCTCCATGGCCGGTTCAGGTTGCGTCTCCCAAGTCCTCGTTCGTGACAATGGCAGCCGTGTCCAAACAACTGGTGCACAAGCTTGTGTGTTAATCTGAAGAAATCACTAGATTTCTCTTCGGTGCACTAAATTTAGCTGAACTGATTTTTTTTAACAGGACCTGAATTGGTGGGTGTGCTGCAATCGCTTGTGCATTGGACTGAAGCATGTACACATGTTAAGACTGTCAGGTTACTTGACAAGAATGTTAGGAATCCTATCTGTGCTGCTCGATGTGAGTTGCATAATTAGGAAATTAGACTGATTGATCATGTCTGCATGTGTAACTGGTTCAGATTGCCTGGTCATCAAGCATGCATAAAACACGCGCCTGAAGGATCGAGCGACTCTGGCACGAGGCGGCCGCCCTGATCAATGGCTTTGTGGAGGTCCTCTTCAACTCCGCCAGCGCGCAGGTTTTGCAGATGGCTGTCTTCCTCGCGGATCTTGCCTCCCGCGAGGCCGCCGTGCTCATCTTCCTCCTGTCTCCTTCCGTGGAGCAGCTAGCGCTAGTCTGGCAAGCCGATGAGGCAGACGCACTGAACATGCATGTGCGTCGAGCCGAAGTCCACGTGAGCGATCCTTCTGAGCTAGATTCTCCTAGAATAAGGCGTCGGTTGGGAGAGCACGCCGCCGGTGCCGAGATCCTAGACAATTTCCATGTCGTCGGCGACGCTGACAAGTTCGAAATCTCGCGGTTCTTATCAAAACCACCTAAAATCCTGTATAAAAGTGATCGGGGCCTGATTGATCCGGTATTACAGATTTGAGGGGGTGATTAATCCGGTTTTAGACTTGAGTGGGGATTTGATCCATCATGAAGGATTTGAGGGGGAAAACGATACTTTCCTCCTCAAAAAATAAAAGGCAAATAGCCCCCCTAAACAATGGTACCGCCGCCGTTCAGACGAGGAGAGCGGCGAGGCAAGCGTGGAGAACGGTGGGAAGCGAGGTCGCAACCACTGTCCTCCTCCTCAGCATCATCATGTCGTGTTTCCCGGGTTGCAAGATTCAGAACCAACCAATAAGATTCAAATAATGAGTAAAACAAAGATGCCTACACATCTCAATGATTCCCAGCTTGCAAGGTTCAGAACCAACCCATTAGATTCAAATAATAAGTACAACAAAGATGCCTACACATCTCAATGATTCACAGATCAGAGCCAATCGTAACTGTACAACTCAAACGTTGTGAGAATGTGAACAAATAAATAAAAAATGATCGATGCTTCATGTAAGCAATTTGATCTAAGGATTTGCTTAAACATTGAAACCAGTCCTTTTTAAGGCCACGCAGGTCAAACGTTGGCAGTTGAAATATTTTGCATCACTGGTGGCACTACCACTTCCAATATATGCACAAGAGAGCCTTCTAGATTTTGAAGTAGTGTGTATAGAGCCTCATCCTTAGTATTTAACAAATACACATAGCAGAATCTACTGGAATCATTAATCAATGTCCTGAAATATTTCTTTCCACCTTGCACACACGCATGGCACTTTAGAGCCTTTGGATAAAATGAATCTCGGGATTAAATCCATCTTGGCTAGCCGTGTCATACAACTCAAGAACTTGGCAAATGCTTTTGACCATCACAACATCTGTAGTTGAGTATTCATGTTTGCACAGATAAGAAAGAGCATGATTACTATGATAGTGGCACTAGTTGAAGCAACTTTATTTCCAAAACGAGAAACGATTGCGATATAATAGCTTTATTAAAAAAATACAACGTTAGCACAGTATCACAAAGCACAATCATGTTGATAAAGAACAGTACTGACCTGTGTGAGATGACTTTGGGAGATCAAGTTATTCTTCATGTCCCCGTATCTTGCCATGAAGGCGATTCGGTGACATCAATTAACACCTCAATGTGGCAGTAGGAGGAGCGTCGACTCATTTCAATCTCTTTTTTTGTGCAGTTCAACTAAAATTATGGCGCCCAACAGTTAGAGAGGGGGCCCGCGCCACCTCGACGGTAGGCGTGCTGGACTCAACTAGTTCAGTGCAGCTATGTGATTGATGCAGTGCACATGGACTTGATTCTGCCGGATAGGCCTTCTGCAAGTTATCTACATTGGAAATGAAATGGTAGCTAAGACAGTAGCTCTATTTTAAATGTATTATTACTTCATTTTATCAGTGGCAGTAGCGGTGCCAAAAGATTGCCTCAAATTATTAGTGGCATTAAATTAAGATGCAAAAACAATATCATTATTGCCTTCTCATAGCAGTGCCAAAACAGTAGCACAAGATCACTAGCTGGATGCAGAGTCAAAATCAACCAAAAAGAAATATACCCGGTCATGGGAACCATAACTGAGAGTGGAGCCCTACTCTGCCACGACTCGATGTGGTGAACCTGTAGATCCACACGGATGATTCAATTCATGCGACCTTTTTCTGCAGTTCATCTGAAATGAAGCAAAGATTGCATCATGCAGCTAGCAAGAAGTACTTGCACTCATGAGCTGGAAGGTTCTTATTTAGTAGTTGCACTAAAATTGAGCAACATTAAGGTTGGATGTCTTGCTTATCCTTTTGTACAGTTCCACTAAAATAAAGTGTCATTGTGGTGACAGTGACAGCTCATCTTGCAAAGGCTAATAAAATGTTGCACGAGATTACCAGCAGAGTTTGTCGAAGATGTTGTTGGAAGCTCCAATCACCCTTTGTGCAGTTCCACCAAAATTGAAAGACGTTGCCCACGTGACATTTTAGTTGAACTGCACAAGACACTCATTCCAAAAAAAAGTGTGTTGTGCAGTTCACCAAAAGGTCACAATAGCAAGGAGGTGAAATGGATATCCCTATCCGCACAAAAAGATATAAATAAAACAGTTACTGGTCAAAAACAAGATACGAAACATACACGAAATGAAAAGAAGCATCTTGATTATGTTCATGGCAATCACGCAAGGACAGTAGAAAGTTTAAAACGGCAGCATTGCTTCATGTTACCGAAAGCATTACGATCAACAATGACATTCGTCAAATATGGGATTACTTTAATGGTGGCATTGCTTGTTTACCAGATACAATAGATCAACAGCAGCTAAAGCGTTGGTTTAAGGGCATGGGACAGTGGGGACACCAGGACACCCAACAACGTAAAGAAGCAACTTACTTATCATACTGGGGAAAATAGCAGGAGTACCATTTGTAACACAGTTTAATTACACCATATTACTGGAGGCATTAGATTAACAATAACATTGGTTAGACATGTCCTTACGGTAACAGTGTGATTGTTTCATTTTACATGCGCCCTTGACATTAACAACAGCAAAAGGTTGGTATAAGGACATGCGACAATGGATGAATCAGCACAATGTACCTACAAGGAGGCATAAAGTGGTGATGCCGAGTTTGTTCATACTCTGTGAGGGCAGCAAATCTAATCCTAGAGACCTTTTACTATGTGAGGGCAGCAAATCTAATCCTGGAGACCTTTTACTATGTGAGGGCAGCAAATCTAATCCTGGACATACTCTGTTGACTTGTCCACCAGCCGCCACTTTCTATTCTTTTTTCAACCAATAATAGATCTGTTCCTTATCCAGTTTGTACTGCATTTTCCCTTTATTTCCCTTTTCAACCAAGAGACCGATCGGGTATCCAGTCTCTACTACTTTCCCCCTGTTATTTCCTCTTTGAATCATGTCCTAAATATGTGCTACAACTTTCCCCCCTTTCTGTGTTGTCTGAAACAAGTCCTAGGTTTGACTGCATGAAGTAGCTTTACCTCTAATAATACTAAAAATTTAGGTGGCTTTGGAAGAGCTGATGCAAGTAGAAAAAGATCCACATGCAGCCATGTGGGGAGCTGGGGCAGTAGAGCAAGGCCGCTTTCGAAGGAAGTTGTACCTGAGGGTCGCCGGGATGTGGCTAGGAGGGCGGCGGGAGGTCGGATCTGCCCACAATACGGTAGGGAGGAAGAAGGGGTCCGAGGACCTCCCGAGCTGGCGCTGTGTCGGAGAGAACGTCATGGGCAGAGGATCGGGACCCGCCGGCAGCTGTGGGTTTCCTCCCTCGCCGCCAATGCCCGCTTGAACGATGCACCTAGTCGCCGAAGAGATCCGGCCGGATGCTACCGCTGTCTTGTTTAGATCTGGAGAGGATGAGAGAATGAAGAGAGCAACCCAAGTAAAGCAAAGCACTCAGTTTCTTGCCTATATAAATAGTGGAGTGATTTTCTTTTTATCTCCACAACTAGCGTTTCAATTTGTGTACGTGGCATTAAAGAAAAGAAACTCTCTATTTAATGTGACTAACTGCACATCGCACTTTGTACTGTACTGCACATTATGTTAGTCCCCTTTATATTTTGTACCAAATTTTGACCATACATTTACCTAAAGAAATTTTAATGCATGTCATCAAAAATTATATTATTGGATTCGTATTTGAACATAGATTCCAATGATACTATTTTTAGTGACATGCATTAACATTTTAATACTTAAATCTAAGGTCAAAATTTGGCATGAAATACAAAAGAGGACCAATAAACCAGGAGGGAGGTAGTATTTAACGTGACTAACTGCACGTCGCACTTTGTACTGTACTTACTACCCCACTTTGTACTGTATTGTACTGTACCATTCACTTGTGGACCCCGGCCCTCCATTCATTGAACAACCCCATAGGTGAATAAACATATACTAGTATTTATATAGAAAGAACAAGCTCGAACTATTTTGGCTTTGAGATAAGGTACAGTTTGACCACATTGCATCAATGGACTCAGTATTTTGAAGTAACCTATACGTACAAACACATGCATGGTTTAAATTCCGAATCGCTAGCTAGAGAGCTTGAACTGTATTTGTTTACATGTACCACCTTTTTCTTTTGGTTTTCCGCTCCATGGTGCAATTCATCGATACAAAATTATAGGAGTATATTCAAAAGTCGAGGGCGGGGCTTTTCCCGGGCAGTACGCAAGGCAGTTTCACCTAGCCGGTTTGACAGAGAGAGGCGAGGAGGGTAAGGGAGTAGCGGATTCAACCGCTGGAAACGTAGGGTTGTGTGATTTGACGGCTCGCTACTGCTGAAAAGGTGGGGTCTTGTAATATGACTGCTCATTATAGTCATTATTACTGCGGCGCTACAACCGGGGTGAGGCTCCCCTGCCATTCCCAACTCTAGTCTGGTGCATGACACTGACACGTCGACCAGCATGCTGGCTGTCCCACATGTCAGCCACGTAAGAAGGAGCAAAGAATCATGCGGTATATATATATACTAGTACGTCGGAGGAGTGCGAAACACGGCAGCCCAGATGCTCTATGTCCCACATGTCAGTGAAAGGAAGCATGTGGAAATAGCCTAGGAGTACATATAGGAGGAAAAATTCGTGAAAAAATATGTACTACTCCCTCCGTTCCCAAATATAAGTCTTTTTAGAGATTCATACGGAGCAAAATGAGTGAATCTACATTTAAAATATGTCTACATACATTCGTATGTTGTAGTCCATTTGTAATGTCTTAAAAGACTTATATTTAGAAACGGAGGGAGTAGTATGAAGCGTAGCTTCGGTTCGAACAGGAGACCTAAAGTGATGACAGGTATAGGTCGCACGCACCCAACTAGTTGTATACTAGACGTATGAGTACTCAGTGCTCCTATTCTATCAACACGAGTCCCATCTGACAACGGCGTCCGTGCTACATCGCTCTTGTCCCTTGCTTCTATCTTCTAATTCTAAACTCAGCCAACGTGCGGTGGGGCGGGCTGGGGATTTGCCGATAGTCGGTTTGCTCAACTGCAGCCCCACCTGACAGTGAAAATGCTAAGACAACAAGCGTTCCCTAGTGAAAATGACGATGGTGACCAGTCAAACCAAGACGAAGACAGTGATACTACATACTAGTACAAATAATTAACGCCAAATAAGAGCAATGGATCACACGTGTCACTTACGACTCGAATAATAATGCCATACACTAACCCATTAAGGCCACGAGGCGATGCAGTGCTGGTTTCAGGAGGCAAGAAGAAAGATGCATCCATCGACGACCTCCTCCTCCTCGACTCAGGGCACCGACCCACCGAACGGCGGCTGAGGAGCAGCAGCTTTCGTGGCGAGGTCAACATGCTTCTTTACAATGGCGTCCAAATGTAACACCCTGGATTTTGCCCATTTTCTTTTTCCTTTGATTTTGGTCTAGATTTGCCCTTCGGTGGCTTAGTGGTCTTGAAACCTGGAGAGATCACCCTCGATTCCTCTCCCAAGTGGCTTGTCAATCTCAAAACCATCCCAAGACATTGCCATTTCCATCTTGGACCAATCCCAATATTCTTTTCTTGGGAATATTCCTTTTTCCTATTAAAGGAATAACCCTGTCTGCCCTGGATTGTGAAGCAACCCACACTTCCATCATTCCAAAGATTCCCAAATAATTCCCATAAATTGTTTGGGTCATATATTCCTCAGATATGTCAAAACCCTTCCTTGCCATGTTCAAAATATTTCACCAATATTTCTTTTTTGATTCTGCCCTAGCTGGCAGTTTGTGAAGCAAGTACCCATTATATTTGCATGCTTGCTCTTAAACTTTTTGGGCACTCTTTCCTATCCTTATCATTGCCACATGCCAAATTTCAACTCCATTTGCCTAGTAAATATTCCTGAGCAATTTTTTCAAAGTTTCTATTCAAACAGAGGCCTTGTGAAGGAAGTGCAAGCTAGGCATATCCAAATGTGTTGAAATTTTGCAAGCATCTTCATATGCTCAAATAATAGCTCTCCACCAAATTTGAGCATCATTTCATCATCTATGTGATCCCAGCATCAAATCTTTGTTTCTGGTAATTATTTTGGGTTGTGAAGCAACTATAATTTTTATTGCTCCATAATTCATGAATAATTTCCAGAACATGCTTCTACCTATATGTCACCTCTCCACTAAATTTGGGATCATTTCATTAAGCCATTTTCTCCCCAATATTATTCCAAGTTTCTGTCCAGGGAGGACCACTATGAAGGAAGTACCATTTTGGTGTGTCCAAATGGTATGAAATTTATACAGTGTATTTGTATGCCTAAATAACTCATATCCTCCAAATTTATATAGTGTATTTATATGAGTGCCACATCAAGATTTGCATTTCTGGTCAGTAGGGTCATTGGAACTGCAAGTGCTAGCTAGACTTCTCCTTTGGAGCTGCAATTTGTCCAAGATGATCATCTTAGTGGTTTATCTAGTCCAGATGAAGCTCAGCATCATTCACCAATTGTGCCTCCCCCAGCATTCAACAAACACCTTGTTGTTACCTGCCTTCTCAGCTCAGACCAGTCAATTATTGCTGCCACTTCCATCCAGACCCACACAGGACAACTCACTGACCTCTGGTCTACCTATTTGACATGGGCTCTTGGACAGTTCTTAGCTTGGCCACGCTCCCAGGGTGGTGACCCTCCACCTGGCATGTCACCCGAGAGCACGGCTCATTTCTAGAGCTGCCACCGCCGTATAAGCCAAGCCCGAGCCTCCCCAGTGCGCCAACTCACTCCTCTGCAACCCCCTCGAAGCTCCACGAAGGCACCAGGTTCCAGGAACGCCGCGGCACATGGATGCCGACGAACGAGCACTGTGGCGGCCGTGACCCGTCCTGGCCTCTTCCCCTTCGGTCTCTTCCCCAGCACCGCGTCGCACTACTCCGTGTCAGGTCGGCAACACTCGCGGACGAGCCAGCTCGCCTCCTAGCTCCAGTGCCCCGGATAGAGCACCGCCGCGGCCGATCCTATCCGTTCCCGCCGTCCGCCTATTTAAAGGCCTCCCCCGAGCATTCCGAGCTCACCCACGGCCTCCCCTCGCTCCCCTACGCCTCCCCGACCTCTCCATCCTTCGCCGGAGCCCTTTTGGCCGCCAATCACCGCCGTGGCCGCCGCCGGTGCCCGGCTAAATTCCGGCGAGCCACGCTCCCATCCTCCATCCTACCACCACCATAAGAAGCCCCTCACGCCGGCAAACCTCCCTCTCCCCTCAACTCGACACCGGAGCCCCTGTGGCCACCGCCTCCCTCTGCTCTCTGCTGACCTCGAGCCGCGGCAGCTCTGCTCGTCCCCGACGAGCGTGCGGCAGCTGAATGGAGGCGGTGTCTTCCCCCGATCCCGTCGGTACCTTCCCCTTGGCCGGAGGTGGCCGGTACCGGCCGGGCCATCGCCGGCACCACTCTGCCTCGCCTCGCCCCTGTTCCCGATCGGGAGGTTGAAGGAGGAGGACAGGAGAGAGAGAGGTCAAGCACAGGGCACGCACGTCGGCCTCTCGCGTCGGCCAGCTGAGCTGGATAAGTGGGCGGGCCCCAGGCGCCAGCGGAGTGACCCCTCCCCTCTCCGTTGCCCTCTGGTGCGGTGGCGCATGTGGGCCGGCCCAGCGACCACAGAGGTTGCGCGGCCCAGCCAGCGCCCAGGCGCCAGCCACTTCCGGCCCAAGTGGCCCAAGTGCACAGTGCACTTTCCTTATTATCGGTGGAATAACTGTCTAGGACCCAGATGCAAATAAAATAATTGTAGAAAGGCCCTTGGCAGAAAAACCATCACATCTTTTTGCTTGGAACTCCGATCGAGGTGATTCCAAAGCCCACGTCTTCGTCTCTTCGAGCCCGTCATGTTGGCATCATTTTCACAAGGTTGTTATATAGTGAAAATGACCATTATGCTTTTGCCCGTAAATAGGCCTCCGGAAGAGAACTGTTTCCGGCAATTGTTTCCACGGACTCTCCGCACTTCTCCCCGGTGGTTTCTTCATCCCCAGGCAAGCCACGACAGCCACTTGCATGATGGATTTGCAGTAGCTATGGTTTCCTACTTCAATAGTTATTTAATGTGTGCATGCTATTCTGTCTGAAAATACTGTATATGCTCATGTTCTATGCTTATCGTTACGTTATGTCCATGTGCATCTTGCTAGTTATCAAGTAGTCATTGGTAGCATTATGCTCATGGTTAATACTGGCAGTAGTTCATGCTAAGATGATGACATGTCTGCATGTTTCTTTCATCCTGTTATCATGGCTCAGCACATCATCATTCAAATTTAACCGGATGTTAATCGAACTTGAACACCTGTTGGCTGAGTCATAGTGCGCCACCGAATCGAGCTCACCAGTGCAACCACACTTGCTGGGACGGGGCAGCCCTAATTCGATCTATTGTCATGCCTCTCGCCGGAACCTCCAACTAGGGAAGGTTATGAGTGCGTGCTACCCTGATCAGGTAGGCGGCTATAACCTTGTGAACCCAGTTTTGGTATTGAGCTCAGGTCCCCGTTTGGGACAGTTTTGTTTGCCCACGACGGTGGCAGGTGTCGGAAGGACACAAGGGTCACCCATGACATAGCCCAAAGGGGAGTTTGTCAGAGTGGCAGGGAGAGTGCCATGCAATAGTTTGGGTTTTGTCAGAACGTCGTTGGTCCACCCAAATGGGAGCACGAGGCCATGAGTTCCGTGGTGTGGGTACAATGTACTAACCTCTGCAGAGTGTATAATCTATCGATAGCCGCGTCCTCGGTCATGGGCATAGTTCGTAGTAGGACACACTATGGGTCAACAGTATAATAATCTTGCTATAACAACCCCGTTCGATGAGAAAGAAGTTGGTTGATCTTTATGTGATCGCGAGAGGATCACCGTGGTATCGAGTATACCGACGTTGGTTGATCGTGATCATGAGAGGATCACCATGGTATCGTGGATACCGGATTTGGTGGATAGTGTTATGTGGTGATCTCGGGTAAAGACCAAGCTCCTTGTGATCATGTTATCACTACGGTATTGTAATACCAGGTTTGGTTGGTCCCGAGGCTATCATGTGGCACGCTCGATGGTAAG
This sequence comes from Thinopyrum elongatum, assembly GCA_011799875.1. Taxonomy (NCBI): domain Eukaryota; kingdom Viridiplantae; phylum Streptophyta; class Magnoliopsida; order Poales; family Poaceae; genus Thinopyrum; species Thinopyrum elongatum. The sequence continues at coordinate 509,871,857 of CM022297.1, forward strand.
TTCCTACATGTGGTTGTTACGAGGTAACCCCGAACAGAGTAAGTTGCATCATAATGATTTTAACCTGTTGCATGTAGTGACATCCCGCTCATATACCATGTTGTTGCTTGTCTTGATTGCTTTGGTTGTTGTGAGCTTGCGAGTACATTCAAAGTACTCACCTGGCATGTCATGCCAGTTTGCAGGTCATGCCATGATTGCTTGCTTGTCGAGGATTCTGAGTTTGTGAGCTAGGATAAACGTTCCAGCCAGAGTCCCTGCGGAGTGGAGTCCATCGCCGCCGTCGTTGTTTCGCTGCCGAGAGTTACTCCGCTTCCTCGGGTTGTTCCGCTGTTAGCATAGAACTACCCTGGGCAGGCGTAGTATCGCCGTGCCGATGTAATATATGTACCCTTGTAACCTTATCCATAGTAATAAAGAGCTAATTTGTTCTATGCCAACAGTGCCGTATTCCAGAAGACTTGTCTCTGGGCTGGAATACGGGGCGTTCCGGTTTCCTCTGAGCCGAGGTGCCACACCAAAGATTCCAGTCGGCGTAAGAAGGTCAACATCTTTGTGTCCTCACTGGCCTTGTAGTGGCCTATGTAGACAATTTCCTCATAGACGTGGATGTGCAGGCCGACGGTTTCTTGCATGGCGAGGCGCTACGCGGTGAGCGCGGCCTCGAGGTGGACATTCTTCGTCGCGACCTCCGGCAACTGCAGGGCCACCAGTGCTTGAAAGAGTTCATCACCTTGGAGGCTGATGAGGGTGGCAGGCAACGAGGAGCCTGGGCGCACGGGCTGGAGGAGTATGGCAAGTTCGTCCGCGCTCTTCTTGACGGCGGTGAACTTGCGGATGGAGCGGACCATCATCTCGCCCATGAGAGAGGCGAAGCCGGCGTCGACAAGGGCTATGACGCCGGTGGTCGCCAACACCGTCTAGAAGCGCTGCATGGTGCGGGGCCGCAGGCCGGCGTCTTGGATGATCTAGCACAGCCGACTGCCGCTCGCGTCCATCGACGCCATGGGTGCTTGTGGCTTCTGGTCACTTGGTCTTGGATTGGAGTGAGCAGTGGTGTGCAGAGACTAGGAGTAGGTGGATTGGATGGAGTGGTGGGGCGCCTTTATATATATGAGAGTCCAAACTCCATTGCATTCACATCATGCTGCTCCATCCTGCTTCTCCAATTAATTCCCTCTGCATGCTAATTGAATGAGGATGCATCATTGACCGTTCAACATTTCAGGAACCGCTACCCACTCCCTCGTTAGCATTCAAGCCGTATCAACGTAAATGCGTGTCAAAAAGAGACTATACATTGTGCACCGGGACCAAGGCGGAGAGGAAAACGAGAGAACTTAATATTTACTCCTATTTGCTAATTAATACCATTGCATGCAATGAACTGACCGCTGCATGTCGTGCTGGGTAGTAGTACGTCTCAAGGCATTAAAAACAAACACGGCCCACGTCTCTTATTGGTTGATTCCTACTCCAGAAATGTGGTCGGGTTTGTTTTGGGATTACAATTTGATTTTCGTAAGATGACTATAACTAGCAATCGCCACAATAACCGTAAGATCTGCATCCGACGGTGGCACCTATTGGACGCAAACAACAGTAGAAAAGAATTGCCACAAAACTGCCACACCACGGCCCTCCCCTGCACATAAGACTGCCACGCGAGCGTTTGCAACTGCCACGTTCGGGTTGCGCTTGGCTCTTCGCCTCTTCGAGAAGTCAAACAATGATGTTACTACTTCTACAGTACCGAATCAACTGCTGCATGTCCACCGCATGGGGGAGGGAGAGCTTGTTGTAAGCAAAAGCTTCTCCTTGTCTGCGAGCCACCGCGCGCATGGGCGAGGGAGAGCCTACTTGCTTATGAAAAAGCTTCTCCTTGTTGTACGAGTTGACGCGACACATCATAGCATGATTTTCTCAAAAAGTTGTGTTTACCTATGCATTAATTATAGTGCATGCATGCTGTGAGTTTCCTGTTGATCCTTGCATCTGTTGATTTAATGCACGTTGAAGTATGAACATGTGATGATAAACTTGTCACGGTGGAGAGCACCTTCAGTGTTTGGAAACAGCACTGCCTCACAACGGTCGCGCCTATAAGTGTGAGGCGTCTCCTAACCCTAGCTGCCACGATCAGATCGCATCTGCTCCACGCGCATTGCCCACTGTCATTCCTTTGCTGCTGCTGCCGCCGGCGACGCCACCCCGTCTCCCGCGTACACGGTCGACGGGAGAGCAGGTCTCCGAAACCCCGCCTCTCCGGATGCTGTACGGGAGAGGGGCGATTAGGTTTTTGGGAAGTGACTACGCGACTGCTCGCTGTTCATCTACTTCCTCTACGTCCGCGTCGCCCTCGTCATTCTCGGCGGTGGCACATTCAGCGTCAGTGGACATGGTGATGACGAGGGCGACGCGGACGTAGAGGAAGTACACAAACAGCGAGCAGTCGCGTAGTTGCTTCCCAAAAACCTAATCGCCCCTCTCATGTATAGGATCCGGAGAGGCGGGGTTTCGGAGACCTCCTCTCCCTTCGACCGTGTACTCGGCGGTCAGAATGGAGTCGCCGGCAGCAGCAGCAAAGGAACGACAATGGGTAGTGCACGTGGAGTAGATGTGATCTGATCGTGGCGACTAGGGATAGCAGACGCCTCACACTTATATAGGCGCGGCCGTTGTGTATAATATTTGCTGCAGCCTCTAACATTTACCCCACCACAAGTCAAAATATATATTCCTCTCTTGACCAGATCAGCGTACAAACTTCAATCAACAGGATGACAGGTAGGGCCAGAAGATTATTTTAATCGAAAAAAATGCTTGTAGACGGCATGGAGGCGACTCCAACGATTTTAACATGGTCTGCAGTGTATGGCATCGGGCTTAGAGGCACCCTAGGCTACTACCTCCATAGTGGGTAGTAAAACCTGCCCTAAAAATGGAGAGTAAATAACTTTACACTAGTAGTACTACCTCCCCTACACATGATACTGCCACGCGAGCGTTCAGTTGCGCTTGGCTCTTCGCCTCTTCGGGAAGTCGAACAATGATGGTACTACTACAGTATGCTTCTGACCATCTGACACCGAATGAACTGCTGCATGTCCACTGCGTGCGGGAGGGAGAGCTTGTATCAAAAGCTTCTCCTTGTCCTGCGAGCCACCACGCTCATGGGCGAGGGAGAGGGCGTTGTAATCAAGCTTCTCCTTGTTGTATGAGTTGACACGACACATCAAAGCAGTGCACTCGATATATTTCAATAATTTGAGTTTACCGATGCATTAATTACAACGCATGCATGCATGCCGTCACTTTCCTTTTGATACTTGCATGTGTTGATTTAATGCACCTTCAAGTAGTATGAATATGTGATGGTAAATCTTTCTAATGCCCCGGCCCTAAAGCGAGAGATGGTGGTGCATGAGGAGGGCGAGATCATGCCGACGGAACAGGACCTGATGATGGAGGTCTCTATGGACCTCACCTTGCTCCACTGCCCCTTGTGCCTCCGCCCCTTGAAGCCTCCAGTGTACGAGGTGCGGCACTATTCCGTCCTCCAGAGTACTCCCTCCTTTCCGGTTTATAGGGCTTATCTCAAAATGTTAGATTTTCTATTTTATAAGTCTCAATTTGATTGTTCCCCGTCACATGTTTAGATTTCAAGGTGCATTAAATCATTGCATGCAAAGATTAAGAGAAAATTGACCAATACATGTACTTTATGTATGCATGCATTGCAATTAATGCATTGGTAAACATAAATTTTTGAGGAAAACGAGTGCATTAATTGTGTGCTTTTGCAAATTACAAAAATTGTTCCACCACTCACCATCTACCTTGGTTGATGAGATTTTTGAATTGAGCCCTATAAACCGGAAAGGAGGTAGTACCACGCTATATTTAGTTGCAAACCTGTTCACACCGATCAAAACCTAAAGGATTTCCCACTTAGGAGTGTATTAGTACTCGGTTATAAATACTACCTGCTACAAGATAACTGCACATTACTCCTCAACTCCTCATCCACAAAAACAAAAAGACTTTCATCATCGTTCCCTTGCGTCTGCCATGGCCCGCGGGAGTTCTAGGTCAAGAGGTTACTACCAGGGAGAGGCGAGCATGGAAGCGGAAGCACGAGAGATGTCTCGCCTCGCCGCGAAAGCAGCCGACATGTCCCGTCGTGCCGCCATAGCAGCACAGAGGTCCCGCCGCGCCGCCGAAGCAACACAGAGGTCCCGCCGCGCCGTCGATGCAGCAGACTGGTCCGGCCGCGCCGTGGAAGCAGCAGAGATGTCCCGCCGCGCCGCGAATGTATCAGGGAGGTCCTCCCGCAAAGCGGTGGCCTGGGAAAGTGCCTCGCGGGCAGGCGAGGACTCTCACAGGTGCATGCGCCCTATGCTCGATGGCCTGATGGGTCGGATCTCCGGTTGGATGAAGCTGCAGGACGAGATGAATGCCTCGCTTGAAAATGCTACCGGTGTCATCCGGGGACTAGGCGAGGACAAGGTGAAGCTCCGCACCGAGCGCGACCTGCTGAGGGCAAACATCGCCTGAAGGGCGAAGCTAGCGGAGGAGACTGCTGCCTTGTTTAAGAGGATGGGCGTCATCATCAAGAAACTTATGGACGAGAATGCCATGCTCCGCATCGAGCGCGAAAGGCTGGTGGAGGAAACCGTGGACGCTGCCAAGCAGCGTATTGAGGACATGAAACTGATGACAGAGATCATCGCCGCTCGCCGCGAGAACTAGTCTCCACGACCTGCAGCGCATCAAGAAAGTAGAGATCAGCGAGCCAGATTGTTGTATGCGTCTTCCTTCTTCTTTTGCCCTTATGTATTTCGGGCGTAGCCGCATGTGGATTTTTTAATTATCTTCCTAAATATGTAAGACAATTATTATCCACTGTCATCGTCCTAATATATTCATCAGTCTTGCTATAAGTCGTTGTAGATGCTATATAGGTCCGTCGGATCTTACATCAAGATCCGTGCAAAATTTTCTTTTCAGATTTTCTTTTTTCTCTATTAAATCTCAGTCGAGTGAGACATAGCCACGCCATTAAACAGGGGCTCGGTCACCATTAATGGAGATGTTGGGAGAGAGGTGGGCGGCAGATGGAGCTCAAAGGGCTCTCCTCCCGATAAGCACACGCAGGGGTCTGATCGCATGCCTCCTAGCCAATAAAAAAGGGGACGCATGGCGGCACGTAATGGTAAGTAGAACGCCCATGGTTTCAATAAAAAAAAGGGACGCATGATACTAGTATATGATACTCCCCACTATGACCAGCCTAAAGCGAGAGATGGTGGTGCACGAGGAGGGCGAGATCATGACGACGGAATAGGACCAGACGATGGAGGTCTATATGGACCCCACCTTGCTCCACTGCCCCTTGTGCCTCCGCCCCTTGAAGCCTCCAGTTTACGAGGTTCGAATACATCTCGTCCGTTCGGTTGATCGAGCAAGGTGCGGGTTTCTTGATTGATGTGGTTTTTGATTGATTTGTGCAGTGCAAGGGAGGGCACCTAGCCTGCGCAAACTGCCGCGGCGAGCGCCCCGGGAACCAGTGGCAGTGCCAGAACTGCGAGCGCGGCGGCGGCTTCAACGTGCGAAACACGGCGATGGACGCCATCCTCTCCTCAGTGAGGGTGGAGTGCCAGCATGAAGGTTGTGGGCTCTACGTCACTTACCACAAGATCGCCGATCACCAGAGCGTGTGTCCGCTCGCGCCCAACAAGTGCCCCGTGGCCGGGTGTGGCTACGAAAGCCCACCGCCGGCGCTGCCCCGCCACATCAGTACCGTGCACCTCATGCCTGTGCACATGATCCAGTACGGCAAGGTGCTCCAGCTGCATGTGGCGGTGTCGGAGCCGCAGCACTTGCTGTACGCAGAGGAGGACGGCCGCGCGTTTTTTGTGGTCGGCGGGGTGCTCGACATCGGCGCGCCTCTCGCCGTGTCAGTCGTCTGCATCAGAGCGGGGGCGTCCCCACCGCCGCACTACGCCGCCAAGGTGTGGGTAAACGGGCCACCGGGGTCGCCCAGAGGCACGACCAACGCCGTCGAGGTCGAAATGGAGGTGACAAACAGCAAGGAGCCCGGCGCCGTCGCCGTGGAGGAGCTGACCTTCTTCACAGTGCCGCCCAAGCTGCTGATCGAGGCTGGGTATTGGAGGACGGTGTCCCTCCACATTCAGATTGACAAGCTCACCTCCTAAAAGATTCCACAGTGCCTTCTATTTGTCTTAGTAATATGATAATATACTCCAACATCAGATCAGCACTTGTAGTAGGGTTTAGTATGGAGGATTTTGATGGCGATGCAACAATTACTTCAACATCAGATCAGTAGTTGAAGTAATTTCCAACGGTCGAAGGATATTTTGTGCCCGTTGGATATAAGATCCTTTTTGTAAGAAGTAAACCTAAATAAAAGTTGCTTAGTATATGCTTGTTTGTTGAGGAAGTGTTGCATACTTCTGCGAGTTGACGCGACACATCAATGTAGTACTACTAGTAGTACTCACCCGACTGCACACCAGGCAGACCAAGGCACCAAGGTCGTGTCGTGTTGGTGCCGTGTGCAAGATATGGTGTGTGCGAGAAGTCCCGAGGGACTCATGAGCGTAGGTGTGTGCCTGGGAAAGAGGGAGAGAGATGATGATATGTGTCGATGTAATGCGTGTTAAAAAAAGACTAGTCAATGGCTCGCCACGATGCTATTCCTGGAGAACGCCCCAATAATCGTAAGATCTGCATCCGACGGTGCCAGCTATTGGACGAAAACATCAGTAAAAAAATAAGTGCCATGGCATTTTACAAAACTGCCACACAACGCCCCTCCCATGCCCATGAAACTGCCACACGAGACTGCCAGGGTCTACTCCTTGGTGCGCTCTACATTTTTTAAACAGGGATCTACATTATTATTAAAATAAAAGGATGGGTTTTTGGCGCGCGGTAGGCGGGGGAGCTAAGCATGTCGGTTTGCTACTGCTCACATGCGGTCGAACATAAGTGATGTACCAAGCCGATCAGCGTCTCTTCGGTGAGCGGCGGGCCGGACATACCGTCTATTCATGCTACTGCCCACATGTGGTCGCACATGTCAGTGATGTACCAAGCCGATGTGCGTCCCTTCGGTGAGCGGCGGGCCGGACCGACCGTGTGTTGGTGCTACTGCTTACATGCGGTCGCACATGTTAGTGACGCACAAGCCGATGCGCGTCCCTTCCCTGAGCGGCGGGCCGGACTGACCGTGTGTTCGGGCGAGTTCAACGCGACGGGCTGTAAGTTTACCGCCTAACTTAATTTGTAAAGTTTCACCAAAAAAACTTAATTTCTAAAGGGTAACACTTGTTTTGGCTCCTTAATGAGATCAGTCGATAGAAATCCCCAATAGAAAGGCGAGGGCGGTGTTTTTCCAGCGCGGGAAGAGAGAGAGTTTTTATCTTTCTTTCTGAGTGTAGTGGGGCGTGGGAGTTTAGCCGATGGTTTACATACGTTTCTCAGACGCGTACATGGGCCCGCGTTCTCAGAGGCCACCGTGGCTCAGAGCAAAAACTGAATAGCCCGCTGTTGGCTATTTCTATAATCAGTTTATAAAATCTCAATTTCACGTGTGCGGCCATATTAGTCGTTCATTGATGTTGATACAACGGTCTAACTGCCTGGGATCGGCATCTACAGTAACCTCATTTTACCCAGCAGTGTATACGTTCTTCTGGAACCATCAGTATGTCGGTGTGATCAATCCACACAAGAAGCTGGCAAACAACACCTCCACATGTGCCACGTGGCTTCTTTGATGACCCCCCCCCCCCCAAATCATTTTATTCATAATAAATCTATTGACTGAAAAAAAAAAGACATCGCCCGAAACAAAATGGTTGCTCGTATTTTGTTTCCTACTTGCTTTGCACGTACCGGAAGTACTAGTGCCATATCATCTAACAAGTCTTTCAACATGCGCCAAATTATCACGTGGGCTACCGCTACATCTCCTTAGAGAAATGTGCTCCACCGTGTACCCGCGTGTGTGGATGACGAAGGCAGTGCGTGCGTGCGTGCACCTCTTCTCTTCATACATGTCCTCTACCTACTGGGTGTGTTAGAGAGAGAGGGAGGGAGATGGTGTGTGCGACATGCATGCCTCTATGAATATGTTTGTGTCAAAGAGAGGCCTAAATACATGGTATATGTATCTGGAGGGGGTGATATACGAGAAGAGAGGGGGAGGATCGTTTACGCGACATATCGATAGACACGGATAGAGGGAAGAACTTTACGAGCGTACACGCGCTAGGAAAAGAGGGGGGTGCATGTTGGAAGATGATGCGAGAGGCCAACTAGACGAAGACAAGGAGTACAAGTGCGAGATTGATAATTAAAGAGAGGGGAGGACAACGTGCGAGGGGCGCTTGTCTGGTCGATAGATAAAGCGGAAGGCACAAATGATGAAATGGGTAGGGACAATTAATGTGTGTGTGTGTGGTATGCGGTCCTATGTAGAGAGGTTGTGGTTCGATCGTTGTACGTGGGTAAAGAGGGGGAGACTCAACTAGAGATGTAGGTCGGTCGTTCTGTGTGGGGAAATAGCAAGAGATCTGGCTACACATAGAGGAAGATCGATTGGTGCACATGCATGCACGTGTCAGAGACAAAGAACACCTGGAGTGACGAAGAGAGGGAGAGGTGTGTGTTGTGGGGGGGGGAGGGGGTGCAGCTAGCTTGTGACACTGTACGAGTGCAACATGGGTAACAACAGAGGGGGCGACAGTACCCGCGTGCCTCAGAGTTAGGGCGGGAGGCATGGATGGTGAAAGGATGGTATAGGGACTATGTGTGTACATTGTTTGTGTGTCGTAGGCAAGCCTGGCTAGCTAGAGGGGTATATCGATCGATACGTGTGGGAAAGAGGGGGATGGAGAGATGTAGGGAGATCGTGAGAGACCAACCTAAGGAACAAAAATGTGTGTGCGCGATGTAGAGAGGATGTCGAGTGGTGGGGAGTGTGGTTGCATATATGCATGCACGATGGGAAAGTTATTTGTATCCACAGAGGGAGGAGGAGTGTGTATGCGCGTGTGTAAGAGACTCACACAGATGATAATCGGTATAAAAGTGGATTCAAATATTTGAATAAGGGATCATGATGTTTGTAACTCATGCATGCATGGATATAATAGAGATATACGTGGTGTGGTTTTGAATCGAACATGCTGTGTATTATATACACATCGAACAATGCCAAATTGATTTGAATTTGAGATACCGATGGCACGCATCATCTGACCATATTGCATCTATGCATGGACATAACTATTCGAAAATGAGATAATGTGTGGTTTTTGAAGCTAACATCTAAATGTCGTGTGTGTGTGCTGCGCGCGCGGGGGGGGGGGGGATGCATTGTTGTGTGTGTTAAATACTTTATACATATGAAAACAGGGTTTAGATTATTCCGAACATCTGGCTACGTAGATAATGAATGTACTTTGATTTGAATTCAACATAGACTGGAGACAAATAATTGAATTGGAGATCGTATGGTACATGTAATTCAACATAGACATTGTTGTGTGTGTTAAATACATTATACATATTTAAATTGAATTGGAGACTGGAGACAAATATTGAAATGATGGTATAACTTGACAACAATCGTATTCAAATAGGGAAAATTGATTCAAATTTAGTCCATATGGTAGATGACAATATATATATTCACTGGATGAAGTAAAATGTTCATATAAGATGGAAGATCAAAATGTAGGAGTACATCCATTGTACACCGCAAGATCACCCAACGATATATTCGAATTCAACATAACATGGATTCAAAATTTGAAATTCAAGATCCTGGCATTTGTAATCATATAAAACAGGACATGACTCTTTCTTGTGATGCGAATTGATTTGTTTTCGTTGTTGTTGAGGGAAGTGCGAATTGATTTTGTACTGTACACGCTAATCTTGTTGTCCCATTTTTTTTAGATTTTTCTTGTAGTATTTGAATGGCATTTTTAGCAATATAAAAGGGGACATGACTCTCTTTTGTCTTGTATGAATTGTCTTTTTTTATACACGTTAAGTTTGTTCTGCCGAACATGGAATCCGCGCCTTGTTATCCCAAAATATTCAAGCTAGAGTATGTCTTGTCTCTTCTGCTGCGAAACTCCCGCCTCTTCAACCCGCGCCGCGCCTTGTAATCCCAAAATTCAACGCGCGCAAAAACTCCCTCCTCATCTGAAATGGTCGCGCAGCCCAGACACGCGAAATCCCCCTTCTACCCTTCGGCCGGAAATGTCGCCTCGACCTCACGTGGTCGAAACCGGGGTACTTTCGTAACGTACTCCACATTTAGGAAAAGCGCGTCCCTAAGCCATGGCTCCCCCCTCCCTCCCCCTTCGTCCCCCCATTCGTACACCGAGGCTGCCAAAACCCGTGAAACCCCACGCTCCTCCGTCCGCCTCCCGACCGCCGCCAAGCCGGAGCCTCCTCCCTAACGACGTCGTCCACAGCAACAACTCGACGTCCCTCATCAACCGCACCAGATGAGGATCCACCGTCGATCTCGTCATCCCGCCAGTTCAGCCACCCTGTCCACCACCTCCAAGGAGCTGCCCCGATGTTCGCCTCATCTATCGCGCCACCTCCATCCCCACAGCGCCGTCTTCACCTGCCCGACCGGAACCGCAGAACCCTAACCAATTCCTCTGATGAAGCCGAGGCCTACTCGGCGCCACCAAGGAAGTTCTTCAGTCACCGCTGCATTTTATATTTTATTCGATCTCACGGGGTTGCCGGTGCTCGATACCGAGCAGCCATGGCGGGTCTCCATCGACGGCGCCATCGCCGGTCATTTCCTCCATGGCGTCCCTCCCCCATGTCATTTCTCCCTGGGCAGCGACATCCACACCAGCAGTAGCTGCTGCTGCTGCTCCGGCTCTCGCTCGCGCTGTTGCTGCTGCTCTGCCTCTCGCTCGAGTTGCGGCTCTGGTCTTGCTCTCGCTCACGCTGCTGCTCTACTCTTGCTCTCGCTCGTGCTGCTGCTATGCTATGCTCTTGCTCTCGCTCCCGCTGCTGCTGATGCTACACGGCCTGTTGCAGCTGCAGGAGTTGCTGATTTAGCTCTCGGTCGCGCTGCTAATCCGGGCGCAGCTGCTGCTGCTGCACGAGCTGCTCTCTGCTATTGCGTTCCCTGCTCGAGCGGCTGCTGATTTAGATCACTGTTTCTCTACTACTAGTGCTCGAGCGGCCTAAACTTCTATTGCAGTGCTCTACTGCTAGTGCAATCAGTTTCGACAGTAAAATTCAGTTTGGACTGTAAAATTCAGTTTCTTCAGTTAAGTTCAGAGTCAACATTATTTACAGCATATGTTGGAGCGGCCGCGGCGCGGCTGATGCATTCTACATCTAGCACTTTTTGTTGATTTATTTTACATCATCTATTTCAAATGCTATTAGAATCCCACTTCATATTAACAATGTCTGTCTTGTCCTGCTTCAGCCTCGCCGTCGTACATCTCATCGGAGCTGCTCCAACGACGGAAGTGTCCATCACAGCGGAGCAGTACCCTCGGCGCCATCTCCAGAGGCCTCAGATCTTCTTCCCCGCCTCCGACAGTCACACCAGCCGCACCATCCTCCACGTCCAACCCAATGATGTTGAGGTCGACAAGGCTACGCCAAAGAGGTTGTACACTCGTCGCATCACTTTTTACTCTACATTCATGTCAATTCCTTAGGGATCCTTTGGTTCAAAGTATTTGCAAATCTGGAAAGAAATGAAGGGTGGTCACAAAGTTAACAGGGAGAAAACTAAATGCTCTTTTGAACCACAATTTAAATCAGTTTAGCAAGATAACCATTATGTGATATTCATGTGGACTAAATAAGCTCACAAAATTTCATATTACAACAGGAACATGCACTATTACTGAATTGATTTTTTTAAGATATATTTTTTAACCAAAATAATGGACCTACTTATGTTGTCCATATGAGCTCAAAAAATTTCAGAGTACAACAGAGCATATGTAGTATATGTTCAAAAACTTAAGCTTTCTTTTAAAAAAATATTCGTTTCATGCCAGCAAGAAGACACACTGAGAACACGTAGTAACGAGATATACGAATAGTTTCTCCCGTATAACAAGCAGTGACATAGTAGTCCTGGGAGTGTAGATGGGCCTGGGAGTTGAGCTACAAAGATTGTCCAAAATAGTAGTAGTACAAAAACATTTTTTGATGGCAGGCTTCAGCCTGCTGAAGACTGCCTACTAGAATCGCCATTGGTTCAAAGAAAAAGTGAAGAAAAACATAGGAATTGGAAAGTTTCCTATGGTACTACTATTCATGCATTTGGATAGAAGGAATGGAGCAAAGCAAAACTGGAGTTTTTTTTCCTTTGTTGTCTGTTTCAAAGAAAAATACGTAGGAATTTTAATATCCACTTGGATGTCCTTTTGAAATTCCTATGCATGAAGAACAGGACTAAGGGGCTGTTTGGTTCCTATCCACACCTTTCTATACTTTGCCACACCTCAGCTTAGGCAAGTTTCACCAAGTTAGGTAGGTGTTTGGTTCTAGCCACACCAATGGCAAGAATGTTTTCATCAGCAGTGAACCCCACATGTCATAGACACAAAAAGTGCGGCAAGATTCCCTTAGGCAAGCCAAAGTGTGGCTAACAATTTGAGCAACTCAAGGTAGGCAAGTGTGGCAATATATGGCAAAGGAGTCACAATCCATACAGCCCCTACGTGCATTAGTGGCATATAATAAGATTCTAACTTCACATTTTCATCTGGTTTGACTTTAATTTGACCATGTTTCTATCCATTCCAATGTTCTTCCAATTCATGTGAACCAAACACCCTGGTTGACAGAAATCCTGTGTTTGCAAATGCTCTATTTTGCACGTGCATTCCTATCCTATTCCTGTGTTTTTTCTGTCCTTTCGTTTTTAGAATCCTCCAATTCTAAGGAGCACTTACAGATTTAATTCGTTTACAGATAGGTGTGAAAGACAACTCTATGTGTTTTGTCCCGCTCCTGCCGTGCCGTTGTCCACCCCACCTGAGGTGCACCATCGACGGAAGCGTCCACCGCAGCAGAGATCCCCCCTGCAGACCTCCTTTCGCCGTTGCCGTCAGCCACGCCAACTGCATTACCATCATTGACTGAGTAGATGAACCTGAGGACTATACAGTTTCGAAAGAGAGGTCGCACTCTTTCCTGTGTGCTTACGTTATACATCAATTATTACTACGTGCTACTTTATCGTCATGTTCACCTCTTAGACTCCGAGTCAGGTCCAAACTAATGTTCAAAATTGATTTTTAATATGCCTGTGGGGCACATATCGAGGCAACAACGAATAGTATATCTGTCTACTATCTGGTGCATCTCGGGTCTTCTATGTGGTTCATGTTGGGTGGGCAACAAACAGTAGAGGAGCCATCGTCTATCTTTTTAAATTGAAACTACCATCTGCCTGCTATCATTAGTTTTGGATCTATCCACTCGTTGCTACCATCAGTCTTGATTTCTGCATGCACCCCTTAGGCCTTACATAATCTAACTATGTTTTTTTATTATGCATGTCAGTTATTGTACACAATCGTGCCAAACATGTAGAGAAAAAGATAAGACCATTACGTGGGAATATAATGTCATGCAGACGCCGCTCCATGGTGGGCGCAGTGGGGCCCCCCTCCCCCCATTCCAGATTATATTCCATAGGAAGATAACTGCACAGAGGGGGATTCAAAGGGAGCCGACCACTCCTATTTACCCCCTGAGGTGTTTACTCTAACCTGGCATGCTGATGTTGGTCATATCATGCATATGGCGCCTTGCATTGCTTACTTTATACATCTTATATGTCATCAGCTTAGTTTAGATTTGCTTTGTGTGAATGCCACCTGTTTGGTTTCTATATCATATTTGTGAATTATGCAATGCCATCTTGTTTAGCCAGGCATCCTATACGTGAATCATGCAATGCCATCCTGTTTAGCCAGTCATTGTATATGTGAATTGTATCGTGCTATACTATTTTTTTCATCATGTATTCCATTTGTCAACAATGTTTGTACATTCATCTACTCTTCCTATGCATCACCCATTTGAGTCGGTGATGGGAAAATCTGGAGTGAAAACAAGGTCTTTTGAGCAGTCAGTGCTACCTGTTGATGCAGAATTCTTGCTGGTTACAGATAGCTCCTCAGAGGAGGATTCAGAGACAGATGACCAGTCGTATTCCCCCCCAAGGTGTATGCTGTAACTTGGCTAGATTATATTCCTCATATCATGCATATGGTGTCTTGCATTGCTATGCCATCTGCTCAGATTAGACATGCTTTGTGTGAATGCCTCCTGTTTAGTTTCTATATCAGATATGTGAATTATCCAATGCCATCTTTTTTAGCCAGTTATCTTATATGTGAATTATCCAACGCCATCCTGTGTAGCCACACATCATATATGTAAATTATCTCATGCCATCCTTTTTTTCATTACGTATTCCATTTGTAAACAATCTTTGTATATTGAACTACTCTTCATGTGCATCAGCCATTTGAGTCGGTTATGGAAAAATCTGGAGTGAAAACAAGGTCTTCAGAGCAGACAATGGTACCTGTTGAAGCATATATCTCAATGGTTACAGGTAGCTCCTCATAGGATGATTCAGAGATAGATAACCAGTCGTATATCCCACCTAAGGTGTATGCTCTTAACTTGCAATGTTTATATTTTTCATATCATGCATATGTTGTCTTGCATTGCTTAGTTTAGACATCATATACACAATATTCAATGCCATCTGCTTAGTTTACAGATCACATATGCAAGTTCCAGCTGCTTAGTATATCAATCAATTATGTGAATTATATCATGCCATCATGTATACTTAGACAACATGTATGTGAATTATTTCATCCCAACCTATTTTAGAAAGACAACATATAGTTATGTCATGTCATCCTGTTTAGATACTCATCATATGTTGAATTATGCCATTCTATCCTGTTTAATTATCCATCATATATCTGAAACTGTGTCATGCTATCCTGTTAAGTTAGCCATCATATATGTGAAATTGTGTCTGTTTGGTTAGACAACATACGGAGTATATGTGAATTACCGCATCTGTCTATCCATTCAATTTCTTTTCTTGTTTATCAGCCATTTGAATTGGAGGGGGTGATGGCAGTATCTAAGGGAGTAAAAACATGTTCTTCACAAAAGACGATGCTACCCGTCGATGCAGATAGAACCATGGTTGTACTGGTCCAGGAACTAGCCCCACCACACATAACTGAGACTCTTGCAGATTGTACCCCTACACTGTTGGACAGAGAACCAGCTACACCCCATCTAACCCCAACCCCAGCAGATAGTAACCCACTTCTAGTTGACACGGCACCATGTCCACCACAGAGTATCCCCGCACGAGCAGTTAGTAAGGCAACTGCAGTGCCCAAAGCACGAAGACCACTACAGCGAACCCAAACTCCACGTTTAAAGCAGAAGAGCAACTGTTCTCAGGTCAGATTCCGTAGCTATGGTGCATACTCCTTTGCTCTTGCGTCACTCTATTTACTCATACCAACTAATTTCGAATTTGAAGGATCCAATTAAAACTCCAATGGCGCAACAGGTATGTTTTAAACCTATTTCTTTAACTGGATTGATGTTCTAACTTCTTGCTCTATGTTGATTTCAGTTTCAATTGTATAAACAGTTATGTTCTCATCTCATGCACATTACAAGTGTTGTTAGTGCTGTGTAGTTTCCCACACTTATATTCTGTCTATGCTGCTTTGTCTTAAACAGATATGATTTGAACTGTGTCTCTAGATTTGGCAACATAAACTAGAATGATATAGACAATACAGCGACCATACTACATAGATATATGTTTGTTTCATGCTGTCATCCTGTCCACCATTCTACTGAACCGGTTTACCAAAATGAGTTTCATATACTACATGCTAAACCTGTGATGTGTCTGCTTGTTTCTCTTGTAGAATGCCGACAGTATATTGGAGAAGAGCACCCCATTATGCAATGGTAGAGAAAGTAATGCAGATAAGGTTCAAGATAGTGAGACAACCCTGTTGGTCTCCAAGAAAGCTAATAAAAACTATCTTGTAGACAGTGAGACAACCCCAAAGTCGTGCCTTGATGTAGTGTTCGAGTTACTGGCCACTACTGCTGGCACCAGCTCTTCGAACTCGCTGCCTGAATCAGTTCAGATTCTTGAGTCTCAGCTACAAACTGAAAGGCATCAGTCAGCTGTGCTGCGACAAGAAGCCGAAGGACCGAGGAAGTCCCTGTAGAATTCAGATGCATACTTTCTGGTGCAACAGCAAGCATTGGAGGATTTTAGCGCCAAACAAGAGAACGCTAATAACCTTGCTAAGCTTCTTGCCAACATGATGGGTACCCAGGATATTGTTTCTTGAGCTCTTCTAAAGTGGATTCAGTTCTGGACTTGTTTTGCTGCGGCGTTTATTTGCACTGCTAGCCAACCTTGATGGCCAGTGTATGTAATATGCTGCTTTGTTCCCTATATTTGCACTGGTGGCGAACTTTGATGCCAAGTGGATGTAATATGTGTAATAGCCGTAATAGCCTAGCGTAAGTTGCTTGCTTATTTATTTCCTTGTTGTCTTGTTTATTTGTTTGCTTATAGTCAGTGCAGTTCTTTTTCCGCGGTTTGCTTGTGGCTGCAATAACCTATTTTTTAAAACTAGGCTACAATAACCATGGGCAACATACGGACAGTTGCCACCATGGTCCTGCTATCTGCTGTAGTGACCATGGGCCTCCTTCGGTCTTTCTACGGGCCGTAGAATCAATGGGCATTCTACAGGCCGTAGAACCAATGGGCCTTCTACGGCCAGTAGAATCAATGGGCCTTCTACAGACCATAGAATCAATGGGCCTTCTATGTGCTGTAGAATCAACGGGCCTTCTGCGGGCCGTATAATCAATGGGCCTTCTACGGGCCGTATGTTTGATCGATTGGCCAAACATGGGCCAGTAACAGACCGCAATATGGGCCGTAAACGGGCTAG
This sequence comes from Thinopyrum elongatum, assembly GCA_011799875.1. Classification (NCBI taxonomy): domain Eukaryota; kingdom Viridiplantae; phylum Streptophyta; class Magnoliopsida; order Poales; family Poaceae; genus Thinopyrum; species Thinopyrum elongatum. Next base: position 509,888,950 of record CM022297.1, read on the forward strand.
AGTGGGAATCGTCCGTTCATGGGCCGACCATAAGGGGCCGTTAATAGGCCGATAAATATAACGGGCTCAATTCTATCGACAAGCATAAGGGGTCGTTAATGGGCCGTATTTGATGACGCTATGGAAATGGGCCAATAGATTAACAGGCCACAAATGGGCCGACTTTAACCACGGGCTTAATTTGGCCCACAAGCGGAACAGGCCAGTAACGGACCGTAAGTAAACGAATGCTGCAAATCAGCCCAAGAATAAATGGGCCCTTAGAAGGCCGAAAGATAACACGGGCTGGAAATGACCCAATGGAAAAATGGGCCGTTAATGGGTATAAAGCGATGTACTATTTATTGTGGGCCAGTTTCACCACAGGCCTTTAATGGGCCAAGAGTTACAAAGGACCTCATATGGGCCGAAAGACATCATGGGCCATACATGGGCCGGAAGTTACAATGGCTAGAATCATATTGGACGGCCCAGATGACGCTACTGGGCCTAATTCGGATAGGCCCCAATGGTCCGTGAGTTAGCGGGCTCTAAATGGTCTATATGCGAACAAGCCGTTAACAGGCTTTCAGTGGGCCGGCCCATTACCTTTTGACCAAGTCAAACGGGCCGGCCTTTCGGCCTGAATGGGCCTTTGTTGGGCCATGCCATGTGTCGACGTATCATAGGCGCGTCCCGTCCATTCGCTGGATGACATCTGTCCCAACGCTGAGCCGACACGTGGATCCGCCGGCGAATGAGAATTTTACACGTGGAAAATCCTCATTGGTTCGGGCTGTTAGGGGGTTACCGGATCCAAAACCGGACCCGATAGCTTAACGGTGACCCGTTACGGTGGATCCCACGTGTCGGTTACCCTTGACGAAAGCACTTCCATGATGCGCCATTTATCGTCATGGAAGTGAACACTTCCATGATGATAATTTTGGTATTGTCATGGAACACTTCTACGACAGCACAGGTATGACTATCTTGATTCTGTCCTAAAATCATCATGGATGTACATGCATGACAGAAAACGTGACCTACTGTGACAAACACGTATCGCCATGGAAGTGGTTTTTTTTGTAGTGACTGAGATGTGCTATACAAACGGTTTTTACCCCCTATCCGTGACGGCATTCTGAACCGTCGCCAAGTGAGTGTGTGCGATAGGGGGGTCCTTCCCACACGACCCAGAAACCGTCGGGGATAGGCCCTCCGGCCACACACGCGGGGGCAAAATGAGCTTCTGTGAGATCGGGCGAGGCATCGAAGCCCAATCGTTTCCGTTCGTATGTACATCCCACACATTGAATCCCAGAAAAGTGTTTCCGTTCGTATGTATATCACACACAGTTTTTTGTGTGGAAATGTTTGTGCAAGGTGGCCTAACACAAACAGTTCTCTGTCGGAAGCCGTGTGTGATTGTTAGTTGATCCAACACGCCTACTTTCTCGAAACCGTGTGGGTTGTTTGAGTTCATCGCCCACGATGTTTTCAGAGTAACCGTCTGCAATAGAAAACCCCAATAAGCAGGGTAATTAGCCTATTATTGATAATCCATGTAGTAATCAAATTGACATTTCTTATAAAACACACCAGATATTTCATATCCGTATAACGGCAACCAGGATTTCATAATCGAATTACATCAGATAGCTTCTGCACTCGGTTACACCAAAGAGGGATATTGCTAGCTACGCCATTACACAACAGCACCAAGTTTCGCATGCAACATTGAAAACCTTTGGAAAGTAGCATCATACATGGTAAATAGACAGATGAATCTCATCTGGGAAACTGCAGAAGCGGAAGGCGAATATTGAGCCTTCAGTGATGTTGAATGTCCTTGCAACTTTAGGCCAGTGGCTATGGATAATTGCCCGCCCAACCTTCATCCTCTTCAGGAAGACTTTAATATTGTACCATGGGTGTTGAATGAATACCCTTCTCGCCTCTTGACCATGCAGGTGGTTTGAGAGGTAATCATCGGTGAACTGCTTTGGAAAGTACTGAAAACAAAGATATGCATAAATCGCTGTTATAAATTTTGAAATGGCACAAGGGGTAAAAACAAGGAAAAGGGTTTAGTACCATCCTATAGTTGACTAATGTCTTCTTCATTGTGCAAACAAAGATCTTGCTGTTATTCGTCGCAAGTTTCTTTATCCTACCAATCTTTTTGAGTTTCTTGACTTGACTGATATTCATGGACATCTCATTTCCCCATATGCAAAAACCAAAGCCCTGTTTTCTACTAGTGTGACAGCAGGACCTACATGTGCAAGACCAAATTGTAAGAAACCTAAATATTAGAATGATTCCTGCAACTGCACAATAATGTGCTATTAACGAAAGGACCATGCATGAGCAAACCTCGATGGTAAACTGCAGTGCCTCCCATTGTTTCCCTGCAACACATATAAGGAAGATCTTGATCAGGTTAACTGAGAGTTGCCATACTATCAGTAGAATATGTATTGAGTACAGCCAAATTCGATTTATTTCTCACATGCATAACAATACAAAATTGTACCCACAACAAATGAAAATCAAATTGCATAATTGAACCAAATAGTTAACTGGACAGCAGAACAAATGAACCAAAATAGTTAACTAAGCACGACATTGCAGAATAGAACATATACTAGAAGATAAGACAGTTAACGAAACCAAGAATGCTTGAGAACAGTACTATGAAATGTAACAATTGTTGGACCAAACTGTTAACTGAACATTACATTTCAGAATATCATATTGCATATTAATGTTGCAGAGGACAAATGACTAGAAGGCACTGGAGGTGGCCTCGAAAAAACAGCACAAACTGTATTTTAAAGTACACAACCGCCTGGCGGTGTCGACGTTGGCCTCGAAGACGAGGTGCTCCTCTAAGATCTGGCGATCGGCATGGATGGCAGCCATCGCGACCTCATCTGCGTGTGCGGCCGCGATTTGCTTCTCCGCTGTTAGGTGCTACTGAGCTCCACACTATATTGTGTGCAAAATGGCTGTGGGCGGCGCTTAATTGGAGGAGGGGGTAGTGATTTGGGCAGAAGGTGTCGCGCCATCCGTCGGGGCATGTGGGATGGGGAAGGAGGAGGATGGTGTGGGTAGGGTGTGGATTACCTGACCATATCAACGAGGCCACGCAACAAGAAGAAGGGTCACCGGCGAGGAGGCGGCGCAGCAAGAAGAAGGCTCGCCGGTGAGGAGACGGCGCTGCAAGAAGAAGGATCACCGGCGAGGAGGCGGCACTGCCAGTAAGCAGCAGTGAAGGTTTGAACATGGAAATCAAGGAGCAAAAGTGGAAGTGTGGCTTTTGGTGGGGTTCGGGGGGCGGGGAGATAGATATTTCCGCGGTGGCAGAAATTTTTTCGCTTGGTGCCACGAGAAACTGGCGCGCAAATGTGGTTCAAGCGCGGGCGGTGGATTGTAGACGGCGAAGCTTCCTGCGTAAAACAGACGAGATGGTGCGCCAAGATATTTTATATCACATCCCACACGATTCTTGCTAGTAAACTGTTTGTGGTATACCTGATTTTTTTTCATTCTGTTTTGAAAGACAAAATGGTGTTACGGAGGGAAAGGATGGTGTTTGAATTGCTACAACATTTATCTACAGTGAACATAGAACTGTATGAGTGTCGTGTTAAAATTTGGAATTATTCTGGGTTTGTTTGGCCTCTTTTATGCATTAATTGAGTTTCTAGGCATTTAATGTGCATAATTCAAATTTGAACTGCAAGCACATGCTCCAGTGCACCAAAGTTTGTTGAAAAATCACATGTGTGTCTTTGTGGGTGAATTTATAGGTCCCTTGCAAGAAATGGGAATGAAATTCAAACATCTAGGCGTCGTGGCTCGGCCGGAGACATTGAGAAACTTGGTTTTTTAATTCCTGTAAATCCAAAACTTGACTAAAAATCATGAAACTTGGCATGGTGTCATGTCATGGCACCAACATGCTGTGGTAAAATTTTTGGCCGAATTGGGACAAGTTTCGGTATAAGCTTCTTGCAAACCGGAGCTTCCCTCAAGAAGGATCATGGTTGCGAGAGGGAAATGTGTCACCTTTGTGTGCGAAACGACATACGCCGCTGCCCCCCCCCCCCTCTTGATTTTTTACAGAGCCAACATAGAACTATATGAGTGTCGTGTTAAAAATTGGAATTATTCCGGGTTCCTTTGGCCTTTTTTAGGCATTAATTGAGTTTGTGGGCATTTAATGTGCATAATTCAAATTTGAAATGCACTCACATGCTCCAGTGCACCAAAGTTTGTTGAAAAATCACATGTGTGTCTTTGGGTGAATTTATAGGTCCCTTGCAAGAAATGGGAATGAAATTCAAACATCTGGGCATCGTGGCTCGGCCGGAGACATTGAGAAACTTGGTTTTTAAATTCCTGTAAATCCAAAACTTGCCTGAAAAGCATGAAACTTGGCATGGTGTCATGTCATGGCACCAACATGCTGTGGTAAAAAATTTGGCTGAATTGGGACAAGTTTCGGTATAAGCTTCTTGCAAACCGGAGCTTCCCTCAAGAAGGATCGTGGTTCCGAGAGGGAAACGTGTCACCTTTGTGTGCGAAACGACATACGACGCTGCCCCGCCCCCATCTTGATTTTTTTACAGAGCCAACATAGAATTATATGAGTGTCGTGTTAAAAATTGGAATTAGTTCGGGTCCGTTTGACCTTTTTTATGCATTAATTGAGTTTCTGGGCATTTAATGTGCATAATTCAAATTTGAACTTGAAGCACATGCTCCAGTGCACCAAAGTTTGTTGAAAAATCACAAGTGTGTCTTTGGGTGAATTTATAGGTCCCTTGCAAGAAATGGGAATGAAATTCAAACATCTGGGCGTCGTGGCTCGGCCGGAAACATTGAGAAACTTGGTTTTTAAATTCCTGTAAATCCAAAACATGCATGAAAATCATGAAACTTGGCATGGTGTCATGACATGGCACCAACATGCTGTGGTAATTTTTTTGGCCGAATTGGGACAAGCTTTCGTATAAGCTTCTTGCAAACCGGAGCTTCTCTCAAGAAGGCTTGTGGTTCTAAGAGGGAATGTGTCACCTTCATGTGCGAAACAACATACACTGCCTTTTCCCGCCTTGATTTTTTTACAGAGGCAACATAGACCAATAGGAGTTTCATGCTAAATATCGGAATTATTCCGATTTTGTTTGGCCTTTTTATACATTAATTGAGTTTCTGGGCATTTACTGCGCATAATTCAAATTTGCACTACAAGCACATGCTCCAGTTTACCAAAGTTGGTTAAAAATCATTTATGTGTACTTGGGTGAATTTCTAGGTCCCATACAAGAAATGGGAATGGAATTCAAACATCTGGGCGTCGTGGCTCGGCCGGAAACATCGAGAAACTTGGTTTTTAAATTCCTGTAAATCCAAAACTCGCCTGAAAATTATGAAACTTGGCATGGTGTCATGACATGGCACCAACATGTTGTGGTAATGTTTTTGTCCGATTTGCGAAGGCACACACATTAACAACCAACAAAGTCATTTTGGAACAAGTGCTGTCACGTTACAATCGGAAACACAAGTATTATTGAAACCATGGGCGTTCTACTTACCATTTACGTGCCGCCACGCGTCCTCTTTTTTAACTGGCTAGGAGGCATCGTGCGGGGTAGCTCTTTGAGTACGAGAGGCGTGCGATCAGACCCCTGCGCGTGCTTATTGGGAGGAGAGCCCTTTGACCTCCATCCGTCGCCCACCTCTCTCCCAATGTCTCCATTAATGGCTCCCGAGCCCCTGTTTTATGGCGTGGCTATGTCTCACTGGACTTAGATTTAAGAAGAAATAAGAAAATCTGAAAAGAAAATTTTGCACGGATATTGATGTAAGATCTAACGGACATACAATATAGCATTGACTGCGACTTATAGCAAGACTGATATGAATATATAAGGATGATGACAGTGGATAATAATTGTCTTACATATTTAGGAAGATAATTTAAAAAGCCACATGCTGCAACGCCTGAAATACACAAGGGCAAAAGAAGAAGGAAGATGCAGACAACAATCTGGCTCGCTGATCTCTACTTTCTTGATGTGTTGCTGCAGGCCACGGAGACTAGTTCTCGCAGCGAGCGGCGATGAGCTCTTTCGTGTCCTCAATACGCTGCTTAAGAGCATCCACGGATTCCTCCACCAGCCTTTGGCGCTAGATGCGGAGCATGGCATTCTCGTCCATAAGGTTCTTGACGATGATGCCCGTCCTCTTCAACAAGGCAGTGGTCTCCTCGCTCTTAGTGCGGAGCTTCGCCTTGTCCTCCCGTAGTCCCCGGATGACGCTGGTAGCATTTTCAAATGAGGCATTCATCTCGTCCTGCAGCTTCATCCAGCCGGAGATCTGATCCATCAGGTCATCTAGTGTAGTGCGCACGCGCCTGTGAGAGTCCTCGCCCGCCCGCGAGACATTTTCCCAGGCCGCCGTGGCAAGGGAGGAACTCTCTGCTGCATTCGCGGTGCGGCGGGACATCTTTGCTGCTTCCGCGGTGCGGCCGGACCAGTCTGCTGCATCGACGGCACGACGGGACCTCTGTGCTGCTTCTGCGGCATGGCGGGACCTCTGTGCTGCTACGGCGGCACGGCGGGACATGTCGGCTGCTTTCGCGGTGAGGCAGGACATCTCTCGTGCTTCCGCTTCCATGCTCGCCTCTCCCTGGTAGTAATCTCTCGACCCAAAACTCAAGCGGGCCATGGCAGACGCAAGGGAATGACGACGAAAGACTTGTTTGTTTTTGTGGATGAGGAGTTGAGAGGAGGAATGTGCAGTCATCTTGGAGTAGGTAGTATTTATAACCGAGTACTAATATGCTCCTAAGTGGGAAACCATTTAGGTTTTGATCGGTGTGAACAGGTTTTGATCGGCGTGAACAGTAATTGTGAATGTGAAGGGAAGCAAGTTCAAAATTTATTGACGGTTCATATTTGGAAGTGCGGTGCGATTCCCAGAAGGCATAAAGTAGGCACGCGTTCTTGGCCGTGTACGTGGCGTTTGCACCATAGGGTGCACCGTAATAGGCGATGTCAGCACACGTCTTGTTCCATCAATCGTGCGCGCTCGTTATTACCATCGCGCACACTTCTTTTAATTAGATTGTGTGCCCGTCTAGTGCACACACCTTAATTTATCTGTCTAACTATTTCTGTTTGTTGTGGCTAATCGCAAACAGTTCATCCGTTTGAAGTGTATGCCGTTAATCGCAGACACCTTGATCTGACTGACCATTTCTGTTGTGTTGCCTAATCGCATACAGTTCATCCGAGTGAACTGTATGCCATCAATCACACACACACCTTGATCTACCTGACCATTTCTGTTGTGTTTCCTAATCGCAAACAGTTCATCCGAGTGAACGGTATGCCGTACATCGCACACACCTTCATGTGGCTGCCAGTTTTTGTTATTAAGCTCATCGCAAACAGTTCATTTGAGTGAACCGTATGCCACGCATCGCACACGCAGCCATAATCTGAACCGTGTTTGATGTCTCCACCATCGTAGATGTTTTGCATCATTTTTGACGGGTTTTTTACATCACCGTTTGCGATTAATACATCGCACATAGTTTCGTCGAAGGGTCTCTGATTGTAGTGTCGCGTTAGCAGCATCCTGCAGTAGTGACGGCAAAGGGCGTCCCATTCCAAAATATCAAATGCATGTCTTTTGGCTAACATCAATGAGCAAAATTTGACAAGGTTTTCCAATTCCAAAATATCAAACGAATGTCTTCTTGCTAACATCAATAATTAAACTTTGACAAGCTTTTCCCATTCAAAATATGCAATGCCTATGATTGTGGAACGGGCAGGGTTTGTCATCAGTTTGCACATTGAAATGGCACATGGAGCCGGATTAACCAGCTTATCTTTTTGTGCAGTTCCACTGAAATCAAACAATGTCTGGCGTAGCATGGTGGATTTTGTATTTATATGTTGCCAGGCCTTGAAGCCGTTGGCAGCTCCATTCAAGTAGATAGTCGGTGGCTCAAGGTGACAATGAATGATTAGAGAACCATTCGATGTATTGTGCATGATGAAGTATTATGGAGGACACGAACCATCTGAACATTTTGTGCAGTTCCACTGAAATCAAGCTGAGCATCCCTGTCTGCATAAATACAGAAAAAATGTGATGAATATAATAGTGGTGCGATTAAACATACGCTCACAAATATAATCATCTTCATTATCTTAACAGGAAAAGATAGTAATACAATAGCTTCAATTAAACATTTATTCAAAACAATATAACAATATAAGTAGCACAACATAACAAAGCACGATCATGTGGATGAAGGCCGATATTGACCTCGTTTGTTACAGTTGCGTCGGCCACTGACTTGGTCATACCTTTCCTTGTGGAGTGAATTTTGCACTCCACGTGCTATTGAGTTTTCCTTGGTCTCTGCAGACTAGTCATGTCACCAGCGTCTACTAATACTCTAAAGCTTCTCGATCATTACTTGTGTAATGTAGTGCAAACAGTGACTGCTTCTTTCTGCAAAGTGAAAACATCAACTGGGCCCAATAATGCAACAGTTTGCCTTAAACACATTGGCTCCTTTTGTGCAGTTCAACTAAAATCAAAGTCAAAATAGAACCGAGCAGAAGTTTTGATATCCCTGTATGCACAAATAGGTATAAAGGAAACAATTACTGAGAAATAACGGTTGATGACTTATACGCCTAGAAGAAAATACATCTACCTTATCTTAATGGGAAACAAAGCAGGACAGTAGCAATTCTCAAACAATGTGATTCATTCATATTAACTGAGACATTATCTTAACAATACCTTGGTTCAACATGTATAAAGAACGACAAAGCAGGAAAGTACCATTCCTAAAACAGTGTAACTGATTCATATTAACAGAGAGATTATCTTAACAATACCTTGGTTAAACATGTGGAAAGAACTACAAAGCAGGATAGTACCATTGTAAAACACTGTAACTGATATATAATAACAGAGACATTATCTCAACAATACATTTGTTAAACATGTATCCCGCCGATCCCTAACAGAAATGGTACTCCCGCCGATCCGTAACAAGTGTTGCAGTTATGAACTAAGATTCAGTAGTTAATTCTAAGAGTGGCATTGCTTAATTTTACCAGTGGCATTAGATTAACAAAAAGCATAAACAGTTGCATGGGAGAGTGGGCACAACAGCACCATGTGCTTCCATCGACTTATAAAGGGGGTGATGCAGAGTTTGTTGTAACAAAGAAACATGCATCATGTCTGGGTTGGTCCCATTTTTGTTCACTTAATGGGAAAAGACAGCAATACAATAGCTTCAATTCAACATTTATTTAAAACAGTACCAATACAAGTAGCACAGCATCTCAAAGCACACTGCACAATCATGTGGATGAAGGTCGGTACTAACCTTTCATGAGGCAGACAAGATCAACGAATCTGCCAACACGAATAGAAAATCCAATCTCGTTTTGTGTAGTTCAACTAAATCAAGCGAAGTTGCTGGTGTGACATTTAAGTTGAACTGCACAAAACAATCTTAAGACAAAAGTGTTTTGCGTAGTGAAGCAAAAGGTCGCAATAGCAATGAGTTGAATAGATATCCCTGTTTTCAGAGGTAAAAAAGGAAACAATTACTGGCCAATAAAGGAGGATGAATCATATGGCCACAGAAAGAAGCATCTACCTTATCTTGATGGAAAACAAAGTAGGACAGTAGCATTTCTAAAATGGTTGCATTGATTCATATTAATAGAGACATTCTCTTAAAATAACATTCAATAAAAATGTAATTTACTTTTAACACTGGCATTGCTTCAATTTTCCAGCGGCATTCTTAGATTAACAACAGCAAAATAGTTGTATGGGACATGGGACATGCCAGCACCATGTGCCTCCACGCTTATGAATGGGTGATGCAGAGTATGTTGCCAAGCAGCATATCTGTGTTGGCCCCATGTTTGTTCTCTTTGAACCTTTTTCCTATGTGAGGGCAGCAAATCTAGTCCTGCACAAACACCCCGACCCCCTGGTTTCTTCCTTCTTCAATAAAGAGACCGGTTCCTTACAGATGTGTGTACTGGGTTACGCCCTTTTTCCCTTTTCGACCAATAGAGCGGCTGGATAGCCAGTCTGTACTATTTTCCCTCCTTCCTTTCCTCATTGAACCACGTCCTAGATTCATGCTCCACCCCCCCCCCCCCCCCATTCTTTCCTCTTTGAACCAAGACTTGCTACTATAGAATCGAAAAAGATCCGCATGCAGCTAGAGCAATGACGGTTTCAAAGAAAGTTATACTTTAGGGTCGTCGGTATGTGGCTAGGCGTGCGGCAGGAGGCCGGATCTGCCCACACTACGTACAGTAATGAGGAAGAAGGGGTTGGAGGCCCTCCCGCACAGGCGCTGGGTGAAAGAGAACAGCGCATCCGACAGTCGATTCCCTCCCTCGCCGAAGGCGACAGAGTGAAAGCTGCACCTCCTCCCCTTCCCGGTCCGACGGGATCCGGACGGCTCCTTGACCAGCTGTGAGGGGGATAGAAAGAGAGGCCACGCAGTCTTGTTTAGATCTGATGAAGAGGGTGAGAGATTGTGAATAGAGCAAACCCTAGCAAAGGAACGTTGAGCCTCCAGCATGTCTATATATATATGTAGTGCAGCGAGAGTGTGAAAAGTGCAAACCCTAGCGAACAAGCGCTGAGGCTCCAGCTTATATAGTACTCGTATATAGTACTAATATAGTGGAGTGGTTTTCTTTTTCTCTCCATAATAATTGTTTTAAATTGTGTACGAAATGAAGCTCTTTATTTAACGTACCAGTGAAGAAAACTATGATCAACTAACGATCCATGCGTCCTGGTCGCACTTCCTGTCGTTCACGTGCGGTACACTACCCTCTGTTAAGGGAACAACCCCACACGCACCAAATTATTGGAAAGGTGTGAGAGTGTGTACAAATAAAGAAATTAAATTTCAATTATTTTGTATGTACAATTTGCTTGTGTTCGGCCTAAATCAGTGTGCCACCGTATCTCGTACAACCTCCATCCAGGTTTTTATTCCACACCATATTTGTAATCAAAGTCTGACCACACCCTGCGTTATTGACTTCATATTTTTTATGTAGTTATATGAGTAATATTTTTTATCAAAGTGTGGCAACATAATTCAATAGTGGCAAAAATCTAGAACCAACTCATAAATAAAATGTTTATACAACTCAATGATGGATAGATCATAGACAACATTTAGTTAATAGATGGACAAATAAAATTACAGGGGAGCTGAAGACAAAGTTGTGAGAAGGCTTAGAAATCAATACAAAACTTTTGGTCTTAGTACTAACATCGATGCTTCTTGGAGGAAACATTTGGTTCATACCCAAAGAAAAAATTGCACCAAGGTGAAAGACGACTATGTCTCCAACGCAACCAAGGTGCACTGATGAATGATATCTTTGTCTTTGTGGGTAACAAGCAAAGAGCACTGATGTAAGACAGCTTGTTTTTCATCGAACATCGATCAGCTTCACCAGCCAATGCAACCATGAGATGCAACCATGAGCATCGGTAGGTCATCATGGTGATACATCATCCATTTCGCATCAAGTTTGGGTGAGGCACCACTGAAGTTCGATAAATCCTCACTGTGGTATGTTTCTTCTTGGTAATCAAGCTCGAGAAAGGAAGAACCACGTGGCAGAGGATAGTGAGGTGGAGCAACAGTGGTCATCCAATTTTGTGCAGTTCCACTAAAATTGAGGAAGACATGCCCGGGTATGGAGACACGAATCGCTGTTTGCAAACATAAAAAAAGGGATATTTAAGTAGTGTCGTTACTTTGTTTTGGCAGTGGTACAATATTAATAACGGCATCTCAATTGTCAATAAGAATTAATGAAATGTACACCAACAAATAAAAGCATCATGATTATCTTGATGGGAACTAAAGCTGGAAAACCGGGAAAAAAACTAAAGCAGGACAGAAGCATTTATCCACGCCTCTAGATTGACAACAGCATTACTTAAAAAGGGATGTCACTTTAACATGGGCATTGCTTCATTTTACCAGTGATAGTATTAGATTAGCAGTAGCAATAGGAGCATATGGACAATGACCACACAACCACCATGTACTTTTGTCAAAAAAACATGTATACCTCCACCGAGGCATAAACAAGGACAACTTTTGGAGTGGCCTTTCCGCTAATAGTAAAAAATAGGTGATGTTGGACCAGCCGACGAACCCTACCTACTGTACATGGGGAGCTGGGGTATAGAAGAAAATCCGCAAGCAGCGACCAGGGGAGCTGGACCAGTACAATAAAGCATGAATCCAAAAGAAGTTATACCTTAGGTGGGCGAGATCTGGCTTAGGCGGGCGGGCGGGATCTACCCACATGACGGCAGCGAACAAGGGCGCGGAGGACCTTCGTCCGTGCTGGCGCCGGCTCAGAGAGGACGGTGCGCATCAGCTTCCTCCATCGCCGACGGCGACAACGTCAAGGCTGCACCTACTCACCTACCGCAGCGGACGGGATCCGGCCGGATCTGTGACCACCGGTGAGGAGAGAGATAGAGTGGACACTGTCGTCTTGTTTAGGTATGGAGAGGGTGAGAGAACAAGACCCGAGACCCTATCAAACAAGAGGCTACATATACAATGGAGTAAAAAAAATTGATAGCAGTGGTTTTAAATAGAATATGCGCGTTCCCGGATAAAAGGAACGAAAACTGGCAGACAAATCTTTTTTTAACGTACCAAGAAAGAAAACTCGATCAATAACACACCCCTGCTTCCACGTCGCACTTTGTATCGCTCACGTGTTGTCCCCCATACCATCCATTATTAAGTGAACAAGTTAAAGGGTCAAATTATTACGTAAGCTGCCTCTTCGTGTACAAATGCGCTCAATCGTGTACTCGCGGTCGCGGGTATGTCCGAGGCAGAGTGAGTGAGTGTACATTTCTTCTTGTACGTCGTACTTCATTTATCTCACTTCGTGTACATTATTTACATTAATTGCGTAGCAATATTTACGTATGTCCAGCATCTCTCGTTTGCGGGTGTCCGGACCGCTGCCACGCCCGCTACTGAGCGCCCTGGCCCCTGGCCATCCCAACCCATGTTCATCATCCGCGCGGGATTCCTGCCCGAAACGTTCAAGTGCCACATTCATGCCCAGCCAGAGCAGACGCGACCTCCCACTGGCGAGCATTGAAGCGGCGCGCTGGCCGAGAGAGCGCCACCCGCGCCGCTTCCCAGTGCACGTAACTGCTCCGCGTTAAAACGACACCACGGCGACCACAACATGCATGCAAAAAATGTCTTGGGAGTCCGTGTTACAGCTAGCTGTCTTCGCCTCCTCGTCTATTTCTTCCAGTAGTAGAGTATAGTCGGTTTGCGGTGAGTGTCATGCCGAGCGAACGTGTGGGGTGAGACGCGAACGCGACAGACGTGATGTAAATGTTGGTTTTGCTCGAGTGAAGTATATTTTAAACCATGAATTCATACACCCCGTCAGAATTGAACCCTAAGCTCCATATCCCCAAAGTTGGCACCCTGTAATCACTGATCCCGGTCTATCTCTACCCTAAACCCATTAAAACATGTTTCACTCGCTAGGAAAATAACAAACCCTAAGGGATTGAACTCTACTCTGACTGAACACATGGGTCCACATGTCATATTCATCTTCTCCACCGAATATCTTTATCTCTCCCGCCAAGCCGTGGCAACCATTTGATAGGCTCTAGTACTTCATGCTCAAGCCCAGCCAACCGGCATACACGATCGTGCACTCGTGCTCCTCATCGTACCCTGCAAACCAGCGATAGAGATGGCCACAACGCCTCCTCCAGCAAGGACGGGGAGCTTGCTGGAGATCGCGTTGAAGGGTTCAATCAACCCACGGGAGGTCGCCGGAGACCAGGAAAATAATAGAGTTCAAGGTGCTGCTACTGGCGCCGCCGCGGAGGATGGTGACCGGCCACGGCTATGCGTCAAGGGAGGAGACTGCATTGACGGCGAGGACCACGCGCGGGTCTTTTGCAAATCACAAATGTATCAAGGTGTAATTCCTTTTTTTTTCTTTGCCACATCACCCAGTTCAGCGGGACCCACCTGTCATAATCGGGTTTAAAACAAGCAAACCGAGCTACTAGTGTTTTTTGAAAAAAAAAAATAGGCTGAGAATTAGTGGTTTTTGACACAAACCCGTAAAATTGTGGTTCGTGCAAACCTAACCTTCAACAACTCTATCGCGGCGCTGTAGGACTCATCGAGCCCGTTTAAGCTTCGATCGGCCTTTCTCCGTGTATTACACATGTACATATGTACTGATCGTGCATGGATCATCTTACCAGTGTTTACCTCTACGCCTATTAATCAGTTGACCGACGGAGAGCCTAATGTTTCTCGGGAGAGATAGAGAGATTTGGAGGAAGAAGATAAATATGACCTGTGGGCCTGTCTATTCACTGAGAGTAGAGATTGATTCCGACCAGGATCATCATTTTCCTAGCGAGACAAACATGGTCTAACGGATTAGGGGTTGAGAAAGACCAGGATCAGTGAGTACAGGGTGCAGACTTAAGGTATTTGAAGGTTAGGGTTCAATTCGGACGAGGCATATGAATTCAAGGTTTAAAATAGACTTAACTCGTTTTGCTCCATGGCGCGATCAACCGAAACGAAACGTTGGTTTCCAAAAGAATACTGTAGTGTACTGTACTGCATGAGGGAGAAGCGGATTCAACAAAGAGTGATGGTTGCTTCGTCCGTCCAACTTATTGCTGAGTCTATGTGATTTGACGGCTCATTGGTCATTATTACTGCGGTGGTAGAGCATCGTAGAGTGTCTGCACTCTTATTTTTTTATTCTGTGATAAAACTAATTTTCTACACTCTTACACCGGAGGAGTACGAAACATGGCAAACCAGTGAGTACATGGCCCACCTCGCACTACCACCATATTCCTTCGACATCGTGTGACACCTTCGGTCCCTTTTTCTTTGCGTTTAACACCTGTACGTAGTAGCCCGCATTCCAAGGTCACAAGCGCTCGGAGTAGTAGTAGACAATTTGCCCCCGGATTTGCTATGGAGAAAATGTTGGGTAGTTATGCGCATCCTGCAGCCTTCAATTCCAGCGCACAATTACTCCTCTGTCCATCTCTCTGGATGCAGGCTCTCTCTCTCCTCTTCATCTATCTGCAATGCATGCGACTCTCTCTCTCTCTCTCTATGTGCAAGCATGCCTTGGGAAGGGACGAGGAATATGAGAGAGAGAGATGGGAATTATTGTGGCTGCGTGTGCGGCACTATTGGAAAGAGCAGCCCTGTTACAACGTTCCATAAAATACAAAGGAAAACTAACAAGCATGCTGATGCATCTCAATGATTCACATATCATAGCCTATATTTACTTCACAACTAAAGACAAAAGTTGTGAAAGTGTGTACAAATAAAGAAAAAACGATTAATGCAGTCCCTAGGCCTTAAACCCTAAACCCTAAACAGGCTTTAATTTCCTGGCGAGGTAGAACCTGTCAAAGGAAAGAAGCCTGGAACCCATGGACCATCTGATGATCTTGTGCAGTTCCACTAAATTCGAGCTGGGCATCCCTGTTGGCAAAGATATTGAATAAGTGTGATTAGAATAATAGTAGTGGCAGTAGTTGAACTCATCACAAATAGAAGCCGGTAGAGAAGTAGAGAAAGATCCACATGGAGATGAGCTACGTGGGGAGCTGCGGTAGTGGAGCAAGCCGGCTCCAAAAGGACGTTGTACCTAATGTCGGGATGTATGCTGGGAAGGCGGTGGGAGGCGGCATCAGCCCATACCGCAGGGAGCCCCGATCTGGACGCACCGACACTGGGTTTTCTCCATCGCCGCTGCTGACCGCGTCTACGCAGAACATCCTCCCCTTCCTCGGGCGGCGGGATCTAGTCGGGTATGTGACCAGCGGTGTGACCACCGTCGTTCTATGCGAGAGAGTGTGAAGAGAGCAACCCCCGGCAAGCAGGCGTGTACCTTAGGCTCCTAGCTAGTATTATGTTGTATTATGTACTAGTGTATATATAGTGGAGAGCGGTTTTATTTTTCTTTCCATATCAACCTTTTTTATTGCGTGTGTTTCATTTATATTGCGTACGTTTCATTGAATAGTGAAATGATGGTTGCTTCATCCGACCAACTTACTGTGTGATTTGACTGCTCATTAGTCATATTACTGCGGCCCCTGCACGTACTCCCCCTACGTGTGTGACCGTTCCTGAGTCTCACTCGTACTTATCTCTATATTTTCTTGCATAACACGCGGACCCGGATGCTGGATGACCCATGTGTCGGCGAAAGGAAGAAGAGCAAGTTCCGACGACCGAGAAGTAGTATTTCCATGCAAACGGATCTTACGATGCATGAGCTGTTTGTTGTGTTACCGACCTAAATACCCCTACGTGCAGGTTTGTCTCACTCCTATGTGCCCTACCTGCTCTAACATCCATCATTTCAGCAAGGGGTAATGCCATCTAAAACTGCGTCCACGCAGTACATAACAACAACCATTGGCCAAGGCTCCATGCACACAAAAACGCGCGCGACGCCCTAATACATGCATGCATGCAACATGCAAAATGTACACATGCACGCACTCATGCATGTGTACAACACACGACGGAACACACACGCTCACGCTCAAATGCTCAACTTACACGTGCATGCACACACATACACAGCCAGGGTGAGCTAGTGATCGTATAAACACCAGAAAATGTATATATTGACCACAATGAGCGTATTATGAAGTCCATGGATAGTATTTTTACAAATATACAGTGACCGCCGGCGTATTTATCTCGTTTCAAATTAAGCCATATTAACCGGAAAGGAGGCAGTACGGGCTAGCACTACTTTTTGTTGTGTCCCGTCAACTCGTAGAACGAGGAGAAGCTTGCAGTACTAGGCCCTCTCCATCTACCATATGCGCGGTGGCTTGCAGGACGAGGAGAAGCTTTTGACTAATGCAGCCTCTCCCTCGCCCAGGCGGTGGACATGCAGCAATTCATTCGGTGTCAGATTATCAGAAGCATACACTGTGGTACCATTATTGTTCGACTTCCCAAAGAGGCGAAGAGCCAAGCGCAATGTTTAGTAGTATACGAGTAGTAGTACTATAGGAACCGCAGGGCGGACCGTCTGCACTCTTGTTTTTATAATATGTGATAAAGTAGACATTTATTACAGAGCAGTGCGGAGAACGACAGCCCAATGAAGTAGTACGTACTAGTCCCTCATTTCCGGTTATAGGGCTTAATTTGAAAATCTCTTCAACCAAGGTAGATGATGAATGGTGGAATTAATTCCATAGTTTGCAAAAGTACTTAATTAGTACTCTCATTTTTCTTAAAAATTTGTGTAAACCAATGCATTAATTACATCACATGCATGCATGACCACTTAATGACCAAGAACTTCTACATGCATTGATGAGTTTTTTCTTCATCGTTGCATGCAGTGATTTAATACACCTTTAAATCTGAACATGTGATGGTAAGTAGTAGAATTGAGACTTATAAAACGGAAAAACAAACTTTTTGAGATGAGCCCTATAAACCGGAAAGGAGGGATGACATCGACCAACCATGCTCTAAATATTTCTTGGCCTCCGTGCGACACCTAGCCCGTCTGTGTTCTCGCTCCTCGTCTTTCTCAAGGAACGGCGGGTTGGCCATTTTGCCATCAATTGAGATCGGTTTGCTCACACTCCGGTCCCACATGGTAGTGACATGCCAAGAGGAAGCGCGTCGACAAACAAGGCCATACGGCCACTTGGTTTTGCACCTTCATACTACTAGTAGGAGCGGATTCAAAGAAGAGTGTATTGATGGTTACTTCATCCGAGCAACTTACTATGGGAAAGGTGGGGCTTATGATTTGACTGCACACTAGTCGTTATTACTGCGGCGCAACGACCGGGCTGAGTCTCCCATGCGGTTGTGCACTCTAATTAGGTGCATGGCACATGGACCCAGATGCCGAATGGCTTCTGGCAATACTATCAATCTTCCACCATTTGTTTACATAATTGATGTACACAAAGTTTTCCAGCGACATGAAATTGTGTAATGCTCTGAAGCTTTCAGCTTTTGTTTCATGTGTCTTGCCAGCTGGAAGGTTGTCTCGTTACAACATTCAATCAAATAGAAATAAAAATATAAAAAAAAACTAACTTCCTTGCTAATGCATCTCAATGATTAGCAGATCAGAACCAATATTTACATCACAACTGAAGAAAAAGTTGTGAGAAGGTGTTATAAAGAAAAAATTAAAATTGATAGCAACTTTCTCGTAGCTCGGTCAAAATCAACAAGACATGTTTGGAGAAAAAAAAGCACTCCCTCTGTCCCCTAATATAAGAGCGTTTTTTACACTACACTAGTGTCAAAAACGCTCTTATATTATGGGATGGAGGGAGTAGCTGTTAGGAGTATGGAACATTCCGAACATTTTGTGCAGTTCCACTAAAATAGAGCTTAGCGTCCCTGTTCCAAAGATATTGTGTAAGTGTGATTACAATAATACAAGACTGTTGATGAAACAATAAACACACAAATAGAAGCCGGTTACCTTTGTAGTCTCTCTTAAGATTAGGCTGGGAGTTGGATGTGGAGGATAGAGCAAAACCAATCTCCCTTTGTGCAGTCGCACTGAGATGTAGAGACGTTGCCCGTGTGACATTTCAGTGGAACTGCACAAGACACTCTTAAAGAAAAAAGTGATTTGTGCAGTTCACCAAAAGGTCGCAATAGCAACGAGGTGAAATGGATAGCCCTGTTTACAAAAAGAGGTAGAAAGGAAACAATTACTGGCAAATAACAGTTGATGACACATACGCCGACAAAAAAAGAAGCATATTCCTTTTCCTAAGGGAAGATGGGAGCATGGTTGTTTATCTAAAATGGTGTGAGGACGAGATTGCAACATGGAAAGTATGCCGGCCGAGCTACGTTTTAGGCAAAGAACTAGGGAAGATCCACATGCAGGATTTTCCACATGCAGCGACGTGGGAAGATGGGCAGTGGAACAAGGCCGGAGGGGAGGAAGTTGTACCTGGGTCGTCGGGATGTAACTAGTAGGGCACCGGCGGGCGGGATCTGCCCTACCGCGCCGGAGCTTGGTCAGAGAGAACGGCGGGTACCGCAGATCGGGACATGCTGCCTCGACACCGTCGAACGGAGCAACAATGCACGTCCTCGCTCTTTCCGCCGGCGGACGGGATCGGGCCGGATCAGTGACCAACGATGAGAGAGAGAGAGAGAGGCCACCGCCATCTTTTGTGAGAGTGTGAAGACAGACCAGCCCCAACAGGGAAGCTCCATTGTATATCATGGAGCGGATTACCTTTTTCTCGAAAACAATCGTTTTATATTTTGTACGTGCCATTGAGCAATATATCTTTATTTAAGAATAACGCGTCAAGTCGAACTTTGTTTCGTGCACGCGTGGTAGACGACCCTCCTTCAAGTAAACAACCGCTACACGAGTCAAATTAGCACTTGGGCTGCCTTTTCATACAGAAATGAGCTCCACCGTGTACCCGCGCGGGTGTGGCTGGGAACGAGATGTGAGTATGTGCGTCGTGCGTGCACCTCTCCTCTTCGTGTACGTACCCCACCTACGTGGGTGTGTGTGAGAGAGATGGTGTGTGGGTTCGCGAGTGCTTTTTTTGGGGTGGGTGGCGGTGCATGAGAGATAGACAGGGAATATGTGTCGATGATATCTCAAACAAAATATGTAACATATGCAATGTGTGTGAAACAGAGGCGTATATTTATCATATCTAGAGGAGGCGATCCACCAGAAGAGAGTGGAGGGATCATCGGCGTGAGATATCGATAGAATCAAAGAGAGGGATGAAGTGTATGGGTGCACGGTCGATAAAGAAAGCTAGTGAGATTGTGTGTGCTCACGTCAAAGATATAGGGCGGCTGGCCTACTAGAACGTTAGAGGGGAGAGCTGCAGTTTGTGTGTGTGGCATGGATACCTACCTACAATGCTCGACTATCGGTGTGTGTGTGTGTGTGTGTGTGTGTGAAGGGTGGGGGGCAAAGGCCTGGCTATAGAGAGGTAGATCGACTGGTATATGTGTGGAGAAGGAGAGACACCTAGTTATGTATTGAGGGAGATCGATCGTCATACATGCATATGTGTAGGAGAGGAACAAGGTTGGGAGAGAGACAGAGCTAGAGTGTCGGAGGGTTGGTGGTGGAGTTGCTTCCCGAAGAAGGTGGGAGAGGCCTACTAGACAAACCGAGGGGACGACTACAATAACAATAAGAGAGGGGATGTGTGTGTGTGTGTGCACGTGCGTGTGAGAGACGGCTCGGGAGGCATGCATGGATGATGAGGGCGGGCGATATGTATGTGGTAAGCAGACCTAGCTAGATAGGTAAATCAATAGATGTGTGTCGGAGAAAGTGAGAGACATAACTAGTGAGGTACATCGGTTTGTGCATGGGGAAAAAGAGATATAGTCGACCTAGCTATATGTAGAGAGATCGATCGGTATACATGCATATGTTAGAGGCAAATAAGGTCGAGAGAGACGGATAGAGAGAGAGAGGTATGCTACTAGAAGGTGGCCGGTGTGAGAGGCCTACTATGTCGAGAGGGGAAGGAGTGTGCGAGCGCGACATCGATGAAAAGAGGGGCGAGAGTGTGCATGCGTGTGGGGCCGTATTAGACACATGGAGGCATGGACGGTGAGAAGAGAAGAGAGGAAATGTGTGTTTGTGGTAGCCAGACCTGGCTAGAGAGGTATAATGATCTCTGTGTGTGCCGAAAATTAGGGGCTGGGGAGACCTGCAAACACCATGGGAGAACGACCTAAAGAAAAATAATGGACGTGCATGATGGAGAGGATGCCGAGGGTGGGTGACGGTGAGGCGGGCGTGTACATGCACGAGAGAAAGTTAGTGCTAGCTACAAAGAGAAGAGGATTGTGTGGTTGTAGAAGTGTAATAGAAATCATGGTTTTTATAAAAGTGGATTCGAATATTTGAATAAGAGATCATAGTGTTTTAAACCCACGCATGCATGAATATAACGGTGATACACATCGTGTGGTTATGAGCATGTTTATACTACATAACATTTTATTTGAATTTGTGATATTGTGTGGCTTTTGTAGCTCACGGCTAAATACTTGTCATAACATAGGGGGCGGAGCACTATACATTGTGTGATAAACATGGTATACATATGAAACATGGTTTAGATTACGAAGATCTAGCTAGCACTTCAAATTTACTATTACTTGGAATCGGCATGAAGTGGATTCAAAATTTTGATTTCGAGTTCATGTAGCACACATAGTTCATATCTAAATCTATAGTAATCAAATGTTGTGTTGTTAAGATAATATACAGATGATGGTTTAACATGGCAACAATCATCTATACCCCTATATAGTGTGCGAATAACTTTGAAAGATGGTCATTGGATGAAGCCAATCCGACGGTGCAGAGATGGCAAATCCGAGCACTACTAGCCGTTGGATATCATCTACATTCCACCAGATTCTGCCACATGTACAACCTAGAAGACTCCATGGTTGAACTTAAGCATAATGCACAAACCTCAAAACACAAGCACTTCTCCTTTGTTCTAGAATCTTTCGTGTCATAATTGCCCAAACTTTCTTTTCTAGATGAATTGCCATTATTTGTTTTTACTTCATGCTTTACAACGCACAATTCCATGAATCTTAAAATAGATTAACTTTTTTATAAAAACTAATTGATTTTGAATGAGAAGAACTATAAGAATTAAACGAATATATACATCATGCATATATGACTCAAAGCTTACCTGCTATAGTGTGGTATTTATTCATAATTTGGTTGCCAAATCTCATGCATGCAATGCACGTGTACCTTACTAGTGATTGTAGATCCTTATTGAAATAGTGAAACAAATTCAAATTTAATTTGAATTGCAGCGATAGTATATACATTTGGAATGCACTAAAAATGTTCGTATGAGGAGGTTACATGCATCATACAACTAGCGAAAAAAATTAATTGGACATAACATGGATTCAAAGTTTTGAATAGCATTTGTAATAATCCATACAATGAAACGGGACAAGACTCTCTCTTTGTGTGGTGCGAATTGTTTTTTTTTCGTTGAGGGAAATGCGAATTGATTTTTTTGGTACAGTATACGTTAGGCTTGTCCCGAAATATCAACCCACGCCTTGTTATCCCAAAATTTAAAGACATCTTTTTGTCTCCTTGTGCTCCGAAAACTCCCTCCTTCTGAACCCCCGCCTTGCTATCCCAAAATTACAACGTGCACGAAAACTCCCTCCTGCTGCCAAATCCCGACACGCGAGATCCCCGTTGTAACCCTGAGCCGAAAGGACCGCTAGTTCAAATCGAGGTGGGGGTACTTTTGTAATACACCCTACATTTCGGACAAGCGCGTCCCTAAGTCATGGTCCCCCCCTCCCATCACCTCCTTTTCGCCATTCGAAAACCCAGGCCGCCATTACCTCTCTGCTCTAGCCACGAAACCCCACCCTCCTCTGTCCGCCACCACACCGCTGCCCAGCCGGAGCCTCTTCCCCGTCGACGCCGTCCAACGCAACAGCTCGACGTCCCTCATCCACTGCCCCGGATGCGTCGTCGATCTCGTCGTCCCGCCAGTTCAGCCGCCCTGTCCTCCACCTCCAAGGAGCTGCTCCGACGATCGCCTTGTCTATCGCGTCTGCTCCATCCCCACAGCGCCGCCTTAACCTGCTCCACCGGAACCGCAGCATCCTCACCGACTGCTCGTACGAAGCCGAGGCCTACTCGGCGCCACCAAAGAGGTTGTACACTCATCGCATCAAACCTTCTCCTTAACTCGACCTCCCGGCGCCACCGGTGCTCGATCCCGCTACCCCATGGCGCAGATACCTCGACGCCGGCGCCGCCGACGACATCTCCACAGCGGCTCTCCCCCAGTGCGAGGCTCCCACGGCGGCGGCGGCCATACTAGCCGGAGCTGCTACTGCTGCTCAGGCTCTCGCTCGCGCTGCTGCTGCTGCTCTAGCTCTCGCTCGCTCGCGTTGCTGCTGTTGCTCCGGCTCTCGCTCGCTCGCACTGCTGCTCTGCTCTTCCCCTCGCTCGTGCTGCTGCTCTGCTCTTGCTCTCGCTCGCGCTGCTGATGTTGGTACACGGGCTGCTGCAGCTTCACGAGTTGCTGTTATGGCTCTAGTTCGCGCTGCTGCTCTGGCTGCTATGTGCTACTCTGTTCCCTGTCGATCGCCTGCTGATTCAGATCAATGTTTCTCAACTACTAGTGCTCGAGCGGCCTAAACTATATGTGAAGTGCTTCTCTGCTACCAGTGCGTTCAGTTTCGACAGTAACATTCAGATTCCACAGTAAATTTCAGTTTCGACAGTTAAGTTCAGAGTCAACAGTTTTTACCTCATCTATTGTAGTCAGGTGGTTTTTGGTGATGTAAATTTTACATCTACCACTTTTTGGTAATGTATTTTACATCATCTATTGGAGATGCTATTAGAATCCCACTTGAGATTAACGATGTCTGTCTTGCACTGCTTCAGCCTCGACGTCTTACGGCTCGCTCGAGCTTCTCCAACGACGGAACCATCCATCACAACAGAGCAGTACCCTGGACGCCATCTACAGACGCCTCAGATCTTCCTCCACACCTCCGACAGCCACCTCTGCCGCAACTTCTTCAGCGACCAACCCAATGATACTGAGGTCGACACGGCTACGCCAAAAAGGTTGTACACTTGTCACATCACTTATTATTCTACATTCATGTCGATCCCTTACGGCTATTTTGGTTCAAAGGAAAAATTGAAGGAAAAACATAGCAATAGGAAATTTTCCTATCGTACTCTGCTATTCAATTATTCATGCATTTGGTAGAAAGGAATGGAGGAAAACATACACCTGGACCTACTTTTCAAAATCCTAAGCATGAAAACAAGACTAAGTGCATTAGTGGCAGAATAACATTCTAACTGTACACATTTTCATGTGCTTTGACTTTAATTTGGCCATGTTTCTTTGCATTCCTCTGCTCTTCCAATTCCTGTGAACTAAACATCCAAGTTGACAGAAATCTTGTGTTTACAAATGCTCTGTTTCCCATGTGCATTCCTATCATATTCCGGTGTTTTTCCTATCCCTGCGTTTTTAGAATCCTGCAAGCCAAAGGAGCCCTTACAGAATTACATTAGTTACAGATAGGTGTTGAAGAAAACTTTGTGTGGTTTGTCCTGCTCCTACCGCGCCGTCGACCACCTCACCTGAGCTACTCCTTCGACAGAAGCGTCCACCATACCAGACATCACGACTCCTGACCGCCTTTCACGGCCTCAGATCTCCTTCCCCGCAGCCGGCAGCCTCCGTAACTGCATTACCATCATTGACTCAGCAGATGAACCTGAGGAGTACACGGGTCCGCAAGAGAGGTCGCACTCTTTTGTTTCTGCTTACGTTATGTGTTGCTTAATATTACCTGCTACTTTATCATCCTGTTCACCTCTTAGACTCCAAGTTAGGTCCAAATTAATGCTCAAACTTGAGTTTTAAAATGCTTGTGGGGCACATATGGAGGCAGCAATGAATAGTATCCATGTCTATTATCTGGTTCACCTAGGTTATGTCTATGTTGTTCATCTTGGGTGGGAAACAAACAGTAAAGCAATCATCATCTGTCTTTTTATTAAATTAAAGCTATCATAAGCGTTCTATCATTATTTTTGGATCTATGCACTGGTTGTTACCATCACTCTAGATTTCTGCATGCTCTATTACATAATCTCACTATTTTATTTTTGTATTCATGTCAGTTATTGTACACAGTCATACTGAGCATGTAGAGAAAAAGAGAAGAGTTTTGCGCGGCAATACAATGTCATGCAGACATCGCTCCATGGTGGGTGCAATGGCAAACCCTCCCCTCCCCCTCCTCCAGATTGTAATCCAGAGGAAGATAGCTGTTTAGAGGTGGATTTAGAGGGAGCCGACCACTCCTATTTACCCCCCGAGGTGTTTGCTCTAACTTGCCATGATGAATTGATGATGTATGTTGGTCATATCAAGCATATGTTGCCTTGCATTGCTTACTTTCGTCATCATATATATATATAATTTGCTTAGTTTAGACATGTTCTGTAATGTCACTTGTTTAGTTTCTATATCATATATGTGAATTATCTAATCTCTATGTGAATTATCCAATCTCATCTATTTTAGCCAGCCATAATATATGTGAAATATGCAATGCCATCCTGTTTAGCCAGGCATCATATGTTTGAATTATATCTTGTCATTCCTATTTTTTATTACATTTCCATTTGTCGACAATGTTTGTACATTCAACTACTCTTCTTGTGAATCAGCCATTTGAGTGGGTGATGGAAAAATCAGGAGTGAAAACAAGGTCTTCAGAGCAGACAGTGCTATCTGTCGAAGCAGATCTTTTGCTGGGTCCAGATAGCTCCTCAGAGATGGATTCAGAGACAGATGACCAGTCCTATTCCCCCCCCCCCCCCGAGGTGTATGCTCTATCTTGGCAGGGTTATACAGCTCATATCATGCATATGGTGTCTTGCATTGCATACTTTAGACATCATATACACAATATTCAACACCATGTTCTTAGTTCAGACATCATATATGCGAATGCCATCTGATTAGTATATAAATCACATATGTGAATTATATCATGCCATCCTGATTACTTAGATAACATGTATGTGATTTATGTCATGTGAACCTGTTTACGAAAGACATCATATAATTATCTCATGCCATCCTGTCTTGTTAGTCATCATATCTTTGAATTATGTCATGCTATCCAGTTTAGATACACATCATATATGTGAAATTATGTCATGCTACCCTTTTTAGTTAAACAATATATATGTGAACTATTCCATGCCCTCTTTTATCCTCACTATCTATTGCATCTGTCTCTCATACAAGGTGTGTACATTCAACTACTTTTCTTGTTTATCAGCCATTTGAATTGGAGGGGGTGATGGTAGTATCTAGCGGAGTAAAAACACAGTCTTCAAATAAAACAGTGTTACATGTATATGGAGATAGCACGGTTGTACATCCACAAGAACCAGCCCTACCACACACAACCCAGACTCTAGCAGATTGTACCCCTACTCCGAACCAGCTTCACCCAATCTAACCCCCAACCCGAGCAGATAGTAACCCAGTTTCAGTTGACACAACACCATCTCCGTCACAAAGCTCCCAAACAAGAGAAGTTAGTAAGGCCGCTCCAGTGCCCAAAGTGCCAGGACCACCACGGCGAACCCAAACTCCACCAGTTAGTACACCTATTCCTGTTGACGAAGCAGAACCAGTCATTCGTAGTTTAGCATCTATCGCATTTGATGTTGTTAAATCCTATGTGCATATCTTCCCATCATGGAAATATTATACTGAAGATGAAGGGAAAAGCCAGTTCCAGGTGTTCGTCCAGGAGTTATGTGTAAGTAATGCTATTCATGCCAATTACTTTGCTTTGTCCCATACTTTCTACCTCCCTTCTGGTTATAATACAGCAAATGTTCCCATTTTTCTCTATAGAGAATGACCGATTTGGAAACTCAGGATGAGGTAACATGTGCTAATACCTGTGCTATCTTCAAGAATGCTTTGTGGCAGTATCGGAATTACCTGAAGAAAACATACTTCACTGTCAAGGAAACTCATCAAATTCACTTACTTTCTCCTGAGAAACATTTACTAGACGATGACTGGGAAAGTCCTATTCTGTACTGGTCCAGAACCAAGAATCTGGTAGGGTCTATGAGATAATTTTTCATTTTGAAGTACTATATGCTTGCGTCTTACTATACTATTTTCTTGTAGAACAAGTGCTTAAACCTAAAGAACAACTGTTCTCAGGTAAGATTCCAATGGTATGGTGCACACTGCTTTGCTCTTGTACCACTGTATTTACTCATACAAACTTATTTTTTAATTGAAGGATCTAATGGAAACACCAGTGGCTCAACAGGTATGTTTAAACATGTTTTTTTAACTTGTTTGCTCTTCTAAATTGCTCTATGTTGATTTCAATTTCAGTTGTGTATACAGTTATCTTCTCATATCATGCACATTACTAGCATCAAAACAGAGCCAATAGTGTTGTTGTACATGTATACCCGTGGTACCCATCTGAAATCTTGTTGCGTCGTGTAGTTTTCCACACTTGTATTCTTGCAATGCTGCTTTGAACTGATATGATTTGAACTGTGTCTCTATTTTAATTTGGCAAGATAATGCAGTGACCATAGCACATCGATATATGTTTGTTTGATGCTTTTATTATGTACTACTTCGCAATATAAGATTGTTTAATCATGTCCACCTTACTACTGAACTGGTTCACCAAAATGAGTTTCATATACTACATGCTAAAACTGTTAAGTGTCTCCTTGTTTCTTCTTTTAGAATGCTGACAGAATATTGGAGAAGAGTACCTTATTAAGCAATGGTAAAGCAAGGAATTTAGATAAGGTTCAGGATAGTGAGACAGCCTTGTTGGTCTCCAACAAAGTTGACAAAACAGATAAGGAAAACTATCTTGAAGACAGTGAGACAACCCCAAAGTCCTGTCTTGATGCAGTGTTCGAGTTACTGGCCACTACCGCTGGCACAAGCTCTTCGAACTTGCTGTCTGAATCAGTTCGGTTTCTTGAGTCTCATCTACAAGCTAAAAGACATCGATCGGCTGTGCTGCGACAAGAAGCCGAAGGACTGAGGAAGTGCCTGCAGAATTCAGATGCATACTTTCTGGTGCAACAGCAAGCGTTCGAGGATTTTAGCGCCAAACAAGAGAAAGTTAATAAGCTTGCTAAGCTTATTGCCAGCATGCTAGATACCCAGGATAATGTTTCTTGAACTCTTCCGAAGTTGTTTCAGTCATGGACTTGTTTTGCTGCCGTGTTTATTTGCACTGCTTGCCAATTTAGACGCCCAGTGTATGTAATATGCTGCTTTGTTTGTAGGAGATATGCCCTAGAGGCAATAATAAATGTTATTATTTATCTCCGTGTTCATAATTAGGTTTATGTTCCATGCTATAACTGCTATGGTTCTCGAGTCTGCAAATAGAACGAGGCTCAGAGGAAGACTCATATGCATGTGTGGAATAATAAACGGTAAAATGTATTCCTAGTCTAGCCTCTAAGACTAGCTCAAGTGTTGCATGATGGTTCTGTTTTCCTGATCATGGGCATGTCTATGCCAGCAACTTTGAGGGCACAATGTTAGCAGAACATTTGTGTTGAATCGACCCGAATTGATGTTATGCTATGAGATACATTCGTCACAAGTTTATGGTTAATAACACAGAGATGGTTAATGTTTGCATGATTCCTCAGACCATGAGAGTATCGAGTTTCTTCATGCTTGATTCATGAACTTTGGGGTTTGTTAAACGTCATCCGTAACTGGATGGCTATTACGGCGGCTTACGGGTTCATGGGAAAGTATGTCAAGTAACTTGATAGCTCAAGATTGGGATTTGCTCCTCCGACGATGGAGAGATATCTCTGGGCCCTCTCGGTGTTACGGTATCCATCATCGTCTGGCCAGACACTTTGTGATTTGATCACGGGGATGCCGGAACACGGTAACGAGAAAAGAGAACAATACCGGTAACGAGGTAACTAGCATAGTGGACAAGTTGTTGATCCACGGGAATGCCAACATGTGTCACCTCGGGTATTTGTAACATATCGCGAAGCAACAGGAATAGCACACGGCAACTGGAGGTTCACTCGAATATTCATTCGTGTGGGTATAGGGGTCAATATGGGTGTCCACGGCTCCGATGTTGATCATTGATCGGAAGGGGTTCCAGGTCATGTCTATACTTCACCGAACCTATAGGGTCACACGCTTAAGGGTCATCTATCTGCTGAATACTAGACAGGGAGTCTGAGAGAAAATCACCGAAAAAGTTTCGGACACCGAAAAGTTTCGGACAGCGGAAAAGTTCCGCAGAGAGAGGTCACCGCATGAGTTCCGGTGAAACTGAAAAGTTGTTTCAGAGGATACCATTAAGTCAAAATGGTTTCGGCACATGCCTGATAATTCTTGGAGGGTGCCAGAATCATTCTGGAAACTTCTGGGAATTTTCTGGAAGAAAAACCGGAAATGTTTCGGAGCTGCCGGAACCGCTTCAGATGCTTTTCGCAGATGAAAATCACTAATCTGGAATTGTTCCAGAACGCGTTGAAAATTATTTTAGTGGGTACTGGAATTGTTCTAAGCCCACATAAATATTTTCAGTTCGAACGGACGCTGAAAAATGTCGTCATGAATAGTGAAAGTGCTTTTTGGGAATTTTTATGGAAAGCACCTTTTTGGAAATTCCAAAAGGGCCTTCTAGAAGGGGAAGGAGGGCATGGCACCTCATGGGGGGGTCCCCCCCCCAAGGGTGGCCGGCCAAGGAGGTGGAGCACCATGGTGCTCCACATGGCACTCCCATATGGCATATTCCCTTTTGGAAAGGGATATTCCAAGGGCACTTTGGGGTTTTTGTGTGACAATTTTACCCCTTGGCTTGCCTATATATAGGAGTGATCTTGGCAGCCATTTGCTCATCCCTTGATCTCATACACATGCCAAGATGTTATCTGGCTTCTCTCTCCCTCCCACGAAAAGAGTTTCGTAGAGCCGAAAGGCTGTCTGGGTTCCGGCAGGAGCTAGTTCTGGACGGCGAAGCCCTGCCGGATAGCTGACACCGTATGTGTGCAACTCTGTAGAGAGGTCGTAGTTTCGATCTTAGTGCCCGAGGGGCTGTTCGAGAGTGCCTCCCGAAGGGCTGTCCAAGTGACGGTCCGAGTTCTGTGAGTCCTCCCGAAGGGCTGTCCGAGTGACCGTTCGAGTTTCGAAGGTCCTCCCGAAGGGCTGTCCGCGACATCGTCCGGGGGACTGTTCGACCGCCTCCCGGAGGGCTGTCCGAAGGGAAGACGAGGGTATACATCCTCGCGGTTGGGAGGTTGT
Organism: Thinopyrum elongatum; assembly: GCA_011799875.1. Classification (NCBI taxonomy): domain Eukaryota; kingdom Viridiplantae; phylum Streptophyta; class Magnoliopsida; order Poales; family Poaceae; genus Thinopyrum; species Thinopyrum elongatum. Next base: position 509,919,034 of record CM022297.1, read on the forward strand.
AAATCCTAGCTGCGGGGATCAGCACCGCCGATCGTCATCGACTTTACTTCCGCTGCGCTACGAGTCGGTAACAAAAATGATCAAACCTTGTATGCAGTCTCCATAGTGGTCCTGGGCTGGTGCGTAGGTCGGAAAATTTTTGTTTTCTGCTGCGTTACCCTACAGTGGCATCATGAGCCGTGCTATGCGTAGATGCAGGTTGCGATCTAGAATACATAGAGATGTATGGGTGTTGCACAATATAATTAGGTAGTAGATGAGTTCTATTACTGAAAATTATTTGTGCGGGTAGCAGATGAAATCTGTTACCTGATGTTCTTGTTGCTTCCCTGGAATTTGCATATTTCTGATCTTGATAACAGTATGGTGGAGTTTCAAGGTTCTGGCAATCCACGATCCTGATTGATCAACGAAGTGCTAACAGTTCATTGAATTCCACCGTAGTTAAAAAGAAAGATGAAATTTCGCAAACGAAAGGGCAATGCAGATATGATCTGCACGGGGGTCATGCGTATGACGAAGTTTAGTATGGGGCTCGAGATTTTATTATCTCGGTTTTCATACACCCTGGAAAGTTAATCTAGCGACTTGGATTATCATACTTGATGATGGACGTTGGTAGCTTCGGTTTGTTTCGAAACCTTAGAAGCCACGTATAACAAGTTTTTGCATGAACCAATTAGAGGCGTCTAACTTGGTTTTGCAGGAGGGTTTGCATGTGCATGTGATGTGGTATAGCAGTGCTCATAATAATTTGATTATGTATGAGATGACTATATGATGTAAATTGATTAACATGACCTGCGTGTCATGATTCGGCATGATGGCTGGAGCCATATGATTGCACTTTAAATGACCTGTGTGTCAACCTTGTGTAATGCATTATTTTATTAGCTATAGAGATAGCAATATTATCTACTGCATCGACAAGGTGGTGGCAATCTTCGTGAAGGTGAACACCGACGCGAATGCCGGAGACGAAGAAATACAAGACTTCTCCGTCAGAAAGGGCTATACCATATCATGCTAATTATGAATTGCCTGAGATGTTTATCCCTTATGATGCACCCTTCTTGATTGCGCGGTAGTCACTTTTATTAGGGTGATCTCTCACAAAATATCAAGTAGTTAGTGTTCTCCCAAGTGTAGCACCGTCTACAACACGTATCTTTTCGGGGTGCGCCATGTACACATGAGCACGAACGATTAGAGAGGTGTAAGGCGGGTGAAGGTCAGACCTCACTGCGTGATCACTTGGTTGTCTTGACGTTCAGGCAGGACAGTCCTGAGCTCGGAACACATGCATCGAAAGATGGACAAGAGTCACATAGAGATGTGATTGGCAAGTTGGCCTACCGATTGAAATTCACGTCATCAGTGATGAACCCGTCAATGGCGTTGAATTGAAATGCGGATCTTGAATCACTCACAATCAATTATGAGAGATATTGATTTGAGTGGGAGAGCACTGTTGAATTAACTTGTTCAATTCTCAGTGCAATTAAATATGAACACTGTCTAAGTGTGGTTTGCATAATAGTTGTAGAATAAATGGCTCGCATTTCCACCTTCCCTGTTTAAATTGAATAGCTATTAAATATCTGGTTAAAACTTTACGGTTGGTAATGTAATGTGAGGATTGTCCTCAAGAGTGCCGAGAAGGACTTTGTCCTATCGCATACTTTCGGTATTCTTTCGCTTATGCTATGGATCATGTGACTCTCGTCCTTCGATCCAAAAGCTAGAATTCCGTTTCAGTCAAGTGCAATACATTTGCTTCCATGAGACCCGAACTTCGAAAGTTTGGATAGTTATGTGATATTCATGGAAATCTGAAAATCATTTTCAGAGACAGACAAAGGCTAAAAGATATGAGATATCCAAAGCAATGTTTGTTTGCAAACTATTAGTAAAGGAGTTTACTATGCATTAGACTAATAAGAGAGGGATCCAGTAGAACGCCTGTCATATGATGAAAGGTGAATAAAACAAACAACTTAAAGAGAATGGAAGTGTCTGAAGGGTGTTAGTGAAACTTTCACGCCTAGGAAGTCCGGGGCTAACGCCACTCTTAAGTTGGATGCTTCTTCTGAGAGTAGGAGAAATATTGAAAGTTAAACTGTTAGAAGTATAAAGGCAAAAAGAAAGAAGACTGGAATATCCAGCTCATGTATGAATGTCATACAAGTTTTTGATGTATAGAAGGCTGGTAAAAGATATAGTTCTTGGGAATTATGGTTAAAGCATGTTAATCACTAATTCTTGGGTATTGTGAGACAATCACAAAGATACCCGCTCGATTGCATTCTGTTGCAATTCGATGTAAGAACTACTATGGCCTAAAAGACTAGCCAGAAATGAGGTTTAGGTATACACAGGGAACATAGTAAATGTTACTATACCTTCCATCGGTGTATTACCGTCTGTATTTATTTTTATAATTCGTTTGGGGTTTCACAAACTCTAGCCCATTGCATAAGGTATCTTGCAAGAAGGTTGTTTATAAGAGAACTTTTGATGTTCGATGTTATGAATAACATAAGGGCCATACTTTCATTATGAATGAGATGTATGTTATGAATATTGATAATAATACATTACCTCTGGGTTTACTTTCATAATTCATTTTAGAGTTTCATATACTCTAGCTCGTTGCACAATGTTTGTTGCAAAAGAGTTGTTCATAAAAACAACAATTGTTGTTCAGTATTATGAATAACATGAAGGGCCATGCTTCCATCCTAGATGGGACGTATGTTATGAATATTGATGGTAATATGATACATCCATAACACTGACGCTAAATGTCATAAGACTAAAAGAATACCACACAAGTGTGGCACTGCATTTGGTCACATTGGAGAAACCCGCATGGAAAATTCCATTATGATGGATTTTGAAGTCGTTTGATTTTGAATCACCTGACACTTGCAACTTTCCTCCGAAAAGTAAAGTGACTGAAATACCGTTCACAGGCCATAAGGAACGAGCAAAGAACTTATTGGTGATCATACATTTTGATATATGTAGTCCGATAAATGTTGTTGCAAGTAGTGGATTTATCTATCTTCAGAAATGACTCAAGTAGATATATGGATATTTACTTGATGAGACGTAAGTCTGGATCTTTTGAAATCATTTGAAAGGTTTTCAAAATGAAGTAGAAGTTATTGTAACAAGAAAATTATGTTTCTACAATTCGATTGCAGAAAGAAATATTTGAGTTACAAGTTTAGCGAATGTCTGATGAGTTGTGAAAAGAGTTTCATAACTTACACCTCCCGGAACACCACTGTGAGTGGAAAGTCCGTGAAGATGTAATCGAACCATTTATGACATGGTAAGATCAAAGATGACATAAATAAATCTGCCATTATCCCTTTTAAAAGGTGATGCTTTAGAGACTACGGCTTTTACACTGAAAAGAGCTCCATCAGGTCTGTTGAAATGACACCATGGTATGGTACGCCCAACCATGTTATATCTTTTCTTAACATTTGGAATATGGGGCTTGTGTAAAAGGTTATAAACCTATTCCAAATCAGACAAGTGCTACTTTGTAGGTTATCCCAAGTCATTGGGTATTCCTCCCTCACTATACCGAGGCAAATAGGTTTGCCACAAAGAACGGTATGCTTTTTGAAGAAAATGGTTCTTTCAAAAAGGTGAGTGGGAGAATAGTGCAACTCGACGAGATAAACAGTATCTTCGTCATCAGGTCAAAGGAAAGAGACCTTGGAAGTAATTCCGGAGTTTCCTACTGCGACTGATACGGAAGTCTCTACAATAAAATGTATGGAATTCGGTCGAACTTGCAGCTGAACCACGTAGGCAAAGGCTCGTGCAAACCTCTCAGGTGCGCAAACGAGATATTGTTGTTAGACAACAGTATACCTACGATACACAAGGAAGCATTGGAGGGCCCTGACTCCGGAATTGGCTAAATGCCAATACAATCTGAGATAGTTTCCATATAAGTGATTCAAGATTAAAACCTTGATACACCTTTCGGAAGACTTAGAGTCTGACGAATATTTATGGAACTATAACTGATACGAATAAAAATGTTTTATCCATAAAGCTCGACTTGTTGCAATATACAAGTTCAAGGAGTTGACTACGATGAGGTTACTTCACCGTAGCGATGCTTAAAGTCGGTTCGGGTTGAACTAGCAATTAATACATATTTCAATCATGAGATATGAAACAAGGATGATGAAAGGATTTCCATCCGATGGAAATAAAACCAAGGACTTGCATGTGATACAATCCAAGGTATTTTGTCAGTCCAAAGGATGCTAGTAAGTATGCAAACTTCAGAGTTCCAGCGATGGATAGAAGAGAGCAAAATGGAGTTGGAATCTTCGTGTTTTGATGATATGGTTAAAAGGGTTTTGACTTCATCAATGGGTAACGAAGATGCTTGTGATTCAAGAAAGTAAGTGGGAACATAATAACATTTCTAAAAACCTTGTGTGCTTGACACATTGTTAATTGGAATTAATATTCTTGACACGAATTAGGACTTCATTTAAAAATAGTTTTTCAATGAAGTGCTTGGGCTAAATAGCCTTTATATTAGGCATGATGATCTATGGAGATAGATTTACCTAATAGGGCTGAGCAAAGATACATATTGACAAGATGCTAAAACCTTTTAGCATTAAAAACGTCAAGGAGTGATTCTTGCCGAAGTCACATGGAAAGAGTTTTTGCAAGACTCGATGTCCCAAAACACTGATGAGCAAAATACATGATGGAGATTCCACACACTCTTGTGTTTGGATTAATCATGTATTCCATGGTATGTAAAAACAACCAGATATGTCCAATACTCCCAAAGTTGTTGCGAGTATAGATACCAAAGTGATCAAAAGTATTGATCAAGGGACAACAGTGAAAAAGGGTCATTGAGTACTATAGTAGCACTGATGACATGTTTTCTCGCAAGCAGAGATCATGAAGAGTTCGTTGTAAAAGGTTACATCGATACAGTCTTCATCCATGCTCCAAGCGATTTTTGATTTAAGTTAAGGGTTTTGTGCAATACACAATATGGTGGCACAGTAGTTGGAAATTGTTCCAAACAAGTTACTGTGGCGAATTCTATAACAGGGGCGAAGTATGTTGCCGCTTTTAAAGCGACAAAGAAGATGTTGAATCATATAGTTCATTCATGAACTTAGTATGGTTCCAAGATGGCTTTTGTCAATGGGACACTACTGCAAGTAGTTGCTCCATAACTCAGTCTGAGGAATCCCGGTTCGACCTGTGATTCGCATACATACCAAGCCAAGTCCACACAAAATACGAATTTTGTGAAAGCGTGAAAACGTGAGGATATGCAAAGATACACACAGATCTGAAGTCGTCAGATTCGTTGGACATCAGGCTATACCACAAGCGAAGCATATTTACACCGGTGTGCCACAGGTGTAAAGTGCATTAGCATTAACTAGATTATTAACTCTAGTGCAAGTGGGAGTCTGTAGGAGATATGCCCTAGAGGCAATAATAAATGTTATTATTTATCTCCGTGTTCATAATTAGGTTTATGTTCCATGCTATAACTGCTATGGTTCTCGAGTCTGCAAATAAAACGAGGCTCAGAGGAAGACTCATATGCATGTGTGGAATAATAAACGGTAAAATGTATTCCTAGTCTAGCCTCTAAGACTAGCTCAAGTGTTGCATGATGGTTCTGTTTTCCTGATCATGGGCATGTCTATGCCAGCAACTTTGAGGGCACAATGTTAGCAGAACATTTGTGTTGAATCGACCTGAATTGATGTTATGCTATGAGATACATTCGTCACAAGTTTATGGTTAATAACACAGAGATGGTTAATGTTTGCATGATTCCTCAGACCATGAGAGTATCGAGTTTCTTCATGCTTGATTCATGAACTTTGGGGTTTGTTAAACGTCATCCGTAACTGGATGGCTATTACGGCGGCTTACGGGTTCATGGGAAAGTATGTCAAGTAACTTGATAGCTCAAGATTGGGATTTGCTCCTCCGACGATGGAGAGATATCTCTGGGCCCTCTCGGTGTTACGGTATCCATCATCGTCTGGCCAGACACTTTGTGATTTGATCACGGGGATGCCGGAACACGGTAACGAGAAAAGAGAACAATACCGGTAACGAGGTAACTAGCATAGTGGACAAGTTGTTGATCCACGGGAATGCCAACATGTGTCACCTCGGGTATTTGTAACATATCGCGAAGCAACAGGAATAGCACACGGCAACTGGAGGTTCACTCGAATATTCATTCGTGTGGGTATAGGGGTCAATATGGGTGTCCACGGCTCCGATGTTGATCATTGATCGGAAGGGGTTCCAGGTCATGTCTATACTTCACCGAACCTATAGGGTCACACGCTTAAGGGTCATCTATCTGCTGAATACTAGACAGGGAGTCTGAGAGAAAATCACCGAAAAAGTTTCGGACACCGAAAAGTTTCGGACAGCGGAAAAGTTCCGCAGAGAGAGGTCACCGGATGAGTTCCGGTGAAACTGAAAAGTTGTTTCAGAGGATACCATTAAGTCAAAATGGTTTCGGCACATGCCTGATAATTCTTGGAGGGTGCCAGAATCATTCTGGAAACTTCTGGGAATTTTCTGGAAGAAAAACCGGAAATGTTCCGGGGCTGCCGGAACCGCTTCAGATGCTTTTCACAGATGAAATCACTAAACTGGAATTGTTCCAGAACGCATTGAAAATTATTTTAGTGGGTACTGGAAATGTTCTAAGCCCACATAAATATTTTCAGTTCGAACGGACGCTGAAAAATGTCGTCGTGAATAGTGAAAGTGCTTTTTGGGAATTTTATGGAAAGCACCTTTTTGGAAATTCCAAAAGGGCCTTCTAGAAGGGGAAGGAGGGCATGGCACCTCATGGGGGGGGGGGTCCCCCCCCAAGGGTGGCCGGCCAAGGAGGTGGAGCACCATGGTGCTCCACATGGCACTCCCATATGGCATATTCCCTTTTGGAAAGGGATATTCCAAGGGCACTTTGGGGTTTTTGTGTGACAATTTTACCCCTTGGCTAGCCTATATATAGGAGTGATCTTGGCAGCCATTTCCCCATCCTTAGCTCTCACACAAGCCATGCATGATCTGGCATTCTCTCTCCCTCCCAGCGAAATAGTTTCGTAGAGCCGAAAGGCTGTCTGGGTTCCGGTGGGAACTAGTTCTGGACGGTGAAGCCCTGCCGGATAGATGACACCGTATGTGTGCAACTCTGTAGAGAGGTCGTAGTTTCGATCTTAGTGCCCGAGGGGCTGTTCGAGAGTGCCTCCCGAAGGGCTGTCCAAGTGACGGTCCGAGTTCTGTGAGTCCTCCCGAAGGGCTGTCCGAGTGACCGTTCGAGTTTCGAAGGTCCTCCCGAAGGGCTGTCCGCGACATCGTCCGGGGGACTGTTCGACCGCCTCCCGGAGGGCTGTCCGAAGGGAAGACGAGGGTATACATCCTCGCGGTTGGGAGGTTGTAAATCCTAGCTGCGGGGATCAGCACCGCCGATCGTCATCGACTTTACTTCCGCTGCGCTACGAGTCGGTAACGAAAATGATCAAACCTTGTATGCAGTCTCCATAGTGGTCCTGGGCTGGTGCGTAGGTCGGAAAATTTTTGTTTTCTGCTGCGTTACCCTACATTGTTCCCTATATTTGCACTGGTGGCGAACTTTGATGCCCAGTGGATGTAATATTTGTAATAGCCATAATAGCCTAGCGTTAGTTGCTTGCTTATTTATATTCTTATTGTCTTGTTTACTTGTTTGCTTGTAGTCACTTCAGTTCTCTTTCCGCGGACCATGGTCCTGCTACCTGCTGTAATTTGCCTCCTACGGGCCGTCGAATTCATGGGCCTTCTACGACCCGTGGAGTTCATGGGCCTTGTACAGGCCGGCATATTCATGAACCTTATACAGGCCGGCATATTCATGGGCCTTATACGGGTCGTCGAATTTATGGGCCTTCTACGGGCCGTATCATTGATAGACTAAACATGGGCCGTACTATTCGTGGACCAATAACGGACCGCAATATGGGCCATAAATGGGCTAAAATCGGAATCATCAGTTTATGGGCCCGACCATAACGGGCCATTAACAGGCCTGTATGTATCACGGTCTTAATTCTATCGACAGGCATGACGGGTCGTTAATGGGCCGGAATAGAGACGCGACGAAAACGGCCCAATAGATTAATGGGCCGCAAATGGGTCGACTTTAACCACGGGCTGAATTAGGCCCACTAGCGGAACAGGCCAGTAACGGATCGTAAGTAACCGAGGGCTGGAAAGGAGCCCAACAATAAATGGGCCCTTAGAAGGCTGAAAGATAACACGTGGTGCAAGCGGCCCAACTAATAAATAGGCCGATAATGGGTATAAAGTATTTTACTGTTCATTACGGGCCAGTTTCACCACGGGCCATTAATGGGCCCACCGATAAAAAAGGCCTCGTATGGGCCGAAAGACGTCATGGGCCGTATATAGGCCGAAAGTGACAACGAACTGCAATTATATTGGACGGTCCACATGTCACAACTAGGTCGAATTCGGAAAGGCCATAACGGGCCGTGAGTTAACGGGCCTGAATGGGCTACACGCGAGCAGGCCGTTAACAGGCTTTCGATGGGCCGGCCCGTTAACTTTTGACCAAGTCAAACGGGCTAGCCTTTTAACCTAAATGGGCCACTGTTGGGCCGAGCCACATGTCGATGTATCATAGGCGCATCCCGTCCATTCGCCGATTGACATCTGTCCCAACGCGGAGCTGACACGTGGTTTCTTCGGCCAATGAGAGTTTTACACGTGGAAAATCACCATTGGTCGTTGCTGTTAACAGGCTATCGGATCCAAAACCGGACCCGATAGCTTAACGGCGACCCGTTACGGTGGATGCCACATGTCGGTTACCCTTGACGGAAACACTTCCATGACGCGCCATTTATCGTCATGGAAGTGGACACTTCCGTGATGATAATTTTGGTATTGTCATGGAACACTTCTACGACAGCACAGGTATGCCTATCTTGGTTCTGTCATAAAATCATCATGGATGTACATGCATGACAGAAAACGTGACCTACTATGGCAAACACGTATCATCACGGAAGTGGGTTTTTTTGTAGTGCATCCTTCGGTAAGAACGAAGGGAAATTAAATAATGTATGAGTTGAAGAGTTACTCTCATTAGAAGGTGGGCACGGGTGATCAATCCATTCTTCCTCCTTTTGTTCTTCACTCTCCTCATCATCTTTTTCATCCAATGAGCTCACAGTTTCATCTATTTCTTCTTCCATAGTTTCCTGCAAAATATTAGTCTCTTCTTGGACAGCGGAGACTTTCTCAATAAACGCATCAATATCGGCATTGTATTTATAATTCTCATAGCAATATTTAGGTATAGCAAAATTTTCAGGTCTATAAACAGAATCATCATAATCTTCATACTTTTCAAACAGAGATTCAATTTCATAAGCACCCTTAAAAGCAACAAATTCTTATATTCGTTTCACATCATAGTAATCATATATACCATTAGCATAAGAAGCCAAGGTTTCGTTATCATTAAATTTACAAGAAAAGGGAAGGTGTCGAGCCTTCATCCTAGAGCAACAAGTATAATCATATCTCTGGCATAAATTCCAAGCATACCAATGCAACATATCAATTTGATCCCATAACAGTTTCCCATTTTGTGTCAAGCGATAATCCCTAAAGTATTTATGTTGATCCAATATTACTCCCATTGTCAAGTTGAATGGGGTTTTCTCAGGATTATCAAAGTAGTGTTTAATATTTTTCACATAACGAGCATCGAGGGTTTTAGGAGGTTCCCCATCTCCATGAGTAGCAAGTACAACTAATTTTTTTGGTATTTCGTGTTCCATATCCATAACTAAAGATATAAAACAACTTAGAACAGAAAATAAAAACTACTTAGTGATAAAGCAAACAAGCACACAAGAGAATATTCACCCTCACACTATTGCTCCCCCACAACGGCGCCCGAAAAAGGTCTTGATAACCCACAAGTATAGGGGATCGTTTATAGCCTTTTTTGATAAATAAGAGTGTCGAACCCAACGAGGAGCTAAAGGTAGAACAAATATTCCCTCAAGTTCTATCGACCATCGATACAACTCTACGCACACTTAACGTTTGCTTTATCTAGAACAAGAATAGAACTAGGAGTACTTTGCAAGAATAAAACTACGAATAAATTGCAAGATAATAAAAGTAGTAGCTTTTGTCACACAAGAAAGTCATTTGTCCCTAGGCAATCGATAACTAGACGGATAATCATTCTTGCAATTTTATATGAGGGAGAGACATAAGCTAACATACTTTCTCTACTTGGATCATATGCACTTATGATTGGAACTCTAGCAAGCATATGCAACTACCAAAGATCATTAAGGTAAAACCCAACAATAGCATTAAGTATCAAGTTCTCTTTACTCCCATACGCAACAACCCCCTTACTCGGGTTTGTGCTTATGTCACTCACGCCACCCACCATAAGAGAATCATGAACATATTGCAACACCCTACAACGGGGATCCCTCATGTTTGCGCGACACGGAGGGCATCGTAGGACAGCACCATAATAAAATATACACTCATACCAACCACGATCATCATTACCCATAAGACAAAACGGATCTACTCAAACATCATAAGATAGCCATAGATCATTGGGAAATAATATATAGCGTTGAGCACCATGTTTAAGTAGAGATTACAGCGGGGAGAAGAGAGGTTACACCGCTGCATAGAGGGGGAGAAAGTTGGTGTTGACGGTAGCAAGGTTGTTGATGTAGATCGCCGTCACGATCCTAGCCCCGGCGGCACTTCGGCGCCACTGGGAGAGAGGGGGAGAGAGCCCCCCCTACTTCTTCTTATTCCTTGGCCTCCTCCCTAGATGGGAGGAGGGTTTCCCCTCTGGTCCATGGCCTCCATGGCGGCGGAGGGGCGAGAGCCCCTCCGAGATTGGATCTGTCTCTCTATTTTCTTCTGTTTCGCGTTCCTGTTTTCTGGCCGAAAACCGTTTCTTATATTCCCGGAGATCCGTAACTCCGATTGCGCTGATATTTTAGCACGATTTTTTTTCGGATATAAGCTTCCTTGTGCCCGAAGAAGAGCTCCAACCGACCTACGAGGTGACCACAACCCACCACCACGCGCTTGGGCCCTGGGGCGCGCCCTGGCGTCTTGTGGGGGCTGTGGGCCTCCGTTTGCGTTGATTCCACCTCCCAAAAATCACAAATATTCCAAAATAATTCTCCGTAAATTTTTATCACGTTTGGACTTCGTTTGATATGGATATTCTGCGAAACAAAAAACATGCAACAAACAGGAACTGGCACTGGGCACTGGATCAATAGGTTAGTCCAATAAATCATATAAATTGTTGCCAAAAGTATGTAAAAGCTATATAATATTGGCATGAAACAATCAAAAATTATAGATACGTCGGAGACGTATCACCCTCCCAGCAACGGATCCATCCCTCAACGTGGCCATCTCTTGGAAAGGTCCAACCCTAAGCCGCAACATGCTCAAGCACAGCAGGGAAAGGATTGGAGTCACGCTCGGACCGACGCCACAACTGGACAAGATGAATCCTTCCACCTGCGACCGCCATCCAGCCCCAACATCCACACAACCGGACTGCGAGGTGCCACGGCGACCAGAGCCGCCGCCCGTCGAGCTCCCATGCGAGCCGAACCACCCAGGTCGCCATTGAGCCCACGCCACCCGCGGTGCAGCGACTGCCCGATTTGGGCGGCCCAGACACAACCACCGTCAACATCGCAGCCATCTCCGCCATCAGAGAGCCAACCGCGCGAGCACAAGGCTAGGCGTCACTGCCCAGCGCCCAGATGTCGTGCCACCACGCCCCCAGTCTCTCCGCGCCTCTGCCTGGCAGCGCCCACCCGCGCCTCACGCCACCATGCGAAGAGGGAGAGCTAGCCCCACCCCTCGCCGGCGCTGCCAGACCAGGCTTCGCCCGGTCGTGCCCGCTGGCGGCGGCGGGGGAGGGCGGAAGGGGAGAAGGGGGACCCGGTGGCTATGCTAGGGTTCTCCCGTGACGCTTGTCACGGAGCGCGTCGCAGGAGCTCTGCTTGGGTCGCTTGGCTCGTTTGGAATGTTCGTCTACATACTTCGTCGAGCACATCACGAGAAGCGACATCAAAAACAAATAGGCCGGTGTGGAACACGACTTCAACGACTTCTCTGGCAGCAAGGCATCAACACACGTCACAAGCGAGGGACGCCTTCAAGCGACGCACTACTTCGCGCTTGCTGCTATGTCGTGGACACATCATCACCAAGGTCTACATCAATGTGGTCTTCATCAACAACGCTGTCAACACACCACCGCCGCCTCTACAACCTCGTCTACAAGGATGGACACGCGTCCTCTTACAATACTACTGCAAGATGCGCACGACATGACGACGACATTGACCGCGTCCAACGGCTAAGTCTGCATCAACACACCAGCATCACTATTGTGAAAGCCACTACAACCGCGCACGCAGTTCTGGCAAAACAGTTGTGTGCTCGTGGGCTTCCTTCAGTCTTGGCAAAACCGGTGGTCTCACCTACAATCGCGTCCTCTGACGTCCGCAAGAGGCCGGTGACGGTACCCCTCAAGGTGCAGAATGTCGCCCCCGACGGTACCTCTCCAGGTGCAAAACGTTCTACAGGATTGCAGCTCCGTCGTACACATCGCGCAATATATTTTTTGTGCCTCCGGCTTTGTGCGGCTTCATCGTCCACGACGACTACGCCATTAACCACGACTACCTCGACCATGGCTACATCAACATGAGCGGCTACCTCGACATCAACATACATGGCTATGCCTGCGGCTACTCATCAGCAAGAACTCTAGTCAACAGTGTCCGCGTCATCACTAGCGTGCACTCCACTCCCGCTATGACTGCGGGAGGGAATAGAGGAGAGACAGGAAGGCACCAGAAGGGGACGCAGTCACTGCCCTAGGTGCCGACCCATTAGAGACACAGTTGATGATGGCGCGACGGAGAAGACGGCGGAAGCACAAGGCTTCAAATTCAGTCACAGTCGTCCACTTCTCTCCCGCTACGATTAAGGGGGAATGTTAGAAGTATAAGTGTGTTTAAGTTGGAGATAAGGAGGTAGAGATCGAACATGTTTGAACCACGTGTAACCTGTCTTGTACTCCAAACCTCTACCACTCATGTACTCTAAATCCTCATACGAGGACCAGATCAATACAATACACAAAACCTCAATATTAGCCATCCTACAATTTTCGAAACTCCTTGTCGGTGCCTTGGGCGCTAGTAGGATCAACCTGCGCTCGCACGCTGCCTCGCATGGGCCGGCCCCCCAACGCGAGATGGTGGCCAGCTCGAGGCACTTATGTTTACTATTGTTTTCTGAGTTGTCGTTTGACTTGACCAGGTTGCAATTAACTAAATGTATTGATCTTTAACCTGACCCATTGACCATTGCCTTTTTGAAAGAAGTTTAGATGCTCGAAAATGTCTAGAGATTTTTTTAAAGTTCACGAATTTGAAAAGAGTTCATGTTTCAAAAAAGTTTATGAATTTGAAGGGAATAAGTTCACAAAAACACAAAAAGTTCACGAATTAAAAAGGTTCGATGATTTGAAAAGAATTAGTGGGTTAAATTATTTTTCATGAATTTGACGGAAAAAAACCATAAAAATGTTTGGAAAGTTCACAAATTTTCAAAATGATCACGAATTTGAGGGAAAAATTAACAAAGCTGAAAAATATTCATGAATTTTCAAAAAGTTCATGAATTTAAGAAAAAAGAGTTCACAAATCTGAGGATAAATGTTTGAGGATTTGAAAAAACATGAAGAAGATAAGGAAAAAAGTTTATAAAATCGGTAAAAAGGAAAAAATAAAACAACCTACAAGCAAGAAAGCCTAAAACCAAAAGAAAGAAAAAGAACTAGTTGGAATCTTCTAGAAGCTTCCCAAAACCAGCAAAAAGAAGGTTCTGGAAGCTTCACTAAACCGGAAGCGCAGGGAGCTTCCGCTCACCTTAATTACCCGGCCCATTAAAATATATCGAAGGGGAAAGGGGTGTGGGACTCTCTATTCGGGCGCGCCCCTATGTCTTGCCTTCAGCAAGAGGGGTAGGAACCCTCGCTGAAGGGGAGACCGAATTGGGCCGGCCTAGGAGCATGGGAGGCAGCGGCCTCCTGTTTTCTGTTCGCTTTTTGCTTTATTATTTCTTCTTTTATACTTTAATATATATATATATATATATATATATATATATATATATATATATATATATATATATATATATATATATATATAAACCTCGTATACGCATGAATTATACCTCTTTATCATTCTCAATATACTTCATTAGATATTCTAAGATACCTCAATACGAGTTTTGTTGAAAAAATATCGTTTGCGACTTACCTTTTGTAATGTACATTTTTTCACGTACAAATAAATCAGTATATACCGTAGTCTTTGAAAATATGTGGCACACATGAATTTTTTTCATGAAACTCATTTTAGGGTATCTAGTAATTATTAATGAACTATATTAAAAATAATAAAGAGGTATAAAAAATTCATCTATGTGGTATATGAGGAGCGGAAGTACATACTCTCAGGAGTACACAACCATTTTCGTATATATATATATATATATATATATATATATATATATATATATATATATATATATATATATATATATATATATATATATATATATATATATATATATATAGGACGCCCGTTTGGGACACCTAGGTGCCTGGACACCTTGCCTAGAAACCGTTGGATGACACTAAGATGTGTGCACGTGTATTTATTGTTAGCACTAATAAGTAAATCCGTTAATTTTTATTAGAAAAGAATTATTGCTTGATATGGACACTTAATGCCCACATTAGATAAGACAGAGAAAATCAGTAATTAATGGTCCATGTTTTAAGGCCATGCATGCCTCATGGTACGTGCACTTTTTGGCATATAATATACGTCGTATTTTATGATGCGTTATGGTTAGCCCGTCTCTCTTTCGTATATGTGCTCTTGTTTTATTTTTTACCGAGTATCTAACACCTTGCATAAATCACAACAAAATATCTTAGGTTTGTTTATGTACTCGAAATATATTGGGTATATATTAGATACCCGTATTAGATACGTCATGTAGCTGGGTATATATGTAGCCATATTTTACTTTAGGTACACTAGCACATATGCCCATGCGTTGCAACGAGAGATAAAATAGTATGCATTTAAAGTCAGTGATAATTATATGTGCAAACAAAAGCCTGTGTGCACACAAAAAAGGAACATTTAGCTTCTCGATTTCGCCGTGTGTGAAGGAATCAATCCGCTATTATTTCATTCATTGATTAAGGGCATTTAAGAGTTTTGTTACATCATCGTATGCCAGAGAAGGCCCTTGAGTTATTCAATCCACTCTTCCTTTCAATCCCTTCAATAAAGGGTTTTTAAGGTATGAAGTTTCTGAATATTTTATGAAATATGAACAATTTTTTAAATCCTAAACATTTTTAAAAAAATTATGTACACTTTCGAAAAAACGCGGACAAAATATGAGAGGGAACATCTTTTAAAATTCACAAACTTTTTCTGGAAATACCAACTATTTTATAAAAACATGAACATTATTTGAATTTGTGAATATCTGTTTAAAACAGGAACATGTGTTGAAAATTCATAAGATTTTTAGAAAATGTGTATCTTTTATACACGAACATTTTTAATTTTAAAAGTTTCACTAAAACAAGAATGTTTTTTGAATTTGGTGCATTTTTTGAAATGCCGTTAACTTTTTAGAAATCTCGAACATTTTTGAAAAAAAATAATTTTTTTGAAAAAAGGGGAAACTTTTTGCAAGTTCCAAATATTTTCCAAAATAGCAACAAAATTTTGAAATCTGAACATTTTCCAAAATTTGTTTTTTCTAATTTTGAACTTTTTTGTGAATTTTTAATTTACGAAATAAATTGTAAAAGAAAAATAAACTTGAAAGTAAAAAAAGATATAGGAAAAGGAGAATAAAAATAGAAGTAAAACACAGAAAAAAGAAAAAATGGTCATCCCATTATTGGTTGTCCTGTGCGAAACATTGACTATTTCTCGCCCCGTGCGGAAAATAGAATTTTACCATCTACATGGGCAGAAAAATAAGTGGACTGGCTTCGCTGGGCCACAGCGCGCGCCCACGTACGAAAATTCTTTTCTAACAGACAAACACATAAGAATTTAGTACCACCTCGGATAGAAAAAAAAATCGACGGTGAACGGATGAAAAAATTGGCGAAACGCACCTTGCTTTATTAGTAGGTGTATATATATATATATATATATATATATATATATATATATATATATATATATATATATATAGATATAGATACGTTGATTGGTATATACAATATTTTCCAAACTTTTTTCACGCAGCTGGGTATATAAGTGCGGAGACACTTTGGGTATATTTCCACTTGAGATATATTATTGGATGTACAACATCTTTCTATATTTTTTCACATAGCCGAATATATACGTCGACCGGGTATATACAATATTTACCTACCTTTTTCACATAGCCGGGTATATACATCTACCGAGTATGTACAATATTTTCCTACTTTTACACATAGCCGGGTATATACATCGACCATGCATGTACAGTATTTTCCTATGAACCCGTGTACATAATTTTATTAGTAGGTATTAAATACTCGTATTATATAGTTAGGAAAGAAGAATAAAACGTAATAGTTCAAAAAAATTGGGTATATATGTACCCGCGTATGTACATCATTTTGTTAGTAGGTATTGTATACCTGTATTAGCTGGTTAGAAAATAAAAATAAAACATAATATTTCCAAAAATAAATTATTGGGTATATACATACCTGTGTATGTACATAATTTCTTTAGTAGGTATTGGATGCCCGTATTAGATAGTTAGAAAACAAAAATACACGTATTACATACTCGTAGCAATTCAAACAAAATCAAACATTAATACGATTTATTGTATGGCAACTCTTGCATGCCTAATAGTTAGAAAATAAAAATAAATCATAAGCATGGAAAGTCTTGCATGAAGAATAGTTAGGAAACTAATGAAATATACCACGGTTTTGAAAATAATCGAGGTGCCCAGGCACCTAGGTGCCCCAGTTAATTTACCAATATATATACTTTAAAATATATACCTACCATCAGTGGTAGTTACCACCACTTGCATTTTGTATGTTGTATGTAGTATCCATCAAAATTGGGAATATGTATATGTAGTATGTAGTTTATAACAATGTTTAGGTAGTACATATATACTACTTTTTAGGTAGTATGTACCATATTTTGAGCATACTCTTTTTTACGTATAAATATGTACGTGTTTCACAAATATAACATAAATTATGGTCTCATATATAATTTTTTCGTGTAACTTGCTTTCAAATATCTTAAATATAGTATATGAATATATGTATAATGATAAATTAGTATATATACTACTGCATGATAGTATATGAGACATGTGGGGTAACTACCACCGGTGATAGGATGTATATATATATATATATATATATATATATATATATAATATATATATAGTAATCCTATTATCACCCAGGGTGCAGAATAAGTTATTCTTCACCCGAGGTAATCTTATGATCGCTTCATAAATAAATTACGTTTGGAATACAAATAGTTACATTCATATTGATTCACTACATAAATTTGGTATAAGAAACAAAAAAATAGGTATAGACCAGAAATATCGCATTTTATGTATGTTTTACACTATGTTTTTCGTTCGTAATTTTACGTAACATAAAATATTTTTTACGGCGAGTATATATTTCTTACGTTCTCTTTTTACGTATGAAATAAGACAAAATTTACAAAATCTAAAAATACGGTGCATTGACCTCAAAATAGAGAGGGGGTGGCGAATAACTATTCCTCATCCAGGGTGACGAATAGCGCGCCCCTATATATAGTAATATATACATATATATATATATATATATATATATATATATATATATATATATATATATATATATTACAAAAAACAGCCTATAAAAATATTTGGTAATGTTGACCAAGCATTTGAAAAAATATTAAATGTGTATAGAAAAATATGTATTACGTATACAAAATGTTTACACAAATGTATTAAAAAAAATTAATCAAGCATTTGAATTTTTTGAACAAGTATTTGAAAAATGTTCATAAAGCATTCAAAAAATGTTAAATCTGTATAGAAAATATGTTGATCATGTATTAAAAAAATAATGAAACTTTTGAATATATATAAACATGTTAATCAAGCATTTGAAAAAAAATGTTAAGTAACTATTTGAAAATGGTGATCAAGCATATGAAAATGTTACATATGTATAGAAACAATGTTGACCATATATTAAAAAATATTAAGTTATTGATCATGTATATAAACATGTTAATCAAGCATATTAAAAATGTTGAATAAGTATTTGAAAAATGATGATCAAGCATTTGAAATTATAAATGTATAGAAAAATGTTGACCATGTATAAAAACTGATGAATATTTTTGATCATGTATATGTTAATCAAGAATTTGAAAAAAATGTTGAACAAATATATGTAAAATGTTGATCAGGCATTTGGAAAAATATTAAATGTGTATAGAAAAAAGGTTGACCATGTGTTCAAAAAATGTTAATATTGAATTTGAAAAAATAATAATCAAGCATTTGAAAACTGTTTAAAATATCTATAAAAATGTTGACCATGTATTAAAATGTTAAAACGTATATTAGAAAATTGTTGTTGTTATATACAAAAAATGTAGAACTGGAAAACAAAAGAAACAAAGATAACCAAAAAATGAAAACCAAAAAGGAAACAAAATAAAAAAGGAAATGACAATAAAACAAAAAATAAAACTGAAGAAAATAAATGAAAACCAAGAAAGAAAGAAAAGAAAAAAGCACATAAACGGAGACAAAAAGGAAGAAAAACCGATGAAAACAAGAAAAAACACAAAACCCTAAAATGCTAGTGAATGTCCAGTTTTATTTACTTCGAGTAGTTCGCGCCCTTCAGTTGCAACATGAAAAGCTCGACGGGATAGTATCCCATGCCCTCCCTTTTTTCCTATGATTTATTTATTTTAAGACCGATAACAGACCGGCCCAGTAACGACCAGAGAGAGGAAAAGCTCGACGGGAGAGGAACAAATGGTCTCGCGTAACGCGAGATATAGCGCTCGCGATTATTCGACGTCTTCAACACGCGTAAGGAGAACCAGTGCCAGCACCGATCAACAAATAGGCCGGCCCATTAGACGAGTTGCTCGCCCTAGGTAGCTACTCTAAAGAAAAAAACTGCTGGGATTCTGGAAAAAAAATGGTTTTCGAAAAAAACTGGGAATTACAAAAAGCACAAATTTAGAAAAAAAAATCATTTATTACAAAAAAAGTAGGAAATAAAAAATGCTCATAGATTTTGAAAAAAGTTCACAAACTTCCAAATAATTCACGAATTTGGAAAGAAAGTCCGAAAAATAAAAAGAAAACAAAAAAAAATTCGTCATGAATTTTGAAAAAAAAACTCATCAATTTAAAAAATAGTTCATCAAATTTGAAAAAATTCATCAATTTTGAAAAAATTCATCCAATTTGAAAAATGGATCATAAGGTTTTAAAAAAGTTCACCAATTTTAAGAAACGAAAGATAAAGTAAAAGAGAGAAGGAAACATGTCAAAGCAAAAACACAAAAGAAAAGGAAACCTAATAGGTTGTCAAATGGTTATTTGAAGAAGTATAAAAGAAGGTAACTAGCATAACCGAAAAGTTGTCCGGTGGGTTACCCGCGTTGGTGGACACCCTACGGTTGTAGTGTTCGAATCTACATGGGTGCTCGGGCTAACTCACACCCGTACCGATTCGTAATAGGAATCGCCTACGGCCGAGTGAATCTGGCCGGCACGTTAGGGGCAATCTCTCACCAGCGCTCGCGTGTCGCTGTAGATCTCTCGGTGTGCTTCGGTTTTCTTCCTCTCTCTTCCCCTTTTTCGTTTTCTTTGTTTTTTCGCTTTTTCACTTGTTGACTTTGGTTTTTCTTTTTCTCTTTTGTAATACGTTGTTTTTCTTTGTTTTTCAATGGTTTCCTTCGGGTTTTTTCTTCTTCAATATACTTTTAGTTTTTTCCATGGTTTTCTTTGTATTCTTCGGTCTTATTCATTTTTCTTCTTTTTTTTCCTTTTAATTTGTTTTTAACACATGTCTACTTTTCTTCATACAAAATGTATATTTTTAGCGCACAAGTGAAATTTTATATACTTTGAACATTTTTCTGAACAGATGATACACATGTTCTGAACCATTTTTCGAATACACGTTAACATTTTCCAAATACATGTTTTACATTTTTTAATGGTAACAACCATATTTTTGAACTACATGATTTTGTTTACAACGTATAAACATTTTTTTTCCATGGATATTTTTTGCAAACATGTGAATATTTGTTTAAAATGTTACATACGTTTTTCAAAGGAAATAAATAGTTTTTGAACCTACAGGAACTTTTTTGTAGATTGTATAAACATTTTTCGAAAATTTCATGATTTTTTCTGAAAATATGTAAATTTTATTTGAAATTTCATGTACTTTTTTAATGGTACGAAACATTTTATGACATTAGTAAACATTGTTTTTATATTGTATAGTCTT
Source organism: Thinopyrum elongatum (assembly GCA_011799875.1). Taxonomy (NCBI): domain Eukaryota; kingdom Viridiplantae; phylum Streptophyta; class Magnoliopsida; order Poales; family Poaceae; genus Thinopyrum; species Thinopyrum elongatum. The sequence goes on from CM022297.1 coordinate 509,939,822, forward strand.
TCTTTTGAAAATGTAACATACATGATTTGAATATACCATTTTTTTGAGTTATGTGCGCATTATATTTACATTTTATAAAGATTTTTGACATGTCATGTTCATTTTTTTAAATGCGTGACATTTTTTATATATCACAAACATTTTTGGGTCATATGATTAACATGTTTCAAAATTTATGTAAAGTACTTTTTAAATATATATCTTTAGAATATGTGGAAATATAAACAAAAATTCAAAAAAAAATATAAAAAGGAAGAAAAAATAACATGAGATCAAATGGTGCGCAGTTACTGGGCCGTTCGAACACGTGCACTCTGCAGGCATGCCTTGGTGTAGGACTTGTAGCGGGCGGCAGATAATCGTGCCTTGTTGCCAAGGCTTATAAAAATGGTGCTTAAGGCGGCAAATATGTTTTGGCCACATGTTCGTGGCTCAGTGTAATGGTTTCTTGACCCTGGCATGGCGTGGTTGGTCAGCCCAGTTGGCCCTTGCGCTAAGCGATCATCCAGTATTTCACACGGTTTTTTATTTGCTTTATTTGGTTTGTTTTTGGTTTTTGTGCATCCTTTTGTTTTCCATAAGTTACATAATTTTTGCAAATGGTAAAAAAAAATAATTACATGAATTTAGTTTTAAAAATCGTCAAGTATTTTAAAAATGTGTGATATTTTTTTAAAAATGTACGAATATGTTTTTCAAAATGCATTTTTGCTGAAATATCTGTTTTTAATGGATGAACACATCATATTATTAAAATTGCATAAACACTCTTTCAAAAATTTGGACATTCTGTATTTAAAAATATATATTGTGTATTTCAAAAAAATGTGTAAAAGATTTATATTTTTGAAATTAGAAGGAAAAAATGTGAAAAAAGGAAAATTGAAAATAAAATAGACTTTGAAAAAACCCAGAAAAATAAAAAAATAAGAAAAAATGAAAATAGAAGAAAACTATGAAGACCCCCAAACTCGATCACCGCCCCGCCTCCCCCACCCCCCAAAAAAAGAAATATCGTTGAAACTAGAGGAACACTCACCGGGAGATGCCGAACTAGGTTGGCCCAGTAGTAAGCACCCTATGCATTATTCAGTCTATTTGGTGCAACATGATTCAATTTTCATTTTTTGAGTAGTAACATGCGTCAAATTCGATTTCCCCTTTAGACTCCTAGAAGCACAAGCCCAGCAGGAAATAAATTTCTAAAAGAGTGCTTTAGAGAAGCGCTTTGCATGTTGAAATGAAAAGTACAAATCAGCTTCGCGCACGTCCCACTATGCATTATTTAGCCAAAGGGTCATCGTTGTATATTTTTTCGAGGGTACGCAAATTGCGTACCTTAGCTTTATAAAAGAAGAGAAATAAGACATACAACAACATCTACCACTCGCTGCGAACAATGAAGACGACCAACTCCACACCCGGTTCGTACAAGGACAACCAAACACAACAACACAGCTACGACACAAAAAGCCTACCCAACACCGAGCCCCTCGCCGCGTCTCGGCCGACACTGAAGGCCTCCGAAGAACAGCAACTCCAGCTTCCTTGGATTAGCCAGCGACGACCGTACATGGCGTCGGAGGAGAAAGATCCGGGCAGCGGTGAACACCAGAGGAGCGCATCATGGGACCTCGAGTCTCCCAGCACAATGCTCCCAACAGAGTAACAACCTCAAGACGTTGCCATCATGCCGATCCTATGAATCAAGGCTTTCGCCCCGGAGACAGCTGCCGATACGAGGTCGCGAGGAAGATGGCGTTGCACTCGGCGAAGCCTCCAGGAAGGTGAATGACACCCGCAGGTGCCATCAACGCCGGTCCGGCCACAACCAAACAGGATTTTCATCCGTAGCGCTGCACATCTCCACGTCTCCAAGATCCCGGCCAGTCCCGATCAGATGCCTCGCACCGCCGTCACCACAACAACTTGCCATCGAAGCCCCCCTCACTGCCGAGGGAACACGCCTAAAGCCATCACCTTCAACATCGACTAGGAGCCGCAGCAACCACCGAGCGGTGCAAAGCCAGTTCCGCCACGGTGGCCTTCACCCGCGCCAGGGGACTGCCACCAGAATGGATCCGACCCGCACCTCCGACCACACTCTGGCACCCACACCGCCGAGGCATTGCCGCACGCCTCACACGACAGCAACCGAATGCCCGCTGCCTGCCAAGACCCTTCCTGGCAAGGCCTCGCAGCGCCGCCGCTGCCATGGCTGCGCTCGCACCGCTGCCACCGCCAGTGCCGGTGCACCACCTACACCCTCCATCATGCTATGCTCCACGCAAGGATCCAGAGACAACCGCCGCACTCCCTGCCGTGAGCGCCCCAAGGACGCCGGCCAGCGCCGAAGACGCACCAGGTCCGGGCCGAATCCCCGGATCCGCGCTCCGGGCGCCGCCAGCCAGCACCACCGACCCGCCGCTAGCCATCCACCGCCGGGAGCGAGTCGCCGCGGCGCGACCAGCCTCAACTCCGCCAGCTCCCGGAGGATAGCGCCTCGCCGCCGTCCAGCCTGGAGAGCGCCGCCCCGAGCCGCCCACCGACCAGCGAGAGCCGCCAGCCGTGGGGCGCCAGATCCGACCGCAGCCCGCCGGCCCGCGCCAGGCCACGCATCCCCCGAGCAGCGCCCAGCACCAACACCTCCGAGCGCCGCCGGCCGTGGGCGCCAGATCCAGCCGGACCACGCCAGGCCGCGCCATCCCAAAGCAGCGCTCGCTCCATCCAGCACCTCCGGGCCACGCCGACACTAGCCTGACGCGCGCCGCCGCCGAGTCTCCTAACACCAAGAGGAAGGGCGTCCCGCGCCGCCTGCGTGCCTCGAGGGAAGGGGGGACCCCGCCGCCGCCGACGCGCGCACGGGCTTTGCCCGACGGCGTCCGCTGGCGACGGCGAGGGAGGGAGGGGAGGGGGTGGGGGGTGGAGGCAACGGTGATTAGGGTTCCGCCCGGGCCGCTCGCGGGAGCGGCACGGGGGACAATTTTGTCTCTCTAGGGTGGCAAGAAAGTCGTCATCGTTGTACCTATATAAGGAGGTAATCCTTCACAATTTAGACTACCACAGAAAGGGTCACAAGTGATGGTCCCTATAGCCCCATCAGTAATAGGGCACCCCTCCTCGTCAGTAGTAAATGCATACCTGTGATAGGAGCCCCTACCCGCTCATCATCTATAAACATCATACCAATGACGGGCGTCCTAGCTGCCCGTCACCGGTAATCATCACACCAATGACGTGATCCCCTAGCCACCCATCATCCATGTATTGCAGATGCATGCCGTAATTTTCTTTGCATATATATAATTAACAACTAATATTTAAAATTCCACAATAATTCAATTCATATTATATCCTGACCGCCACACATATACATTGGGTTATATATCCATGCAACACGAAACTCGATGATTAGACTAATGAACCTAAGAAAAAAATATACATCTATAATCCATGCAAAGAACCATATATAATCTAATCATAAAGTAATAATTCATCACATAGCAAAATTAACTGCAATAATTAAATCATATTAATCACAATAATGTTTCTTTGCAAATATATCATAATAGGCAGCTCATACGATAATCGTATTGAAGAACAGAAAGAAAAAATGATATATAGCTACTGAAAACCGGCAATCCAGTGGTGGACTGCTCACACATCGAGCTCCTGTACGTGCTTTCAGTTTATACTAGATCGGGATCGCGCTTTGGCGCGAGGGTGCCGGTCACAACATTTTGGTCAAGCAGGTAATGTAAGTCGATAGTAATCCAGGTTTAGCATATGCATTCATACAGAATAACAATACAATGAAGAAGAAACATTCAACTCAATTTTGGCATAAGACTATAAGACAGAATCAATTTCAGTGTATTCATAAGACCACAAAAAATAGCCACTCGAAAGGAAGTTCGAAACCAAAAGCGCAGCCACTCAACAGAAAGTTAGATCAGCAGCACGCCTTGGTGCAGGGTGCCTGTCCCATCGATGTGGTAAAACAGGTAATGATCAAGTTAGTAGGAAGCACCTTAAAAAAAGTTAGTAGGGAGCATAGCTTAGCGCAATTATTCAAAAGAAACATTCACTTGTATGAGAAGCAAGACATCATGTTCAACATGGTCATGAGATTATAAGGCCGCATCAAGTTCATTGTGTTTATGAGACCACAAAAGCTAATCACTTGCGCTAAATTCAGTATTTTAATTCCGTCGCCCACCTGCAACTTGATTCCGTCCGTGACCACGGGGGCGAGCCGGTCCCAATTCGGCCGCTCACCCCCGTCGGCGCCCCTCGGAGGCGAGCTACTCCTCCACACCCAGCGCCTCCTCTCCACAACCAGACGACGCTCCTCCTCCAGGCCCAGGCGCCGCTCCTCCTTCACACCCAGCAGGATATCCTCTGCTTCTCACCTGCAGATCAAGAGGAGATCAATTAAGTAGAGTATCAGCAGCAGTTATTGTAGAGATGTGTACAGTTTATGAAAATCAATAATGCCTATCTGCACACCAACACACCAAGGCCAGCATGCTCTGTGAAAAGGCCAGCTCTACAATAATGATCTCGAACTACAATAATCCATTGGAGATGAACTGAGGCTGTTACCTATGAAAAGGCAAGCCCTACTGCACTTTGTTAAATCTGCGCATCTATTGAATTAAAAAACAGATTATAAGCCAGCCCTAGTTCATCATTGTTGGCCAGCATGAAACACACTCCTCTAAAAAAAGCCTAAAAATCCACTATTATTGACAATCAAATTATGATCTGAGCTGTAAGTATTAAATTAATACTCAGTGTTAATTAGGGGAGTATGATCAGTGTTAACCAAAAAAACAATGTTAACTGAATTTTTTTATGTTCTGATCATAACTGAAGTTATTCAGAGAATATAGTGACATCAAATGAGGTTAATTAGTGTTAAGTGAATATTAGTTTGCATTGCTGTCAGAGATTCACACATGCTCCCCTAATTATTTTGTCTGTATCTTTAGATTATCTACTTTAGGCACAATTATACACAATTCTGACTGTACTTTAACAAGTGTACTCCATCAAAATGTTGAAATTTTGACATCGTAGTGTCAAGATTATTTTCATGAAAATTTAAATGGAAAAAGCTCAAGGCCTACACTAATGAACAGAGTTTGGACACTGAATTTGTAAGCCATTAACTAATGAGCTGTACATTTCAGTACTGTACAAACCTGAATCAACCATTACGCTAAATTTTCAGTAGCTTACAAATTCAGATTTACACTGAATTTTCAGTACTTTTGACACTTGATTACAAATTTTCAGTTGCATATGCAAACATACCTTCTGCACGAACTGGACAGAGAGCATGGGCTGATTGCTGGTGCTGCTCAGAGCTCCATGGCGGCTTGGAGGTCTTGGAGCTCCTCCTCGTCAGGTCCCTCCAGGTAGGCGCCGGTGGTCCCTCCGTGCCGCTGCAAGCCATGGTCTTGGAGCTACTACTCCTCCTCGGGTCCCTCCGTGCATCGCCACCACTCGCTGCCACTCGTCAGGTCCCTCCAAGCAAGCTTGAGGAGGAGAAGAAAAGCACGTGTTGGCTGCTGTTTGAACAACAATATCAGGTAGTTTTAAGCTGACCATGAACGAACCAGATATGAATAACCATTTTGAAAGATCGTTGAGCTACACAGGCACATACACAAGCTATTTTATCACACTTAGAATTGTCTCGACTCATAAGCTATAGGTAGACAGGAAGCAAAGCACAAAGCTATACATATACATTGGGATTGGATTAACCACAATAAGAAAATGTATGTGTGTGTACATGGTATTGCACAGCTTACACAACTTCATGCTTTGTAGTACAATACAACCACAGAAGCAGGTTGTACGAATAAAAGTGAACGCAGCTAGAATGGAGAGAGATGGTTGCAGTCGAAAAAAGTCAATAACATGGCAGTCAAACTTATAAGCTCAGTTTATTATTCACAGTCAAACTTATAGGCTCAGCCTATTTGTTAGGCATCAAACTACTTTGTATGGTTAAGTCGGGATCTAAAATGAGAAAGAAAGTGAGGCAAAACCACATGATTTCCACTACTCGATAATCTAAGCACTTTAGTAATTACACTAAGCAATGAAAGGTGGACCATCGCCTAGTCAGAGAAGCCATGAAAAAGGGGGTTGAGACTTGATGCTAGAGAGAACGGAAACATTTGCACAGCAAGTAAATCGGCCAAGGATGAAAGATTAGAATAACATTAGTGTTCATTTGACAATATGTAATGACACAACCACAGAAGACGCAGTTGCCAAACCAGATTTACAACAGAGGGTACATGAACGGGGCTCCTTCCCTAGGTATATCACCACCAATTTTTTCTGTAGTGTTAGGATCTACCTGAATATAAAAAAAATAGATAGTGCATGCTAATTGGTTCAATCTAAGACATATGCAAAGAATAATTAATAAATAAATGGGGACTGAAATAACCTTTAAATACCAGAACAAAAACTGTAACAACTGGCTGAGATATGTGCGGCTTATAGTAAATAATGTTTGAGTACTGCATATCTTAACTCCTAGGCGATTCATGATTGAAATTTGGAAGGATACTTAAAAACCTTCACAGAAATATGATCTAGTTTGAGAACAGGTGTGCAGATGTCTTGTTTTGTTTACACAAATAGTTTAGTAGTATAGCATAGATAAGAACACATATATACTTATAATTGCAAGTAAATATAAGAAGTATGAGCGTTGTTGGAGATTGTTAATTCAAAGTTTTACAAACAAAAAATCAAGAACTAACGGAAGCTTGTGTGGCTTAACCTTAGTTGGACTTGAAAGCATAAAACTGGTGTAGCAATATATCATATACCTGCAGGTCCACACGGCCGGCGCCATCAAGGTCTAGCTGTGGATGGTCATGCGATGGCAGCTGATTCGAACTCAGTTAGGCAGCACAGCAGGGCCGAACCAATCTACCATGGGAAAGGCTGCAAGCAATTAGTCATTCACTGTAAATTATTGATCATATAAAGCAAGATATCATAGAAAAGACATATCAAAGAACCCTACGCCTGCTATGGAAAAATCATTCACACGATTATTGTTGAGGAATCTAACGGACAGAAAGAATAGAGGGTTAAAGAAAGAGGATTAAAGAGAGGAGGGCTAAACCTGCAAAACCGGCACCCTCGCGCCAAGGCGAGATATGAAACAGAGAAGTACTGAAGCGCGGGAGCAAACCGGCATCCTCTCCCACCACGGCTCGCCCCGCAGCCTCCACCTCTGCTACGGCCTCGCCCTACCACCAACGCTTTCGGTCCCCCCTGTATCGACGATGCCGCCGGTGTCCAACCTCAGCGACGATGCCAGCCTGACCCGACGCAGCTCCTGGCCGCGGCGGCCTGGAACGCCGAGGTGTAGAATCCTGCTCCGGCTGCCAAGCTGCCGCCCAAGCCCGGCCCACCTGCTCAGGCTAGTAAGTATTAGGCTTAGGTCTCACTTCCATATAGCAGAACAATTTATCTGAAGTACTAAGTTTATATGAAGAAAAGAAAGCTAAAAAGGTTTGTTCGTTCAGCCCTCATGTGCTTTGTAGCCAAGCTTTTCATTCTAGAAGCCTGCTAATATGCTACTACAACGTTATAATGGAATTCTGTATCTGATTTGGACGGAAAAAAAACTCAAGAGTGCTGCTTATTACTCTAGCTAAATACTGATGAAATTACATTATTTTAACTGAAGCATTTTTCAGATATTACAAGGACAACAAATAATATTGAAATGTTATTTTAAATATGTAGTTACACTTCTAGGTCAATTGATGTAATGGAGCAAACCTTTTCTTCGTTGTATGTGCATGCGACATAGGTTGCTGAATGTTTCAGCGAATCTAGTACCCAGGAAAAAAAATAGCTGAATGTACTTAATGTTTGTCCCTTCTCCACTGGACACCAACAGGGGGCTTCCATATGATACAAGACTCAAAGGGCTAGATGATGACAGAGGAACTAAAGGTCTACCAAAGGATGCTTCAAAGTCTCATTTTAAAAGGTCAGCAGGTTGATGTTCTTTTTCCTATCTCATCTTGTCGGTTTGATATTTGAAATATCACAGGATTATTGTTCGGATGCACCTATTATATAAATTAGTTCCTGCTTACACACTTAGGAAGTACAAGTCTCACAATAAATCTAATTCCACACATGCAGCCAATCTGTAGATTAAGTTGGCACTGACATTTATTTAAGTTGATTCCAGTGTAACAATGAAAAACTTCTGAAGAACCCATACCTTACAACTATTATAAAATTTAGGTTATTACTTCAGAACCATATAATGAGAGGTCTAAATTTAGGTTATTACTACTTCAGAACCATATACCATTTAACAATATTACTACTTTTTAGAAGATAATTTGCTGTGCTTCTAGTGAATTGGCAACCCTGGTTAAAATTTGAGGTATATTCATTTAAGACATACGAAGAATTGAACATGTTAAACAAAATAATCAGAAGCAAAGGTCTGACGGTTCATTGTATCAACCAATCCTGAATTACTGGCTAAAGGTTCTAGAATTTACATTATACAGAAGTAGAAGAAAAAACATAATTTTTGTTTTAAATTGAGTTGTATATGTATTCTGTAACACAATGATATTCAGAGGACCCAAGCATGGGTGCTTCCAACGCTATCCCACCCAAAGTTAAATGCATTGGCTTTAGAGATACCTCGACAGATGCCATTAGGTGGAGACATTATTTTCAACGGGGCATGAAGAGGATTGTTTGATGGTCAACAATTGCAGGAGTAAGCTGGCTCAAGGATTAGTTTTCGCCTTCGCTGAACACGGACTTTGTGGATGCAGAAGCTGCATGAATAACATTTAACATTAATCACAGAACAGGAGACAAAATTGTATAATGTGCTGCAAACTAACAAAATCAATATTAAGAGCACTATGATTTAGACAACAATGTTACAGACACATGGATTACCCCTTTCAAGTAATTACAACCACGAAAGCGCACAATCATGGCCAGAAAAGGCGGAGTTCTACTTATTTTAAATCATAGGTTACTTTATTGGCAAGGCTGGGTTCTGCTTACTTTAAACCATAGGTTACGAAAGTGCACACGGCTGGGTTCTGCTTATGTTAGTGGCAATCGCTGGAAAGCGGCTTTCTAGTTGGATGTCTACAAGATCAAATATCATTCTAGAATTATTTTCTTTGGTTTGTTTCAGATGTCTACTATCAAGACTATAACCTCTGAACTACCCACCAAGGGTGTTCAAAACTTGACTTAGAAACAAAGTAAAATGGATATACATACAAACTTGGAAGCACCACCAGTTATGATAGAATTATCTCTAATGTGCCGCACAATTTCTTCAGAGAAAGAAGAACCTTCTAGGCCCTTGTTGGTCTCTGCAACAGCGGTAGCCCTCTGGTGCGGTTTGGAAAATAAGATAGCAGACAATTGGGAACGAAGCTATGGAAACATCGATAATAGTAGGGCATTGTCTTTTTAGTCAAATAACTTGACCTAGGAAAAAGAGTATATAATTCGCTCTGGTGTTTTTATTTCCATTCACGAGTCATTGACATCAAGTTATCTTTAAGCAGTGGGGGCTCACCAAAGACATGGAGGCAGTCAGGACCCAGTAGTATATGTGAGCTCCTTGAGATATATGAGCATCATAGTCGCTGGCTCAGCCCTGCTTGCACTATTGTACTGAACAGCCTCTGATACACCACAAATGAGCCCAAACACGTTTACACAAATAAACCCGAAAAAACCAATTACTATATATGGCAAACAGCAGTACAGAAAAGCATAGGCAGATGGACAGGTAGTAGGGAAATACCTGTGAACTTTTCAGGCATTTCAGTTGGGCCAGGGAGCTGAGCCAGCGGAGTTAAAGCGTACAGAACAGGAAATCTGGCTTATGAAATCAGTAGTGAACGAAGTGAACTTGACCATGCAAGCTCCCCTCAATAGGCCTGAATAGGTACTTCCTTGAGAGCACAAATAACTTCCTAAGCTCATATATCATGATTTCTTAAATAAGATCTATGAACTGCTGGACAATCTTCTCTGAAATCTCTGCATAGATGTGGTTTCCCTGTATGGATGGAGAACACAATTTCTGTCAACTGGCATGAGGCACAAGTAGTATGCAATAGAAGAACTAATTAATTAACCCAGAATAAAGAACATGTTGCAATACAGATACAGCCTGTTGAGTAGTGACGTTATACATGGTCAATAAAGATAGAACTTTTTATTTAGATCCAAGGGGGTATCGCTGTTAAACTTTGATTGGCTAACATCAAATTTCAAGCATCAAGCAAAGAATAAGAAAATAGAAGAACCGAACAAAATAATTAACAGTAAAACACCAATTCCTCGTATAATTAGAAACTGGAAATTGGGAGCTGACTGGATAACCAAATTAATCTATCAACCAATGTTGAGGATATCGCTTATCGTTATCGTCTCGGTCAGCTAGGGATTAGAGATTAATCGGAAATCGGATGATTAATCGATTTTATCGGTCGACTATTAATCGGATTTTTTTTTTGCAAATCTCAGGTTCCCAACACTAAAATACGCTATATTCAACACCAAAACAATATTTGACAGAAGTGTTACCTTGATTTCTAGCCTTTGAATCCTCGTATAATGACAAACAAAATAGGACAATAGTACATATTCCGTAACAAGGTCCACAAAACATAAATAAACATAGTTTTTGCAAACATAGTGCTATGAATAGGTCCGATTTATCGGTAGATACCTGATAAATCACTTGTCAGAACGATAAATTGGTCCAAAAGATAAGGCATAATCTTATCGGTCACCCCCCAATTAGCGATAAATCAGAAGATTAATCGGTGAATCGGAAGATTTCTTGAACAGTGCTATCAACCAAGAATAACATTTTGATTCGCAGAACTGCAACCACAATAAGCATAGACCCTCAATGCTCTTTTTCTAATCAACCATGTGACCTATCTGGCATGTGATAATATGGCTAAGCAAGGACAAAATTAATCTAGCACCTGAAAATAGCACTTTGATTCAAACAACTGCAACCATGACGTATTTGTCCTGTGATTATATGGCTAAGCAAGGAAAAACTAATCTAGCACCTGAAAACAACACTTTTATCCAAAGAACTGGCGCAGGCATAGATCCCACATCTTCTACTTAACCAACCATGCGACTTCGCTGATCCCCAAGGTAAACTGTAATGCACCAAATTAAACCACAGGGCACATAGTTTATTGCATCTAAACCTAACCCTAACCCAAGGAAGAAATTGGACCAGACCAAACTAAAGCCCACATAATTCACTGCACACACCTTCCTGGCAGCACATCCATAATCCCAAACACTAATCCCAATCCACATCATAAGAGTGCCTCCTAATTACTAAATAACTTCAAGAACCTAAGCAGAATCAAGTCCCTTGTAAACAACAAAGGCACACTTTATGCAAACCAGCTAAAGCTAACAAGGCAGCAACAAAAGTCCATTTTTTTGGAACCTAGTCAAACCACCGATTCAAAAGATCCCAATATTTGGAACCTAGCTAAACCCTTCTATCTCCCATCGATTCCAAGCAAGGTAGCACAAAAGGCCCCAAAAAAGTGGCCATCTTTGGAACCTAGCCAGACCATCGAGTCAAAAAAAACTCCTAATACTTGGAATCTAGCCAAACCAGAGAGCACAAAAGGCCCCAGTCTTTGGAATATAGTCCTAATCCAACAACATCTCCAGACAGAGAAGACAAAAAACCTACAAGCCTAGGCCTACAAACAAAGAAGAATAGAGAAAGGAGAGAGAGAAGGGGTCGACCTGCAGTTCCCTGGACGAAGACAAACCCTAGCCTCTTCTGCTGCTTCTTGCATGTCGCCGCCTTGGGCGCCAACTTCTTCTTCCTGGATGTGGTGCCCTTGCGCGGGCTCTTGGTGACCGTGGCCTCCTGGTTGGCCTCGGGCGCTGCCTAGGCGGAGGAAGTGCGCTTGCGCGAGGAGCCCCGCTACGGTTCAACGGCCGAGGGCGGCGAGCTGTGCGACGGCTGAGGGCGGCGAGCTGGGCGGCGCCATGGGTTGGGTTCTGGGGGAGGATTCAGATCGGAGGGGAGGGGGGAAAGGGGAGGAGAGGAGGAAGGGAGCGCAGCGGCGGCTGCAGGCTAGGCTGCAGGCTCGGCGCGGGAGGAGAGGAGGAAGGGAGCGCGGAGGAGGAAGGGAGCACAGATCCGAGGGGAGGGGGAAAGGGGAGGAGAGGAGGAAGGGAGCGCGGCGGCGGCTGCAGGCTCGGCGCGGGAGGGGAGGAGGAAGGGAGCGCAGCGACGGCTAGGGTTGGGAGGGGAACGGGGGAGAGAGGAGAGTGGGCGGGTGGGGGAGGAGAACGGCCCGGTGCTCACCCCTGCAGAATTGGATATTTTTCCAACCAGGTGAAATGACGAAAATACCCTCGGCGGGGCACTGAATTCACACGCGGTGGCACGAGATCTTTCACCGCGGGAGTAACTATTCATTGCAATAGTGTCGCAGGCTCGATCCGGCGGCCCAGATTGTCCAGGGGCTTGATCCGACAGCCAGAATTGCATCAAGGAAACGAGATGGACGGCCGGATTCGCCTGAGCTCTGAGGAGGCTCGGGAGCTCCCGTCTCTCTTATTTCTCGATATATATATAAATCGCAAGCAGCCCATGTTCTTTCTATGGTGAGAAGCCCATGCATGTTAGTGGGACGTTCACGTTAGCTGGTTGCTCAAGTAGAGGTAGGTGCGGAGGTTCGTTGTAGTTTCAAAATGCCTTGCCACTTGCAGGATCAACAGCTCACCTCTAATAAACAAAATGGTGGGAGTATAGTTGTAATAAAATAAAAATCTTTGATTCGTTTGAGTGGCAAGCTCTGGAATCTGGATTGGCAAAGCGTTGCAGACCAAGTTGATCATCGCTCTGCATTCGAGTGCGGTCGATGGGCATTCCGGTGCGCGCGTAACCTATCATCGTGTGTCAAAACTGTTTCATTGGTCAGGGATGAAACACCAAGCGGAGGATTGAGTGACGCAATGTTGGTTTGTCAACAAACAAAGCACGAAAATGCAGCACCCGTCGGTCTTCTTCAACCCGTGCCTGTGCCCACGCGTCCCTAAAAGGATATCACAATAGATTTTATAGATGGGTTGCCCTGTACAATGTCGACCCCAACTTTGGTACAATGCCAAATGATCGCTCGTGACCTACCTACGTCACTTGCAAAACATGCCACAGATCGTAAAGATTTGCTGGCATTGCTACGGGTGCACCTCCGACATGCCGGACATCAAAGGCCCAAGCAGACAAGCGGCGCAAATACCGCGAGCTCGCCATCCACGACGAGGTCCTCCTCGAGCACCGACCGTACGCTAATTCTTCCCTCATCAACCGCAAGGTGAAAATGGGCAACGACATTATTCCTCAAATCAAGGTGGAACGGAGCGAAGTCCCGGTTAAGCATGCCACATGGGAGGACTAGTACGTCTTGCGCTCTCATTCTCCAACGGCCGCTATGCAGGAAGAAGCTCAATCTCAAGGCCAGAGGAGTGTCGCGTCCCCATCTTTGACTGGGTCGCGAGTGTTGACAGACGACCAACAAGGTGTGGGTGACACCACACATCAGGAAAAGCAAGTAGTTCCCGGAGCGCCGTCGAGTGTGCCCCGCATGCCGATCAGGTGGCACTCAGGCGATAATCCAATGAGAAAGTGACTCTGTAAATCTCGGAAATTGCTTTTGGAGGCCGAGCGAGCTTGGCCTCCGAATGCAAAATTCAAAATCCATGAACATTCATATATTTACATTTCAAAAAGTCTGAAAAAAAATATAGAGATAGATGAAGGCATAGTGCACAAGTAAGTAAATTTTCAGGACGAAATACGTTGAAAGGAGGGCTGTGCAAAAAAGACAAAGCTGGAGCTTTTTAACACATGATACTATTCATCCTTTCAACCATGAATTCGTCTTTTTTGTGTAGGTCGCATTTCAATGTATTTCATCCTGAAATTTTACATACATACCCCTCACATCATTGTTTACTTGTACAAAATTTTCAGATTTTTTTTGAAACCAAAATATTTGAATTTTGAATTTTTCAAAAAAGTCGGCCTTTATGGAGGCGGAGAGCCAAAACGTCATTCTCTGTAAATCTTTCCTAATTTTTTTTAATAATGATGCTCAAGGGGGATAGCGAACCCCCAACCTGAATATTTTCCATTCATCTTGCCTATGAAGTCTTTCAACACCTTACAAGATAGGCAAGTAAAGCAGAGCAGACATGTGATTGTGATAGAGATACAACAACATCTTGACACCGTTGCGTCGACGTGATAGCACAAAAACACCGTCAAAAGGCAATCATAGCCTAGACGGCATCGTACCACCACATGCATCAACTTCAGTACTTGACAATACCACTGGTCGCAGCAAGCCATTAACCAACCTGTGGTAGGATGGTTAGCTAGACAGTGGTATCCCCAGTAGGGCCGGTTTTGAGATTTCGGGGCCTGGGGCGAAACTAGATTCTAGGTGTAACACCCCTATGTAATAGCCACTGTGATTAGCTGCTAATAATGCTAAGTCATATCATTTGCAGTGCCAAGTCATAGAGGTTAACCAAAATAAATCAATTCCATTTTAAAAATCAACTCAAATTCCAAAGTGAAATATGAAGTTGAGCAAACACTGTTGGAAAAATGTTCATTAAGTAGCTAATAATCCAGGAACATTTGTAAAACCATTATCAATAAAGTTGGAGTTAGAAAAGTGACTCAAACAGTATGAAACAGAGCCAAATCAGCAATTATAAAGCTCAAACCATTTTTATTAAATTCAAATGGTTTTCAAACGAGCTCAAACTTTTTGTGGCCTCGCTGGACATTGCAATACATAAGTGTGAGCAAGATTCACATTTTTGCAAAATGTTTTGCTAGCTCAAAATATTGCAAAGAGCTACTGTAACTTAAAAACAAAAATAATAAAAGAAAAAGGCCTAAACTGGACTGGACCTAAGTGCACAGTGCACCGGTCCAGCCCAGCCGGCCCGTTTCTCTCTCCTTCTCCCCCTCTCTCTATCGCCGTGTCGGCGTCGCCATGGCCGCTCGCGCCTCGGCCGTTCGCCGCTCGACACCGCGACGCCGTGGCCAGGCGAGGGGATAAGGCCGCGCCGAGCCGTTCCCCCTGGACTCCCTCGGCATTTCCCCCATCTCTCTCCCACGCGCGCGCGCTCTCTCTCTCCCTCTGCTCTCTCCGTCCCGAGAGGTCGCCGCCGCGCCGTTGCTCCGACGCGTCCACCGGCGTCATTGAGCCTCTCTGTGGAGTCCAGAAGCTTCGCCGGCGCCTGCTTCTTCCTCCTCGACCGTCAGCTGGAGCCGGGGAGGTCCACAGCGTCGATATCGAGCTCTTCCCCTCTTCGGTGCGGCCGTGATCCACCGCTCGATTCCGGAGAGCTCTGCTGCTACTAAGTCATCAACGGGCCACCGTGTGACTACCCGGTGAGCAGCTCCTCCTTCCCTCCCTCTTTGCTCCGTCGCTATGTGCCTGTAGCTGCCGTCCCACGCGAGCCCGCACCCATCGCCGCGGCGCTCGTCGCCGGCGAGTCTCCGACGACCAAGAGGTCCCGGGCTTGTGCCCGTTGAGCTCGTCGCAGCCCGTAGAGCCTCCCTAGCGCCTCAACTCGCCCGTTTGCACGCCGCCCTGCTCGTCACGTAGCTCAACCGAACGGCTCGCCGCCGGCGAGCTCATACCGCTCGACTCCTGCCGTACCAACCCCTCGCACCACCACCATTCGACGCGCGGTCGAGTGGCCGTTCGAACGCGCCACTCCGCGCGCCAAACGATGGCCGGAGACGCGATTCCGACCACGTCCCGTGCCGCGCCACCGCAAAACGCGCCCGCCGGCGTTAAAACGCCGGCCGGCCGACGTGGCGCCCACGTGGCCTCCCCTGTGAGGCTGACGGGTGGGCCCAGTGGGTCCGTTTTGACCTGTTGACCGGGTCAACACCAGTTTACTGTTCACCCCTCTGTATGACAAGTGGGCCCCTCTGCTAATTAGATTAATTAAAACATTTTAATAAATAAAAACTAGTTAGTTAACCTGATCTCTCATTGACACCCGGGGCCCACACCCCTAATTAATCCAGTTAATTAGTTAAGTACACTGTTAGGCTAACAGAGACTGGCATGTGGGTCCCCCAGCCGGTCAGCTGACCTGCTGACGTCACCATGACGCTTTGCTGATGTCATATTTCAATTCTGTTAATATAAATAAATTCAGAAAAATGATGAAATCTTTAGAAAATCATAGGAAATAAACCGTAGCTCGGATCGAAAAACTTTCTACATGAAAGTTGCTCAGAACGACGAGACGAATCCGAATACGCAGTCCGTTCATCCACCACACGTCCCTAACTATCCGAACATGGAACCGTTCCGCTCCGGTCATCTGTCTGACAAATGTCCGGAACCGGGAAAACATTCCCGGATGGATTCCTCCTTCCTCGGTGACGTGCAACCTTACGTTAGGACACACCCGGCACTATTTATTGTCATGTCACACTTTGTGTAGCACTTGTTTGCTTTATATTTATACTGTTTCCTCCCCCTCTTCTCTCTCGATAGAGCCCGGTGCCGACGCAGCACCGGTGATTGGCTACACCACCGACGACCTTGCCCTTGCCGCCGAGCAACCAGGCAAGCCTCCCCTTTGATCATCCCGATATCGCCTATTCTATTTCTCATGCTTGCATTAGAATTTGCTACTGATACTGTTATCCTATATCTGCTGCATAGCCTGTTCATTGTAACCTATTGTTGATACTTTACCGTTTTCCTAAACTGCTTAGTATAGTTTGGGTAGAGCCCCACTAGTGACCCCCACTTTATCCCGACTGCCCCGCTGGAGTTTCAGAAGACCCGACCAACGGGATCAAAGATCAGACCCCTGGCACCGCACCTCACTTCCCCTTCGTTGCTCGACACTACTGGGTTACTATCGAGTGCCGAGGGTGATACCTCGTCAGCACTTCTGATGATAACCTTGTAGGTTAGTTAATCGGTCGTGGTAAGCGAGGGTGATACCTCCTACACCACCCCCGATACTGACAAAGCCGCGCAACCCCCCACTTGTGGACCTCGAGGGTGATGCCTCTTACGTCCATCTTGATGTTACATCAGGTGGGAGTCCAACGAGGGTGATGCCTCAGATTCCCCTTGATACGGTGACCACACGGATGCCTTACATTATTGTTGATACTGATACTTGAGAAGGCGGGTCGACCCTGAGGGGTACCCACGAATGATGGATAGATACCCGAGAGTTATTCCACGAGGTGCGGCCGGGCATTCTTAGCCCTTGCAGCAAGTCCTCGAGACGGGTCGACGGGGTCACATCTTTCGTGACTCTCTGCTCGTTTCCGCAAGCCCCTAGTCCTAACGATTTGGATATTTGATCCGAGCAGGCCTCTGGCCTGATAGCACTAACCATCACGTGGGCATAGTATGGGCGTTCTACATCGTAACATCAGCCGAAAGCTCTGTCAGACGTCCAGTTAAGCATTGTGGCATGGTCGGATCGTACCGGCCTTTCGAGGCGGTGCTGGTATCTACCCTGCACACAACGACCCGGAGGGCGAGGGGCGATGGCCCAAGACCCCCTTGCGCTTAGGAGGTAGACCAGCGGGGACCTCTCTGCTGAGCTGTAGGTAGGGTTGCGGTGTATCGTTTGGCCGAGGCCGGGCATGACCCAGGAAAGTGTGTCCGGCTGGAGTTAATCGAGCGTGGTGGTTAAGTTGGTGCACCCCTGCAGGGAAGAACACATCTATCGATAGCCGGTCCTACGGTAAAGGACACTCGGAGTTGTATCCCGATCGATACAGCTAGAACTTGAGATGATACCTGGATATGTGGCTCTGGGATCGCTTTCTCGCAGGGAGTCGAGGAAGGATCTCTGGGCGAGACTGTTACCTGATTCTACTACTACTTACATTATCCTACCCTGTACTCTTCTAAATGCTGCAAGACGCTCGAAGATGCTGGAAGATTCTTGAAGATGCTAGTCTTCGATAGGACTAGGCTTTCCTCTCTATTCTGGCATTTCTGCAGCCCAGTCCACATATACAGCCTCCCTTTGATAATGATGCATATGTAGTGTAGATCCTTGCTTGCTGAGTACTTCAGAGTACTCACGGTTGCTTTGCTTTCCTTTTCTCCCCCTATCAGTTCGTCGTGATCCGATGACGGAGCCCTAAGACAGTTGCCCCGCCGACGATCGCTACTACTACCCCGGGGATGGCTTCTGCTACGAGTTGGCTGTCGACCAGGAGTAGGTTCGGAGGATCCTAGGCAGGAGGCCTACGCCTTTCGATCGTAGTGTTTTATTTTTGCCCCGCCTTTTAAAGGCCTTTCTGTTTATCTTTTATATCTGTACTCAGATATCTGATGCTTCCGCTGACGCTTGTATGCCATCGAGCTATGTATTCGAGCCCTCGAGGCCCTGGCTTGTAATATAAAGCTTGTATGACTTTATTTATGTTTTAGAGTTGTGTTGTGATATCTTCAAGTGAATCCTTAGGCTTGATCGTGCGCATTTCGTGTATGATTAGTGCACGATTAAGCCGGGGGCGTCACAGGTTGGTATCAGAGCCGACTGCCCCTAGGAACCCCCCTTCCAACTCCTTGGGCGAAGTTGAGTCTAGTGGTCCAAAACTGTTTTACTAACTTGGTTGTGTGGCTTACGGGCCCACGTCGCCAATTGGGTGGTATTAGGATCTTTTACTCCTCGACCTTTACTCTGGGACTCTACTCTCTCTTCTATTCGGGTTAAATTTTTTACTAACTCCAACATTAGGTTCCCGTGATCACATCCACCTGGAGTTCTGAAGTTATCCCCCCTTGCTTCAAGATTGAGGGCCAGGTTCTGCTTACAGGATCCTCTTATCGAGAGCACCCTGTATTTTCACTTGCAGATTCCTCGCTCCTACAGTTTTCTCCGACGTTGATGTATCCTTTGCTATGTCTCGTTGTGTACTTCCTTACCGCGTGCCTGCGCGCCGCCTAGCTTGTCTAGCTGTGTGCGTATCCGAACTCCTATCGCCGTTTGTATCCAACTCTGTGCATCGTTCTGTATGTCTTTAATGACTACTAATATGCACCTGATGCCTCCTTGTTCATTACTCATGTTACGTCATGAATGACCTCTTACACCTGCAATTTTGCTTGCTAAACTGCCCCTGTTGATTTGGCAGGATGGCTGACGATCCTCCTCCTCCTCCTTATATTGCCGCAATGATGCAGCAGTTCGAATTGAACCGTCAGCTCAACGAGAGTCTGGTTAAACGTTTGGAACGCAATGAGGCTTGTCAGGAGCCTGGACCGATCTCACTATCAGAATTTGTTCGCCTCAACCCGTCTGTTTTTCGCAATCCCACCAATCCTATGGATGCTGATGATTGGCTGCGTGACATCCAGTTCGAGATGGAGTCAGCTAATGTGGCCCCTGACAGTTACGTCACCTTTGCGACATTTCACTTGAAGGGTCCCGCTGCTCAATGGTGGGAAAGCCACAAGGATACATTGCCTCCAGAGACTGTAACCACTTGGCAGGAATTTCAGTCAGCTTTTCGTGCACGGTACATTCCACGAGGTCTGATCGACCAGAAGAAGCAGGAGTTCCGCAAACTCTCACAGGGTAAAATGACTCTGGATGAATATCAGAGGGAATTTCTTGAATTATCCCGCTATGCTAAAGATGACGTTGACACCGACGCCCGCAAGCAGGAGAAATTCCGTGAAGGACTGCGTTCCGATATACAGCTCGCACTTCTTGTCCATGATTGTGAGGACTTTGCGACGCTTGTCTGTCAAGCCTACCGTGTTGAAACTGGTCTGGCTAAATATCAGGAGTCGCTCAAATGCACTCGTGATGTAGGCTCATCCTCGGGTCAGCCTATTCAGAAACGTCGGGTTTGGATTCCACACAATATTCATCATCGACCTGCCCCAACACCAAGACCGTCTTATGTTGCACCTCGTCTGCCTCCGCCGCCGAGACAGCTAACGACTCAGAGTGGCCAGCTCAATACCGTGGCTCCCCCCCAAAATGATGGTTTATGCCGCAAGTGTGGACAATCAGGACACCTTACCCTTGATTGCCTCCAGGGTCAGCCACAGAATGCTTCTTGTCCTCTTGTTGGTCGAAAGAAGAGCTGCCGAAACCACCGATTAAGAAATCGTAATGTCTTACCGTCTGCTGTTGCACTTGGCCATGCCAATCACGTCGATGCAGAAAAGGCTCAGAAGGAACCGACTATCGTGTTGGGAACACTCTCTATGAATTCAGTACCAGCCTCTGTTCTTTTTGATTCTGGAGCATCGCATGCTTTTGTGTCACAACAATTTGCTTAGTCACATGAGTTATACCTGGAAAAATTACCCACTCCTCTAATGATTCAGTCCCCGAGATCCAAGTGGCAAACCACAATGGTAAGCCCTCACAACCACATCGAGATTGGAGGTCTATTCTCTCATTGTACTTGGACCTTCCGACATAGACGTCATTCTTGGTATGGATTGGTTGACAACCCATAATGCTTTGATTGACTGTGCTGCTAAGACAGTCCAGCTCACTCATCCTTCCGGCCAGACAGTCAGATACTCAGCTCAAACAGTTCAGAATGCCGAGAATCAGATTTATGTTCTGAATGCATTGAATGCTTCACCTCTTGAAGGCATCGAGAACGTTCCAGTTGTTCGTGATTTCCAAGATGTCTTTCCAGAGGAACTTCCAGGAATTCCCCCTGCTAGAGCTGTCAAGTTTGTCATCGACTTGAAACCAGGCACTACTCCTATTGCAAAGCGTCCGTATAAGATGCCTCCGCATCACCTTATTGAACTTAAGGAAGAAATTGACAAGTCACTTAAGAAGGGTTTCATCCGCCCCAGTTCATCTGCTTGGGGAGCACCTTCCCTCTTTGTCAAGAAGAAGGATGGTACGAATCGGTTGGTTCAAGATTACCGACCTATCAACCAAGCAACAATTCAGAACAAGTATCCGCTTCCCAGAATCAACGATCTGTATGATCAACTTGTTGGTTCCTCCGTGTTCTCTAAGCTTGATTTGAGATTGGGATACCACCAGATCCGAGTTCGTGAAGAGGATATTCTGAAGACAGCATTCGTTACTCGCTATGGTTCTTATGAGTACACTGTCATGTCCTTCGGCTTGACTAATGCTCCAGCAACCTTCTCCCGGTTAATGAACTACATCTTCATGGATTATCTCGACAAATTCGTCGTGGTATATCTGGATGATATTCTGGTATATTCGAAGAATGAAGAAGAACATGCCGAACATCTTCGGCTTGTACTGGAAAAGTTGCGTGAACATCAACTGTATGCCAAGTATTCCAAATGCGAGTTCTGGTTATCTAAAGTGACATATCTTGGCCATGTGATTTCTAAAGAAGGCATTGCCGTTAACCCGGAACGAGTTCAGGCTATTCTTGAATGGACTCCACCGAAGAATGTCAAGCAAGTCAGAAGTTTTCTCGGCCTTGCAAGCTATTGCCGTCGCTTTGTCGAGAATTTCTCAAAGATTGCTAAGCCTCTGACTGATCTGCTTCACAAAGGCGTTAAGTTTGAATGGACAGAAAAATGTCAGGAAAGTTTTCAAACACTCAAAGACAAGCTGACATCTGCCCCAGTACTTGCTCCTCCAGATTCTCGCAAAGATTTTGTGATCTATTGTGACGCGTCCCGTGAAGGACTAGGCTGTGTCCTAATGCAAGAGCGTAAAGTAATTGCCTATGGCTCTCGTCAGTTACGCCCGCATGAAGAGAATTATCCGGTACATGATCTAGAACTAGCTGCTGTCATCTATGCACTGCAGTTGTGGCGACATTACCTCCTCGGTAATCGTTGCGAGATATACACGGATCATAAAAGTTTGAAGTACCTGTTCACTCAGCCATCTTTAAACCTTCGTCAACAAAGATGGATGGAGACCATTGCGGACTATGATTTGGGTATTTCTTATACCCCTGGCAAGGCTAATGTAATGGCTGATGCATTGAGCCGCAAATCCTATTGCTGTGAACTTGAAGTCCAGCTAGAGCAGCCACTCCTCTATGAAGAGCTTCGAAAGCTAAATCTCGAGATAGTTCCTCAAGGTTACTTAAAAACCTTGGTTGTTGAACCAGACCTTGAGAAGGCCGTTAAGAGTGCGCAAGCTAAAGATGCTGAAATTGATCTCATGAAGAAAGATCTTCACCTGGAAAAGTACAGGGATTTCTCGCTGTCTAAAGATGGAACTTTATATTTCAGAGACCGCATTGTCGTACCTCGCTTCGAGCTAATGACTGACAAGGTCATGAAGGAGGCACATGATACATCGTGTCTATTCATCCGGGAAGCACCAAAATGTATCGTGATCTCCGTCAAAGGTACTGGTGGTCTAGAATGAAGCAGGACATTGCTCAATATGTTGCTGAATGTGATGTTTGCCGTCGCGTTAAAGCAGAACATCAGAAGCCTGCTGGAATTCTGCAACCGCTCCCTATTCTCTTGTGGAAGTGGGATAAAGTGCAGATGGATTTCATTACTGGTCTTCCCAAGTCTCAGAAAGGTCACGATGCTATTCTTGTCGTCGTCGACCAACTTTCTAAAGTTGCACATTTTCTGCCTGTCAAGGAGACGATCACTGCTAGTCAGTTAGCAGAATTATACATCTCCAGAATTGTTTCACTCCACGGTATTCCGAAAGAGATCAGTTCGGACCGTGGCGGCCTTTTCACTTCCAAGTTCTGGGAAAGTTTCCAACAAGCTATGGGAACTCATATCACCTGGAGTTCAGCATATCATCCCCAGTCCCAAGGCCAAGTCGAACGAGTAAATCAAGTACTTGAAGACATGCTGCGAGCTTGTGTTATTTCTTTCGGTAAGAAGTGGGAAGAATCTCTCCCGTATGCCGAGTTCTCTTATAACAACAGCTATCAAGCCAGCTTGAAAATGGCCCCCTTCGAAGTTCTATATGGACATAAGTGTCGAACCCCTCTGAATTGGTCAGAAACTGGGGAACGACCACTCGTGGGTCCGGATATTATCCAACACGCCGAAGAGCAAGTTCGTATTGTCCGGGAGAATCTCAAAGCAGCTCAAGACCGCCAGAAGAGCAATTATGATCGCAAACGATGGGGTTTGACTTATCAACCTGGTGATCAGGCTTATCTGCGAGTCACTCCTATGAAGGGCACTCACCGATTCGAAATCAAGGGAAAGTTAGCTCCTCGCTATATTGGTCCTTTTCGCATTGTTGCCAGACGTGGACAGGTGGCTTATAAATTGGAGTTGCCGCCGCAATTCTCTCATATCCACGATGTCTTCCATGTATCACAGCTTTGTAAATGCTTTAAGGAGTCTCCGCACAGAGCAGTGGATCACGAGATGCTCGAATTGCAAGATGATCTATCTTATAAGGAGCATCCCATCCACATTCTCGATGAAGCTGAACGTCGAACCCGTCAGAAGGTCACCAAGTTCCTGAAAGTGCAGTGGTCAAATCATACCGAAGATGAATCCACTTGGGAACGCGAGCATAGCCTCCGTGCTGAATACCCCAACCTCTTTTCTTCTACCTCTTGAATTCTCGGGACGAGAATTTCTTTTAGAGGAGGAGAACTTGTAACACCCCTATGTAATAGCCACTGTGATTAGCTGCTAATAATGCCAAGTCATATCATTTGCAGTGTCAAGTCATAGAGGTTAACCAAAATAAATCAATTCCATTTTAAAAATCAACTCAAATTCCAAAGTGAAATATGAAGTTGAGCAAACACTGTTGGAAAAATGTTCATTAAGTGGCTAATAATCCAGGAACATTTGTAAAACCATCATCAATAAAGTTGGAGTTAGAAAAGTGACTCAAACAGTATGAAACAGAGCCAAATCAGCAATTATAAAGCTCAAACCATTTTTATTAAATTCAAATGGTTTTCAAACGAGCTCAAACTTTTTGTGGCCTCGCTGGACATTGCAATACATCAGTGTGAGCAAGATTCACATTTTTGCAAAATGTTTTGCTAGCTCAAAATATTGCAAAGAGCTACTGTAACTTAAAAACAAAAATAATAAAAGAAAAAGGCCTAAACTGGACTGGACCTAAGTGCACAGTGCACCGGTCCAGCCCAGCCGGCCCGTTTCTCTCTCCTTCTCCCCCTCTCTCTATCGCCGTGTCGGCGTCGCCATGGCCGCTCGCGCCTCGGTCGTTTGCGGCTCGACACCGCGATGCCGCGGCCAGGCGAGGGGATAAGGCCGCGCCGAGCCGTTCCCCCTGGACTCCCTCGGCATTTCCCCCCTCTCTCTCCCACGCGCGCGCTCTCTCTCTCTCCCTCTGCTCTCTCCGTCCCGAGAGGTCGCCGCTGCGCCGTTGCTCCGACGCGGCCACCGGCGTCATTGAGCCTCTCTGTGGAGTCCAGAAGCTTCGCCGGCGCCTGCTTCTTCCTCCTCGACCGTCAGCTGGAGCCGGGGAGGTCCACAGCGTCGATATCGAGCTCTTCCCCTCTTCGGTGCCGCCGTGATCCACCGCTCGATTCCGGAGAGCTCTGCTGCTACTAAGTCATCAACGGGCCACCGTGTGCCTACCCGGTGAGCAGCTCCTCCTTCCCTCCCTCTTTGCTCCGTCGCTATGTGCCTGTAGCTGCCGTCCCACGCGAGCCCGCACCCATCGCCGCGGCACTCGTCGCCGGCGAGTCTCCGACGACCAAGAGGTCCCGGGCTTGTGCCCGTTGAGCTCGTCGCAGCCCGTAGAGCCTCCCTAGCGCCTCAACTCGCCCGTTTGCACGCCGTCCTACTCGTCACGTAGCTCACCCGAACGGCTCGCCACCGGCGAGCTCGTACCGCTCGACTCCGGCCGTACCAACCCCTCGCACCACCACCATTCGACGCGCGGTCGAGTGGTCGTTCGAACGCGCCACTCCGCGCGCCAAACGGTGGCCGGAGACGCGATTCCGACCACCTCCCGCGCCGCGCCACCGCAAAACGCGCCCGCCGGCGTTAAAACGCCGGCCGGCCGACGTGGCGCCCACGTGGCCTCCTCTGTGAGGCTGACGGGTGGGCCCGGTGGGTCCCTTTTGACCTGTTGAACGGGTCAACACCAGTTTACTGTTCACCCCTCTGTATGACAAGTGGGCCCCTCTGCTAATTAGATTAATTAAAACATTTTAATAAATAAAAACTAGTTAGTTAACCTGATCTCTCATTGACACCCGGGGCCCACACCCCTTATTAACCCAGTTAATTAGTTAAGTACACTGTTAGGCTAACAGAGACTGACATGTGGGTCCCACTAGACCCACATGTCAGGTTTGACCTGGCCAGCCGGTCAGCTGACCTGCTAACGTCACCATGACGCTTTGCTGATGTCATATTTCAATTATGTTAATATAAATAAATTCAGAAAATGCTGAAATCTTTAGAAAATCCTAGGAAATAAACCGTAGCTCGGATCGAAAAACTTTCTACATGAAAGTTGCTCAGAACGACGAGACGAATTCGAATACGCAGTCCGTTCGTCCACCACACATCCCTAACTATCCGAACATGGAACCGTTCCCCTTCGGTCATCTGTTTGACAAATGTCCGGAACCGGGAAAACATTCCCGGATGGATTCCTCCTTCCTCGGTGACGTGCAACCTTACGTTAGGACACACCCGGCACTATTTATTGTCATGTCACACTTTGTGTAGCACTTGTTTGCTTTATATTTATACTGTTTCCTCCCCCTCTTCTCTCTCGATAGAGCCCGGTGCCGACGCAGCACCGGTGATTGGCTACACCACCGACGACCTTGCCCTTGCCACCGAGCAACCAGGCAAGCCCCCCCTTTGATCATCCCGATATCGCCTATTCTATTTTCTCATGCTTGCATTAGAATTTGCTACTGATACTGTTATCCTATATCTGCTGCATAGCCTGTTCATTGTAACCTGTTGTTGATACTTTACCGTTTTCCTAAACTGCTTAGTATAGTTTGGGTAGAGCCCCACTAGTGACCCCACTTTATCCCGACTGCCCCGCTGGAGTTTCAGAAGACCCGACCAACGGGATCGAAGATCAGACTCCTGGCACCGCACCTCACTTCCCCTTCGTTGCTCGACACTACTGGGTTACTATCGAGTGCCGAGGGTGATACCTCGTCAGCACTTCTGATGATAACCTTGTAGGTTAGTTAATCGGTCGTGGTAAGCGAGGGTGATACCTCCTACACCACCCCCGATACTGACAAAGCCGCGCAACCCCCCACTTGTGGACCTCGATGGTAAGTGATGCCTCTTACGTCCATCTTGATGTTACATCAGGTGGAAGTCCAACGAGGGTAATGCCTCGGATTCCCCTTGATACGGTGACCACACGGATGCCTTACATTATTGTTGATACTGATACTTGAGAAGGCGGGTCGACCCTGAGGGGTACCCGCGAATGATGGATAGATACCCGAGAGTTATTCCACGAGGCGCGGCCGGGCATTCTTAGCCCTTGCAGCAAGTCCTCGAGACGGGGCGACGGGGTCACATCTTTCGTGAGTCTCTGCTCGTTTCCGCAAGCCCCTAGTCCTAACGATTTGGATATTTGATCCGAGCAGGCCTCTGGCCTGATAGCACTAACCATCACGTGGGCATAGTATGGGCGTTCTACATCGTAACATCAGCCGAAAGCTCTGTCAGACATCCAGTTCAGCATTGTGGCACGGTCGGATCGTACCGGCCTTTCGAGGCGGTGCTGGTATCCACCCTGCACACAACGACCCGGAGGGCGAGGGGCGATGGCCCAAGCCCCCCTTGCGCTTAGGAGGTAGACCGGCGGGGACCTCTCTGCTGAGCTGTAGGTAGGGTTGCGGTGTATCGTTTGGCCGAGGTCGGGCATGACCCAGGAAAGTGTGTCCGGCCGGAGTTAATCGAGCGTGGTGGGTAAGTTGGTGCACCCCTGCAGGGAAGAACACATCTATCGATAGCCGGTCCTACGGTAAAGGACACTCGGAGTTGTATCCCGATCGATACAGCTAGAACTTGAGATGATACCTGGATATGTGGCTCTGGGATCGCTTTCTCGCAGGGAGTCGAGGAAGGATCTCTGGGCGAGACTGTTACCTGATTCTACTACTACTTACATTATGCTACCCTGTACTCTTCTAAATGCTGCAAGACGCTCGAAGATGCTGGAAGATTCTTGAAGATGCTAGTCTTCGATAGGACTAGGCTTTCCTCTCTATTCTGGCATTTCTGCAGCCCAGTCCACATATACAGCCTCCCTTTGATAATGATGCATATGTAGTGTAGATCCTTGCTTGCTGAGTACTTCAGAGTACTCACGGTTGCTTTGCTTTCCTTTTCTCCCCCTATCAGTTCGTCGTGATCCGATGACGGAGCCCTAAGACAGTTGCCCCGCCGACGATCGCTACTACTACCCCGAGGATGGCTTCTGCTACGAGTTGGCTGTCGACCAGGAGTAGGTTCGGAGGGTCCTAGGCAGGAGGCCTACGCCTTTCGATCGTAGTGTTTTATTTTTGCCCCGCCTTTTAAAGGCCTTTCTGTTTATCTTTTATATCTGTACTCAGATATCTGATGCTTCCGCTGACGCTTGTATGCCATCGAGCTATGTATTCGAGCCCTCGAGGCCCTGGCTTGTAATATAAAACTTGTATGACTTTATTTATGTTTTAGAGTTGTGTTGTGATATCTTCAAGTGAGTCATTAGGCTTGATCGTGCGCATTTGCGTGTATGATTAGTGCACGATTAAGCCGGGGCGTCACACTAGGGCCCTTAACATAAACGTAAAAAATACGAGAAATATGTTGATTATTTCTAATTCCTTGGATCATAATCATCTATAATTAAAACGGCTACATCGTCAAGACTAGCAGATGATTTAAATGCACATGATCACTCACTTTGCTATCATCCATGTTAATGTTAGCATATCAATTATGCGAAGTTCTCATCTTATGGATGAACATTAGTTTAATCCTGCATAGCAACTATCAGCATGTTGCCAAACTAATTTTTTTTGATAACCCTAATAATATCTATGCATAAATAGTATCTAATAAATCAATTATCAGTGGCTAGTTGCAACAATGAACAGGCAATGTTGATGATCATTTATCATTTTTATTAATCAATCGTCATGTTA
Source organism: Thinopyrum elongatum (assembly GCA_011799875.1). Lineage (NCBI taxonomy): Eukaryota > Viridiplantae > Streptophyta > Magnoliopsida > Poales > Poaceae > Thinopyrum > Thinopyrum elongatum. The sequence continues at coordinate 509,968,047 of CM022297.1, forward strand.
AAATCTCATAGGGCATATAGACTACCTACATAAATAAAGATCATATACATACCTTCTCTTCTTTGTAACTTGTAATCGCCTCTCTCGGAAAGTCAGGTTGGTCGAATGGGAGGCAACGCCGTGGTTACCTCCGGCAGTCCAGTCCTCCTCTGACTCGAGGCATCGCAATGGACGTACATGAAAGGAAGGGGGGGGGGGGGGGGGGGGGGGGGGGGGGGGGGGGGGGGGGGGGGGGGGGGGGGGGGGGGAGTCCTTCTTCTCAGGCCCTGCATGTGATCTGTTAGTACTCTCGTAGATTAAGGAAGAAAATCACGAGAGATATGTTTTCATAACTACCTCTATTGTTTTAAGGGAAATAACTACCCCTAATTAGTTGCACACAATAGTAATTGGTATGTTATCAATCGTACCTGCGCGCGGGCTCTCAAGTTTAACCGTAGTAGGAAGGAAATCAGGGTAAATGAGGAGGGGACGCCTATTTTGAGGATAGTAGATTAAAGAAGGAAATCTTTGATTAACGAAGAAAATAACATGGGATATTACGTGATACTTCCGGGCCTGATCCCAGCCCACCCACCATGGTACAAGTCCTAATTGCTCGCATTTATCATAAATTTATTTCAGGATTTCCGGCGATGCGCGTTCAGTGGGAGGAGACGATCCCGTCGACTACGAGGCGTCTACGCCGACTTCGTAAAATCTCAAGATGATATGCCGGCTCAATCTATCAAAAATGCTCATAGGGACAGAATATGTGTGTACATTCATAGGGATAAGCGTGTGCGTGTACATATGAACGCTTGCGTCGGTACCGTGTTAAAAAAAATACCACTAGTCGCGGTAAAATTTCGTGTTTTGACCCTTTTCGAGAAGTTGTTCGAGATCTGACCCTTGTTTGCAAAAATTTCGGGATCTGACCCTTTTCCTACCGCCAGGGGGTATGGCGGTAGGGTATAGTATCCTACCGCCAAGGTCCCTGGCGGTAAGAAACTTCCCTACCGCCACGGGGGCTGGCGGTAGCATGTGTAACCCTACCGCCAAGGTGCTCGGCGGTAGGTGGGCACGCACTCTGTGTCTGAAACTTAGAATTTTTTTGCGGTAGGACGTGCAACCCTACCGCCAGGGACCTTGGCGGTAGGATGCTATACCCTACCGCCATACCCTCTGGCGGTAGGAAAAGGGTCAGATCCCGAAATTTTTACAAATTAGGATCAAATCTCGAAAACCTTCTAAAAAAGGGTCAAGACACGAAATTTAGCCACTAGTCGCAGACCACCGCAAAGACCGGGACGAAACGCAGACCCCTCGCTGCCACCGGCGCAGCCGGAGGTAACGTGCACCAAACCACGACCCCTGGCGGCCATTGGCGCAGCCGATGGCAACGTGCAGCCGAGCCTGACGCACGTTCCCTCCGTCCTCCTGTATTTGTCTTGTCTCGTTCCCTCCTCGGTCTCCCTCCACCTACCTACCTACCCATCATCCCACGGAGTGGCGAGGCGACTTCCCCTACATAACCCGATCTGGATCGCGGGAAGTCCATCCATCCATCCATCCAGGGCCGCACACCGCCGCCTCCTCCTCTGTCCCCCTCCCGCCAGCCCCACGAGAAAAAGGGAGACCACGCCGCCGCCGACTGCCCCGACAAGGTGAGCTCCTCCTGCCCTTCTCCAAGATCGCTCTCTCAGTCTGCTTGGTGTTATGTATGAACTATGAACTGCCTCGTAATTTGTTTGTATGTATCGCTTGGTGCACGATTGCTGCTGCTATCTATTGGTACTGGGCATGGGCATGTATACAATTAGGCGCCATGAATCGCAGCAAATTCAGTGGTTGACTTGGACACACAGCAGGCGGGTGCTTGCTGTTCATGTGTGCCAGTATCGCCATTAGCTCCGAGGATTCTCCCAAGTCCCAAGGGGTGCTTGGTTAAAGTTAAGCCATGTGCAGCCAGTATTCTGCTTTGACCCGAACCCACTCTCCGATCTAGTACAGCTCTCATGTGGATCCGGCTCCGGCCCCTGTCAGCATTTTCCAAACTCCCTTGATCTTGCACCGTTTGCCTGAATCCATATCTCCGCCAGGTTGTTCGCAGGCTTTCCCGGGCTCCTTTTTTATTTAACCTGATGTCCTGGCACGATTAAAACATAATGATGTTCTGGTCAGGCCTGTCGATCGGCACTGTTCTGTTCGTCTTCCCTCACCAAGTTTTCCAAGCCGAAGGAGCCTGGCCACCATACAGAAAATTTCAGGTTTAGCTTGTTCAGTTGTGGTGTGGGCATATGCGAGTACCTCCAAGTCGTCCCATCTGTATAACTATTGTTTTGTTGACTTTGTCCAAGGGGGATATCACGTTCGTTAGAGGCGACAGTCCTGGCATAAAAAGAGTTATATTGAAAACCAAGCTGGTGTTGACGAAAATTCAGTTTTGCCCTGCATTTCTTAATGAAAAGCTGTTCCGACTCAAGCTGATGAAAAACAACTGTTTTTCCAAGGATAACTGGTGATGAAAATCTGAACAAAAACACTGCAGAACTTTTTGTATGTCCATGTATGGTAGTCCTGAATGATTTGCAATGAAAAGAAAAGAACAACACCAACGCATCGATCATGAGACAAGCGACTTTTTTTCAAGGATATCTGATTCTGTCAAACTGAACACACCGCAGAACTTTCTGTATAACCATACATGGAGGTATAGAAAGATTTGCAACGCTAGGGAAACAAATTATGCCACATCGACAATACGGCAAGACAAGTGATTTTGACAGCTTACTGGTAAACCATGCTAATTCAGCTTGTTAGTACTGTCAATTATATGGCCATAGTTGACATACAAAACGAGGCAATACACTAATGTGGACAGTGCTGGTGCATGGGACACAGCATTAGTGTTGTTCGAAGCAAGTTGGATATTTTATTCCCTACGGTGTTGGCCTGCAGTAGGTTTAATTAGCGGCTGTAGGCCTTCCAACCTTCAGTTGATGATTCCCCCATGCTTTACTATGCTCGCCAGGCACAGATCCCTGTAAAAGCTGTCGGGAGATGTGTGTGCTGAACATAGATTCGGCTGGACCATGGCTCCACAGAACATTTCCGTTTGATTGAAATGTTGAAGACACGTGACAAGGAATTAATGAGCAGCCCTCTGAGCAATGGATGTGTACTGATGTACTCTCTTCAATCCTAGAAGTCTTTCTCCTTAATTCCATGATATTTTTGTGTTCTAATTCTAAAGTGTTTATGTCTGAAGAGAAATTCACAAATACGTCGTATCAATTTGACTTCTCGCATACTGATTTTTATTTCGAAATGCTTTAAACAATAGAATGGGGAGCACCGACGAGACTGGAACTCCCTATGGCGAGTACACCTATGCTGAGCTGGAGAGGGAGCTGTACTGGCCATCCGAGAAGCTGAGAATCTCGGTTACTGGAGCTGGTGGTTTCATTGGATCCCATATTGCTCGCCGCCTGAAGAGTGAGGGGCACTACATCATTGCCTCTGACTGGAAGAAGAACGAGCATATGACTGAGGACATGTTCTGCCATGAGTTCCACCTTGCTGACCTCAGGGTCATGGACAACTGCCTTAAGGTCACCACCAATGTCGACCATGTCTTCAATCTCGCTGCTGATATGGGAGGCATGGGGTTCATTCAGTCCAACCACTCTGTTATCATGTACAACAACACCATGATCAGTTTCAACATGCTTGAGGCCGGGCGTATCAACGGTGTGAAGAGGTTTGTAACTTCATTTACCTATCTAGCTGAAGTGTGCTATGAGCTCGTCTAGAGATAAATCTAGTTTTTTAACTCTATTGGAAATGGTTTATTTGGAATTCAGAAATTACTTGAAAAGCTTTCTCAGGCAAGAGTGATAAAACCTGGAGTAGACATTTAATGTGCATGGTGGTCTTTCGAAGCTTTGTTAAAGATGCTTGCATTTGACAAATATGTTCATTAGTGGCATATCCAGATCTGTTTCTTGTCGAGTTGATATTTGACACTACCAAACTGAACTTAAGAAAACAGTAGTGCTGCTACGATATCAGAATTAACTCTGTTTTCCTTTCGAATTGTTTCAAGCACATGTCTACTTTGCAAGTACATTGTCTCAAATCCAAACAACTTACGTATCCCATATTGATTCGATTTTGTTTTTGTTTGGTCCTGCAGGTTCTTCTATGCCTCGAGTGCATGCATCTACCCTGAATTCAAACAGCTTGAGACAAATGTGAGCTTGAAGGAAGCTGATGCCTGGCCTGCTGAGGTGAGTTCACAGGAAATTGATGCCATTTTGTATTATACTCAGATGTGTTAAAACATCCAGATTTTAACTTTCCTTTATTAATGTACTACCTACCATTCAGCCACAAGATGCCTATGGCTTGGAGAAGCTCGCGACCGAGGAGCTGTGCAAGCATTACACCAAGGACTTTGACATTGAGTGCCGTATTGGCCGTTTTCACAACATTTACGGCCCCTTTGGAACATGGAAAGGTAAATCCACAAGCTCGATCATAATGTCACCCTGAGGCAAAATAATTCAATTTTGCAATTTGTTAGGCGGTCGCGAGAAGGCACCAGCTGCCTTCTGTAGAAAGGCTCAGACCTCCACCGAACAGTTCGAGATGTGGGGTGATGGTCTCCAGACTCGATCGTTCACTTTTATCGACGAGTGCGTCGAGGGTGTTCTGAGGTATATATCTACTTGCCACATTATCCACGTTATACCAGACAGAACTACATTTTTTTTACCCGATAAAGGGAATATATTAATATCAAGAAGATACAAATTAAAAACTACTGCCTTGGTAGAAATGACAAATCAATGTAATAACACACTGCACTTTGTAGATTGACAAAGTCAGACTTCTGCGAGCCCGTGAACATTGGAAGCGATGAAATGGTGAGCATGAACGAGATGGCTGAGATTGTTCTCGGCTTTGAGGACAAGAAGCTGCCCATCCACCACATCCCTGGTCCAGAGGGTGTCCGTGGCCGCAACTCTGACAACACCCTCATCAAGGAGAAGCTTGGCTGGGCCCCCACAATGAGGCTCAAGGTAATGTAGCATAATTGTCAAACACTGACAATTCCAACCCCACATGATAATAACACTTGAAGCACTTTACATTAGCACAGATGCAGGCTGGTCCTGTTATGATGGCTTCAGTAAAATCCTCGGGAAGTCGAAGATGATTAATAACAATACCTATGAATTCTGTGCAGGATGGCCTAAGGTTCACCTACTTCTGGATCAAGGAGCAGATTGAGAAGGAGAGGACCGAGGGGAAGGACGTCGCCCGGTACGGATCGTCCAAGGTGGTGTCCACACAGGCGCCGGTGCAGCTGGGCTCCCTCCGCGCGGCTGACGGGAAGGAGTAAACTTTGCAGATCAACGCCAGGCCTATTATGCCACTGCACATCGAGCGGATCCTTCCTTGCGAAAAACATTCAGAGAAAAGCACAGCCTGCCCTACCTACCCCATGCGCGATTTTTAGCAGATTCTAGTGCTCCTATTCATTGTCCCCCCTGTTAATTATTATCTTTGTGTCACGGAATTCCTGGTATACCAAACTTTTGATTGGATGAAGAATAAGATCCCCTTTTCTACTTTGAAGCTGAGCTGTATTGTGTGCTTTGTTGTCCAGATCTGGCCATCTGGTCAAACAATTGCTCACTAAATGACTTGTTGCGCCGATGGCATCGACTATCATCAGTGTATATATATATTACTATAACTAAAGCGGGAAGTATTCGATTTTTCTGGTTTTTTTGATTTTTTTTGGCGTCTACTGTTCATATTCACAGGCAGTGAACAGTATGTACGTATGAACAGTGCCCTGCTAACTAAAGCAGGAAGGATTCGCTTTTTCTGTTTTTTGAAATTTTTCAGCGTCTACTGTTCGTATTCACGGCAACGTCGGATTCAACGAACCCTAAACCCTCACGTCATTTCTCTCCCCTTCCTCCCTCACGTCCTTATATAGAGTTAGGATTTAGAATTTTGTATACATCATTTCTCGATACCGACGTACCGATGCACAACACCGGCGTACCAATACACAGCCGCCTCAATCGTCTCCTGATTCTTTCCGATGACAGTGTTGACAGAGTATAAAAACAGTAGGCCGGAATTGTATATTTGCACGAACAGTAATCCGTGGAGAAAATAATTTCTAGACCGATTACTGTCCATTTTTACAACGCAATAACAATTAAAAGTGCACTAACAAATACCCGAACAATAACCGGGCATTATCCAAATGAACTCAGGACTACTAACCAAAACAATAACCCAAATAAACCGAAACAACAACCCCGAATAATTCGGAACAGTAAAACCAATGGAACGGACCAACACCGGAATAAACCGAAAACATTAGCCCACTCGAAACATGAACCGAAATAGTATCTACTAACAAATACCCGAACAAAAACCGGACATTACTCGAATGAATTCAGGACTACTAACCGTAACAATAGCCCAAATAAACCGAAACAAGAACCCCGAATAATCCGGAGCAATAAAACCAGCGAAACGGAACAACACCTGAATAAACCAAAAACATTAACCCACACGAACCATAAAACTGAAATAATAACCGAATTTTAAACCAAAACAATACTCGAATAAACCGAAACAACTAAAAAAAAGAAGAAAAAGACTACGCATTCACATGAACAGAAATCCATAGGAAATATTAAAAAAAACCAAAAAAACTGGGACTCCTCCTCTCTCAAATAGTATCTACTAACAAATACCCGAACAATAACCGGATATTATCCAAATGAACTCAGGACTACTTACTGAAACAATAGCCCAAATAAACCGGAACAACAACCCCGAATAATCCGGAACAGTAAAACCAGCGAAACAGAACAACACCTCAAAAAACCGAAAACATTAGCCCACCCGAACCATAAATCGAAACCATATCTACTAACAAATACCCAAACAAAAAAGAACATTATCCAAATAAACTCAGGCCTACTAACCGAAACAATAACCCCAAAAAACCGAAACAACAACCCCAAATAATCCAGAGCAATAAAACCAGTAAAACGAAACAAACACCTAACTAAACCGAAAATATTAACCCACACAAACCATAAAACCGAAACAACAACCGAATTTTAAACCAAAACAATATACCAAATGTACCATCTATTATGTGTTTCTCTTATGAATAGCAAGATCTGATCGAAGGAGGAACCATTAGTAAAGGACTTGACTAGGCACTTTTTCCAGTTGAAGTTTACTATTTAGGTTACACAAATATGAGAACACTAAAGCACATATTGTACTCAGCTGTCAAGTTCAACTTTTTCATGGTGGATCACAAGGTAAGTTCTATAGCATTATTTATGTTTTCTCACGTGCTACGGCAAGTCATGTAATTTGATTTTCATATATTATTTCAGAGCCGCACACTCGAAGAAGCAATACCGTCAAATAGAATGCACATTTTTAAGAACAAGTTTAAAGGAGGAGTGATGTATATAATTTAACGCTTCAAGGCCAAGGAAAAATACTGAGTAGTGGATAACCCATAATTTTAAACGGGCATTATCACGAGCGCGGCGTGCGCCGCGCTTTTCGGCGCTAGTAATAACCAAAACTTATGTGCTTAGTGAAACCCACCGAAACCAAAGTAAGCTAACACATGAAGTGGCAGTAGGCCAGCTTAAAGTTCTTACATGTATTTATAGACCAATAGATAAACATAGTAGCTCAATTGAAGACGTGAACAGGATTGAATAGAAGCTCTGAAGAACTCACTCACAGAGCAAACAAGCTCTTCCAATTAATCTGCAGGGGACTGAACCAAAAATAACTTCATCCCAATGCAGTTGCAATCTATGAAGGACCGTGAGATAACTTATTTTTACATAGGATTCATGAGGATTGATCAAACTAAAATTATCGCCTCAAGCAGTGGATGGTCATCACCAGACCTGAACCCCTTTTCATTGCAGAGTTAAGTCTGCCCAGATAATACTATGCCCCCTGATTTTCAAGGATACACAATGGAGAGGTGTATCAGTAGCAAAGAGGAAGAGCCAAGCGGCTGATACAACGCTTTTCGGCATACAGTTCACACACCACAACTACAACGACTCAAGCAGCTCGCCTAGTCGAACCTCAAGCCACAAATAGCGACGAGGCATGGTTCAGACACAAGATATCCGGTCAACCGAGGTGCATACCGCAAATATATCAGCTCACTAGCTAATGAATACGATCTTCTCGGAGAAAAGCCAAGAAAACAGTGTGCAGGCAGCAAAGCTTCCCTTAGTTCTTTACAAAGGAAACAAACTTACAAGTTACAACCCAAACACAGAATAAAAGGTTCGAAAATGCATACAACTAAAAATAGCGCTTGCTGCTAATACCTAGAGTGTTTGAAATAATTGACTTGTTTTTTTAACAGAGGCAACTTAAGCAAATATAATGCTGGTTAGGTTCTAGCGGAAGCAGAAGCAATATTTTCTATGTGAGTGCTCCTATTCCCCGACCTGTGCGAGGAGAACTAGCAAACACAAACCCATCCGCACACTTTAGCTCGACCCATTGCGTGCGCCCCTGTTTTTTCGTTACTTTTTTTTTCAAAAGTTCTGAATTTGGTATTTTTTGTTTCCTTATTTGCATAAAAAAATGTTCATATATTCAAAAAATATTCACAAAATTTAAGAAAATGACTGTATTTAAAAAAAATTGCAATTAAAAAAATGTTCAAGATTCTAAACATACTCGTGAGTTCGAAAAATGTTCATGACTTCCAAAAAATGGGCGCAAATTCAAAAATTCTTCATGAAGTTCAGATAATGGTCGTGACTTTAAAAAATGTTCACTAATTTCGATAAATCTTCGCAAGTTTAAAAAATATTCACGAATTTGAAAATAATGTTCACAAATTCCAAAAAATATTAACGAATTTCACAAACTTATTTGGCAGTTTTAAAAAATGTTCATGACTTTCACAATTTTTTAAGAAATGTCCACGAATTGAAAATATTCTCAAATTCAAAAATGGTCGCAACTTCAAAACAATTGTTCATGAATCTCAATAGAAATTCACGGTTTTTAAAAAGTTCATGAATTCAAAAATTGTTCCTGATTTTTAAAAAATTTACGTTTTTTATAGTAAAATAAAAATAAAGCGAAAAATAAATAAAATAATTAAATAGTAGTACTACTAATAATAATACACCATAAAACGAATGAAAACCCGAACAAATAAAAAAAGGAAAAAAGATTCAGGGAATGTGAGGGAAAGCCTGGAATGGGCCGGCCCTTGGAGAGGACGAGGCGTGCGAGGGGTACTTCTTTTTTTTGAGAATCAGGGTACACTTTTGATTGCTATTCCCCGACCTACGCCCGGAATAGGATTAGCCTTTTTATGTGTTGCTCGTTGTGATCCCCTACTTATTCAAAAACTTTTCAAGGCCGGTCTCATGGTATCCAAGTTGAAAGAGATAAGTTGAACAAGTATGGTCATCTTTTATTGGGATGTACTATTAAACCAAAATTGGGATTATCGTCAAAAAATTATGGTAGAGCGTGTTATGAGTGTCTACGTGGTGGACTTGATTTTACCAAAGATGATGAAAACGTAAACCCACAACCATTTATGCGCAACTTGAATGCGACTGCGGGTACATTTCACAACGCTACTAACTGGGCCGGCCCTTGTAATTTTGTTTTTGTTTTTTGATCCTCTTTTTTTTTCTGGTTTTAATTCCATTTCCCACTTACTTTTTTATTTTCTAGTACATGACCACTTGTAAAACTCATGTAAATTTTGATATATGAACATTTGTTAAATTTACGAATATTTTTTATATTCACGAACATTTTATTTCTAATTTGATGGAAAATTTAAATCCATGAACATTTTGAGATGTCCAACTTTTTTTTTGCAAGAATACATATTTTATATATGCCAAAAAACCAACAACTAGTTTTTTCAGGGGTCTGTTTTTTGTGTTTTCAAAATTCATGGATATTGGCGATGGCCGCCGATGCGTGTACAACATTGCATTGCAGTTACGTAGCCGCCTTCTGCAATAGCCCGCAACCCAATATTGGCCAACTTGCCACATTGTGATCATCCCCTTCTCTTTTTTGAGCAAACATTAGCTCTTTTTTTTTTAGGGAAAACATTGTGATCATCTTTTTCTGGTAGTATAAAAGTGACACTACATTGCACAAGAATGCTAAAATATTCTCCTCTATCGCATCTCTCATCTATGCTTCACACGTACTAGAGGCTAATGCGCGTGCTTCGCATGCGCCGTTCTTCACTCGTGGGATTAACTCTTTTATATCTAGTAGATTATTGTGATTGGTTATTTTGTTTCAATTTTATATGTGTTGGTTTGTGTTTATTTATGTTCTTGTGTTTTTTTATTCGTATATTGTGTTAGGTTATTGTTGGAGACAGTATCTAGTATTTGTTCCGAAAGAAGAGTAGAGTTTGGTGCGTAGTTTCGGTGTCTTGCACGTTTTGCCTCAGTGCCAGTTGGTGGTCTTTGTTTGAGCCTTTTGCAAGTTCCTATTACACGCTGAAACAGTGGAATTGCCGCTATAGTGGTCACACCGGCCGAAGCGCTCGTCCCTTCAGCTTGGCTCCTTGCTTCTCTTGTTCGCTTAGCGTTTTTTCGCTCGCCCCACTACTAGCTCAGAAAATAGTGGCTCTTTTTTTCATTTGCAAAGGTTAGTTTAATTAAAAGATGTTCAAGGATTTAAAAAAACATCATGAAGTTAAAACTCATGAATTATAGAAAACATTCATGAATCTAAAATATATTCATGGATTTTAAAATAAGTTCATAAATTAAATAGAATTTCAAATTTAAAAATTCTCACAAACTCTAAAACTGACCGTAAACTTTAGAAAAATCCATGAATTTAATAAATATTAATGAATCTAGAAATGTAATTTTTTAAAAATGTTTTACCTTCTAATATTCTCAAATTTCAATAAGTGCTCATGAATTAAAATTTAAAAATTAAAAAGATAATAAAACTAAACAACACATAACCTTACATTTCGGGCTCTCTGTGACCCCACAGTCCCCAAAGCACCATGACGCTTCAAGTCATGTGAGCTCAATATCTCTACTATAGATCTATCCCCGCTTATGTTTAATGGAAAGGTGGCGAGAGGCACATGATCTTTTCTTTTAAATAGAAGAGCGGGTGGTGGAGTCAATTTTTTTCTTGGAAAAGGAGGTTAAAACCCCCGGCCTCTGCATCAATCGATGCATACAACCATTTTTGTTAATTATTCAATAAAGGTCTGACAAGAACATAAATAAACCCAAAGCCATCATTCACACCTACAAACTTGATAATGTGGAGTGCTCTCACTTCACATATCTAAAACCGATGTCGTCGCCGATCCATCCACACAACATATCAGAACCTACAACCGGTGCAGCAAACCTAAAGTGTACATCACATGCACACATTTTAGAAGCCGCCATCATCATCGAACCGCTGACCCCTCTTCAGAAAAGAGATCCACATTATCTTTGCCATTCTGGGCATCCGTCAATGCCACCATGAAGCCCAACGGCACCACCTCAATGGGAAGGGGAAAACAAAGCGATGACAACGGGCAAAGGGATAGCAGAAGCCCACGTATTTGACCCATCAGGCCCATCTGGCAATAGACAACAACGACAAATAGCCACAGTACGTCGGTTGTGGTTTATTTATTTCCCTCACAAACGTGATTCACTTGGGAAAAAACAGTCAAGCTCTCCCAGGGCTTCGATACTTGGGAGCTTAGTAACTGTAACGATACAAAATTAGACACCAAAAGAAAACCTTCAAATCTGTTGCTTCATTTTATGAGAAGTTTTTGACCAAGAACTCAACTGAAATTTGGATGAACTGTTTATCTCTGTCACTCGCCATAGCTTGACCTTTCTAAGAGCATCTGTAGGCACATATGACAAATTAGTATCACCCCTCATATGCCTACGGAAGCGTCGACGGAGAGGGCTCGGCCATTTCTCATTTTGCGTCCAGTGCAATCGCGTACCTCAAATCCATACTACACCATGCAACACAAACACTACGTACTACATAGATAAACCTAGCCTAAACTACTTGTCGTCGGACATGTAGATGACCTCTGTGCCGACAGTGCCAGACGGATCGGATTCCTAGTCATTGGCCGCCGCCCACAGCTACGACTCCTCGTCGGACTCCATGTCGGTGAAGAGGGTGCCGCCCTTCAGCTTCGCCTTGCGGAGGAAGTAGTGGTTGTCCTCCACCTTTGGCTCCGAGCGGATAGAGTCGAGGACGGCCTACTGCTCTGCTGCCTCCTCCGCTTGGGCGGCCTCAAACTCACCCAGTGTGTCGGCCATGCCGAATCCCGCAGTCAGAGGTGCCGGATCGACCTTGCGTCCCTCCTCTTCATCCTCCTCCGGCTCCACATCCGGCAACTGCTGCTCCACGTTCTCTTCCTCCCCCTCCTCCTCTAGCGAGTCCGAAGGCAGGCCAGCCGCAATTTGAGCGTCGCGCCGGGCCCAGATCTCCTCAAGGAGCTCTAACTAGCGCTCCAGAGTAAGCATTGCATAAGTGGTGATCTGCTGCTGGGCCATGGCCATAGGCGGACGACAAGCTCCGAGCTGCGAGCGGATGGGGAGTGTGTAAGGGAACGCAGCAGAAAACAAAAAAATTTCCGACCTACGCACCAGCCCAGGACCACTATGGACACTGCATACAAGGTTTGATCTTTTTCGTTACCGACTCTGTGACGCCCCCGACTCAATCGTGCACTAATCATACACGCAAACATGCATGATCAAGCACAGGGACTCACGGGAAGATATCACAACACAACTCTAACACAAATAAACGGAGATCCACGAATATTACAGACCAGGGATCACGAGGATCCGAATACATAAGTCAGTCATACAAATAATATCTGGGTACAGACATAGTTAGTCAAGGTTTGCCTTAAGAAGGCTAGCACAAACAATGACTCTAGATCGAAAGGCGAAGGCCTCCTGCCTGGGGCCTCCGGTCCTACTCCTGGCCGGCTGGCTCGATCCAGTAGTATGTGCCGTCTGGGCCCTCCTGGTAGTAAGCTCCTGCGGTGGCATCTGGCTCCTGGGCTCCATCGTCTGAGGTAACATCAAAAGGGGTATGGGGGAAAAAGAGATAGCAAAGCAACCATGAGTACTCATCCGAAGTACTCAGCAAGCAAGGATCTACACTACATATGCAACATTATCAAAGAAAGGCTGTATATGTGGACTGGGCTGCAGAAATGCCAGAATAGAGAAAAAGCCTAGTCCTATCGAAGACTAGCATCTTCACGAAGCCACCATCTTGCAGCAATTAGAAGAGTACAGAAAAGCATTTTATTAAACAAGCATGTTGAGGCAAAGCCTAGAGATCCTTCCTCGACTCCCTGCGAGAAAGCGATCCTGGAGCTTCAATTAATTAAACAAGTATCCAATTCAAGTAATAGATCGGGATACCAATCTGAGCGTCCCGTTACCGTGGACACGGCTATTCGAATAGATTACTTCCCTGCAGGGGTGCACTACTGTTACCCAACACGCTCGATCACCTCTGGTTGTACACACTTGCTGGGTAATGCCCGGCCTCGGGAGATCGACACGAAGCAGCGCTCTACCTAAGCTCAGCAGAGAGGTCAACACGCCAGACTAACCTATGCACCCAGGGGTCTTGGGCCATCGCCCCGGGCGCTCCTGCGCGTTGCGAGACTGGTCGGGGATCAGGCGCGACACTGAACTCGTCAGTGAAGTATCCAGCCCAACCCCAACAATCAGCCTGCACGGTGAACTGTGACGTCTGATGAGCTTTCGGGAGAAACGTACGACGTAGAGGGCCCCATAAACCATTATCCCGCGTGGTGGTAGTGCGTATAGGCCATTGGCCAACTCAGATCAATTACCCAAATCCGTTAGGCGTATTTAATAACTCGCGGAGACGATCAGAGTTTCTGATGCTCCGCCACAATATCTTTCTCGGGTGCCTTCCTGGCAAACCCGACTGCATAAGTTCCCCGCGGGTACCCATCAGGGTCGACCCGCCTGGGACAAAGGTCAAGTAACCGTGTGGTCATAACACCAAGGGGGAAACCCCAAGGAATCACCCTCGGTGGATTCCACTTGATGAAATCATCAAGGTGAACGTAGGAGGAATCACCCTCGAGGTTCACACTTGAGGGGTTGCACGACAGAGTCGTATCGGGAGTGGTTAAGGAGGAATCACCCTCGATGACCATGACCGAACAGCTACACTACAGAGTTATCATCAGGAGTGCGTTACGAGGTATCACCCTCGGCACTCGATAGTAACCATGCAGAGTCGTACAACAAAGGGGGTGAAGTGAGGTGTCGGTCTCTGGTCGTCGATCACGTTGATCTAGTCATCGATGATGAAGCAGAGGCATCAAGGACAAAGTGGGGGTTCACTGATGGATCACCAACCAACCTATACTAAGCAGTTTGAAATAGGCAGGTAAGGTAGCAATAAGCAGTTTACAAAAGCAGGCTATGCACCAGAATAGGAGCAATCATTTACAGTAGCAAAATCTAATGCAAGCATGAGAGAATAGACTGGGCGATATCGGAATGCTCAAGGGGGGGGGGGGGGGGGGGCTTGCCTGGAAGCTCTGTTGCACAGGAAGAAGGGTCGTCGGTGACGTAGTCGTACTCAGTGGCATCAGCGCCGGTCTCGGGGTCTACCGGAGAAGAAGAGGGGGGAAGAAACAGTAAATACGGAGCAAACAAAGCATCACAAAATATAACAAGGCAATACAGGGTGCCAGGGGTGAGCTAACGCAGGGATAGGTGATACCGGCGAAGGGCGAAAACATCCGGGAAGGTATTCCCGGGGTTTGATGTTTTTGGGTAGATGAAACAGAGGTGGATTGTTGCATGTTCGCTATGCTAGGGATGTGCGGCGGACGAATAGACTACGTATTCGGATTCGTCTCGTCGTTCTGAGCAACTTTCATGTTTAAAGTATTTTCATCCGAGTTACGGTTTATTTTATATTGTTTTTCAAAGTTTTAATTCATTTTCAGGTACTAACAGATTTAATAAAACAAAATTTATTACTGCATCAGCATGACGTCAACGTGATGTCAGCGGTCAACATTGACTGTTGACCGGTCAACTAACGCGTGGGGTCCGTTTGTCATTGACTGACTAACTAAATACAGATTAATTAGATTAGTTAGATAATTAGATTAACTAACACAGGTTAATTTAATTAATTAATTGCCCTAATTAATTAACTAATTATTTATTATTTATGTATTTTTTTAAATCATTTTTTTATTTTTGTTCTCTGGGCAGGGCCCATACGTCATAGGCCCAGGGGAGGCCTAGCGGGCGCTGGGCTATCGGGTGTGGCCCGAACGGGCGCTGACCCGCGGGGCGCACCCAACTGGGCGTTGCAGGGCGCCGGCGGCCATGCCAGGGTGGCCGCAAGGAGTAGGGGGGCCAGGGCGGCGCGTCGGCATGGAGCAGCGGCAGGGCCGCCGCGGGGCGGAGGCAGGGCGACGGCGCGGGAGCAGGGGAACGGCGGCGCGACAATGGGGGGGCTACGGGCATGGGCGGTGGTAGGCGCGGGCGGAGCGGGACGGTCGTGGGCGAGCTGCCGGTGGCAGCAGTCGCAGCACAGCAGCAGCAGCCGCAACGGAGAGCGGGGAGGAAGAGGCGCGGCTGGGCGCGTGGCCTGGACGCGCAAGGGGCGCGCGGTCAAGCGCGGCAACCGTGGTGCGGGGGCGTGGCCCGCGGCGGTGCGTGTGTGCGGCGCACGAGCTTGCGGCAAGAGCGAGTGGGGCGGTGGCCAGCAGAGGCCTCGGCGCACGGCGTCAGAGAGGGGAGAGGAGGCGCGGAGCGCGGACGCGGGACGGGGTGGTCGGACCGGAGCGGACCGCGGAGGCTAGCACGGCGGGTGCGACGACCACAGTGACGGACTGGGGACGCATGCGCGAGGGAGACATAGAGGAGAGGGGAGTTTCGCTCATCCCCGATGCAGGGGTTCGCCGGCGAGGCTCGATGGAGCCTTTGGGGAGGAGGACGGGGACGATGTGCGGCGATGGATGACGGTTCCGGGTGGTGAGGCGTCGGGGCGATGGCGTCGACGGGGTTCATCCCCGATCCAGATCTGGATCGGGGGAGGGGGGAAGAGACGTGGGAGCGAGGGGGAAAAGTGGGGCGACGGTTGGGCTAGGGTTTCCCGTCGGTGGGGTTATGGGGGGTGGCTGGGCCGGCTAGGTTAGTGGGCTGGCCGGCTGGGCCGTCTGGCCCAGTTGGCTAGGGGGGTCCTTCTCTCTTTTTAGTTTTTTTACTTTAGTTTTGTATTTTCTCCTGTTTAATTTATTTATTTTTTGTTCTTTATTTACATTAGTTTTATAAAACATAATAGTGACACCTAAAATAGTGTTACAACTGAGGTCACCGCCACAAATAATTTGGCGCTTTAAATAAAGTAAATTGTATTTTGTTTATTACTTTAAGAGCATTTAATTAATAGTTTTGCCGCTATTTATTTATTATAGTGCATTTAAACACTTTATAAAAGTGTGGTTTCTTCACCATAAATACCTATGCATTATTTGGCACAACCCGAACATTTTAGTTTTAATATTTGAAAACCTTTACCGTTTGACTTGATGTTGAATTTGAATTTGTATCGGTTTCGAATCAACGCGAGTTATCAACAGTAACCGAGGTGACATAGCATCATTAGCAGAGGTTCACTGTAGCTTAATTATCCAGGCGTCACAGACTCGTAGCGCAGCGGAAGTAGAGTCGATGATGATTGGCGGTGCAGATCCCCGCAGCTAGGATTTACAACCTCCCAACCGCGAGGATGTATACCTTCGTCTGCCCCTCAGACAGCCCTCCGGGAGGCTGTCGGACAGTCCCTCGGACGGTGTCGCGGACAGCCCTTCGGGAGGACCTCAGAATCTCAGACGGTCACTCGGACAGCCCTTCGGGAGGCACTCTCGAACTAAGACCAAAACTACGATCTATCTACAAAGTTGCACACATACAGTGTCATCTATCCGGCAGGGCTTCGCCGTCCAGAACTAGTTCCCACCGGAACCCAGACAGCCTTTCGGCTCTACAAAACTATTTCGCTGGGAGGGAGAGAGAAGCCAGATTATTGCATGGCACTTGTATGTGAGAAGGGATGAGTTTGGGCAGCCCCCTCCACCTCTATTTATAGGAGAAGGAGGGGTGGAGGGGCTGAAATTTCAGCCACATCCATCCATGTCATCCCCAAGATATTTTGGAGCAAAAGCCCAAAAAGGTGGCTTTCCAAAAAGTAACCCAAAAAGCACTTTCACTATTCACGACGACATTTTTCAGCGTCCGTTCGAACTGAAAATATTTATGTGGGCTTAGAACATTTCCAGTACCCACTAAAATAATTTTCAACGTGTTCCAGAACAATTCCGGATTAGTGATTTTCATCTGCAAAAAACATCTGAAGCGGTTCCGGCAGCTCCGGAACATTTCCGGTTTTCACCCCGGAAAATTCCAGAAAGTTTCTAGAATGATTCTGGCACCCTCCAAGAATTATCGGGCGTGTGCCGAAACCAATTTGACTTAATGGTATCCCCTGAAACAACTTTTCAGTTTTACGAAACTATTTCGCTATTCTCTCTCCGGAACTCTTCCGTTGTTTCCGAAACTTTTTTGGCGAATTTCTCTCAGACTCCCTGTCTAGTATTCAGCAGATAGATGACCCTTAAGCGTGTGACCCTATAGGTTCGGTGAAGCATAGACATGACCGGAACACTTTCCGATCAATGATCAACATCGGAGCCGTGGACACCCATATTGACCCCTATACCCACACGAATGAATATTTGAGTGAACCTCCAGTTGCCGTGTGCTATTCCTGTTGCTTCGCGATATGTTACAAATACCCGAGGTGAGACATGTTGGCATCCCCGTGGAACAACAACTTGTCCACTATGCCAGTTACCTCGTTACCGGTATTGTTCTCTTTTCTCGTTCCCGTGTTCCGGCATCCCCATGATCAAATCACACTGAGTCTGGCCAGACGATGATGGATACCGTAACACCGAGAGGGCCCAGAGATATCTCTCCATCGTCGGAGGAGCAAATCCCAATCTTGAGCTATCAAGTTACTTGACATACTTTCCCATGAACCCGTAAGCCGCCGTAATAGCCATCCAGTTACGGATGACGTTTAACAAACCCCAAAGTTCATGAATCAAGCATGAAGAAACTCGATACTCTCATGGTCTGAGGAATCATGCAAACGTTAACCATCTCTGTGTTATTAACCATTAACTTGTGACGAATGAATCTCATAGCTTAACATCAATTCGGGTCGATTCAACACAAATGTTCTTCTAACATTGTGCCCTCAAAGTTGCTGGCATAGACATGCCCATGATCAGGAAAACAGAACCATCATGCAACACTTGAGCTAGTCTTAGAGGCCAGACTAGGAATACATTTTACCGTTTATTATTCCACACGTGCATATGAGTCTTCCTCTGAGCGTCATGGTTATTGTAGACTCGAGAACCATAGCAGTTATAGCATGGAACATAAACATAATCATGAACTTGGAGATAAATAATATCATTTATTATGGCCTCTAGGGCATATCTCCTACAGACTCCCACTTGCACTAGAGTCAATAATCTAGTTAATGCGAATGCACTTTACACCCATGGCACACTGGTGTAAAATATGCTTCACATGTGGTATAGCCTGATGTCCAACGGATCTGACAACTTTAGATTCGTGTGTATCTTTGCATATCCTCGGGTTTTCACGCTTTCACAAAATTCATATTTTGTGTGACTTGGCTTTGCATATGTGTGAATCATTGGTCGAAACCTGATTCCTCAGACTGAGCTATGGAGCAACTATCTGCAATAGTGTCCCATTGACCAAAGCCATCTATGACCTAAGCGGCAGTGCCACAAGAAAGTGGTACTATCATTATCAGCTCTACATCTTTTGGCATCAATGTTATGAACATGTGTATCATCACTATCGAGATTCAGTAAGAATAAACCCCTCACAATGGGTGCATGGCCATAAAAGATATTACCCATATAAATAGAACAACCATTATTCTCTGATTTAAATGAGTAACCGTCTCGCATTAAACAAGATCCAGATATAATGTTCATGCTCAATGCAGGCACTAAATAACAATTATTCAGGTTTATCACAAATCCCGATGGTAATCGAAGAGCGAGCGTGCCGACGGCGGTCACATCAACCTTGGAACCATTTCCCACGCGCATCGTCACTTTGTCCTTTGCCAGCCTTCGTCTATTCCGTAGTTCCTGTTTAGAGTTGCAAATGCGAGCAACCGCACAGGTATCAAATACCCGGGCACTACAACAAGAGCTGGTAAGGTACACATCAATAACATGTATATCATATATACCTTTGTTGATGTTGGCCCCCTTCTTGTCGGCCAGATACTTGGGGCAATTCCGCTTCCAATGGCCAGTACCCTTGCAATAGAAGCACTCGGTTTCTAGCTTGGGTCCAACCTTGGGTTTCTTCACGGGAGGAGCAACTGCTTTGCCACTCTTCTTGAAGTTTCCCTTCTTTCCCTTGCTCTTCTTGAAACTAGTGGTTTTATTGACCATCAACACTTGATGCTCCTTCTGGATGTCTGACTCAGCGACTTTCAACATCGTGAATAGCTCGGAGACTGACTTGTTCATCCCTTGCATGTTATAGTTCAACACAAAGCTCTTGTAGCTAGGTGGTAGCGATTGAATAACTCTGTCAGTGACCGCCTTAGGCGGGAGCTCAACTCCCAACTCAGCCAGACAGTTGTAATACCCAGACATTCTGAGTATGTGCTCACTGACAGAGCTATTCTCCTCCATCTTGCAGGCATGGAACTTATCAGAGGTCTCATACCTCTCGATCCGGGCATTTTTCTCAAAAATAAACTTCAACTCCTGGAACATCTCATATGCTCCATGACGCTCAAAACGCCTTTGAAGTCCCGGTTCTAAGCCATACAACATGGCGCATCGAACTAAGTAGTCATCAGTACGCGACTGCCAGGCGTTCACAACGTCCACAATCGCTGGAGGGGGTGGCGCGCCAAGCGGTGCATCAAGGACATAAGACTTTTGGGCAGCCGTGAGGATAATCCTCAGATTACGGGCCTAGTCCACAAAGTTGCTTCCATCATCTTTCAGCTTAGCTTTCTCTAGGAACGCATTGAAATTCAGGGGAGCTACTGTGCGAGTCCTTGATCTACAACATAATTTGCAAAGACAACTCAGACTATTGTTCAAGATAATGAGTTCATTAATCATATTACCTAAGAACTCCCACTCAAATCAATATCCCTCCGGTTGTCCGAGTGTAACATGATCCAAATTCATCAACCCAAGTCCGATCATCACGTGAGATGAGGTGGTTTCAATGGTGAACATCTCCATGTTGATCATATCTACTATATGACACATGTTCAACCTTTCGGTCTCTTGTGTTCCGAGGCCGTGTCTATACATGCTAGGCTCGTCAAGTTTAACCCAAGTGTTCCGCATGTGCAAAACTGGCTTGCACCCGTTGTATGCGAACGTAGAGTCTATCACACCCGATCATCATGTGGTGCTTCGAACGACGAACTTTCGCAACGGTGCACACTTGGGGAGAACACAATTTTATCTTAAAAATTTAGTGAGGGAACACCTTATAATGCTACCGTCGTCCTAAGCAAAATAAGATGCATAAAAGGATTAACATCACATGCAAATCATAAGTGACATGATATGGTCATCATCTTGTGCTTTTGATCTCCATCTTCAAAGCACCGACATGATCTCCATCGTCACCGGCATGACACCATGATCTCCATCATCGTGTCACCATCGTGGTTGTCACGCCAACCATGCTTCTACAACTATTGCTACCGCTTAGTGATAAAGTAAAGCATTACATAGCGCTTAATGATTGACACGCAGGTCATACAATAATTAAAGACAACCCTATGGCTCCTGCCGGTTGCCGTATTCATCGACATGCAAGTTGTGATAATCTATACAAAACATGGTCATCTCATACATCAAATATATCTCATCATGTTTTTGGCCATATCATATCACAACATACCGTGCAAAAACAAGTTAGACGTCCTCTACTTTGTTGTTGCATGTTTTACGTGGCTGCTATTGGTGACTAGTAAGAACCGTTCTTACCTACGCAAAACCACAATGGTGATATTCAAATTGCTATTTAACCTTCTACAAGGACCGCCTTTGTCGAATCCGATTCAACTAAGATGGGAGAGACAGACACCCGTCAGCCATCTTTATGCAACGAGTTGCATGTCAGTCGATGGAACTTGTCTCATGTACCTGGACATGTAAAGTTGGTCCATGCCGCTTCATCCCACAATACCGCTGAATCAAAATAAGACTAAGGAAGGAAGCAATCTGAAAATCAACGCCCACAAACTCCTTTGTGTTCTACTCGTGATGTCATCTACGCATAGACCTAGCTCATGATGCCACTGTTGGGGAACATTGCATGGGAAACAAAAAAAAATTCCTACGCTCACCAAGATCAATCTAGGATATGCACATCTACGAGAGGAGAGTGGTGTCTACATACCCTTGTAGACCGAAAGCGTTAACGATCTAGAGATCGTGGGTGGCGTAGTCGTTCTCGCGTCGAGATCCAATCCGATCCAAGTACCGCACATGCGGCACCTCCGAGTTTAGCACACGTACGGCTTGGTGGCGTCCTCTACTTCTTGATCCAGCAAGGAAGGGAGAGGAGGTAGATGTGATCTGAACCAACACAATGACGTGGTGATGGTGGTGGCAGCGGAACTCCGTCAGGGCTTCGCCAAGCGCGTACCGGTGAAACGTGGGAGGAGTTGGGAGAGGTAACGGGCAAGGGTCGAAGGGGGGCTGCCCCCAATGCCTCCCCACCTTTATATAGGCGTGGAGGGGCTGGTGGCTTGCTCTCCAAGTCCTAGGGTCGTTTGTCAAAGGGGGAGGAAGGAAATCCCTCCTTTCCTTCCCCACCGATTGCTATCCCCCTTTTTAGGGATCCTGATCTTATCCCTTCGGGATATGATACTATTTCTTTTAAGGGAGGATCTTGGTGCGTCTAGACCAGGGTTGTGGGGACTTTTCCCACAACCCACGTTCATGTAGGTCCCCCATGCAGGTGGGCCCCACTCCAGAACCTTCTAGAACCTTCCCGGTATAATACCGAAAAAACTCAAACTTTTTCTGGAACCTCGATAACGACTTTCCATATATGAATCTTTACCTCCGGACTATTCCGGAGCTCCTCATGATGTCCCGGATCCCATCCGGGACTCCGAAAAACCTTCGGATTTTCCACTATTAATATCTCAATACTACCCTAGCGCTACCGAACGTTAAGCGTGCGACCCTACGGGTTCGGGAATATGCAGCCATGACCGGGACTCCTCTCCGGTCAATAACCAATAGCGGGACCTGGATGCCCATATTGGTTCCTACATATTCAACGAAGATCTTTATCAATTGAACCAGGATGTCAAGGATTCAGCTAATCCTGTATGCAGTTCCCTTTGTCCATCAGTATGTTACTTGCCCGAGATTCGATCGTCGGTATCTCCATACCTAGTTCAATCTCGTTACCGGAAAGTTTCTTTATTCATTCCGTAATACAAGATCCCGTGGCTAACTCCTTAGTCACATTGCTTGCAAGCTCATTGTGATGCTGTATTACCGAGTGGGCTCCGAGATACCTCTCCGTCATACGGAGTGACAAATCCCAGTCTCGATCCATGCCAACTAAACAAATACCCTCGGAGATACCTGTAGAGCATCTTTATAGTCACCCAGTTACGTTGCGACGTTTGATACCTATAATGTACTCCTTCGGTGTCAGTGAGTTGCATGATCTCATGGTCATAGGAACAGATACTTGACATGCAGAAAATGATAGCAATAAACTTGATACGATCATATGCTACGTTTATAGTTTGGGTCTTGTCCATCACATCATTCTCCTAATGATGAGATCCCGTTAACAAATGACAACTCATGTCTATGGCTAGGAAACCATAGCTATCTTTGATCAACGAGCTAGTCCGATAGAGGCTTACCAGGGACATGTTGTCTATGTATCCACGCATGTATTTGAGTTTCCAATCAATACAATTATAGCATGGATAATAAACGATTATCATGAACAAGGAAATATAATAATAACCACTTTATTATTGCCTCTAGGGCATACTTCCAACAAGCTAGATATTGCTCAAGCTTCCTTTTAACAACTTGCTCACATGGTGCACCAGAATCTACTAGCTGTTCTCCCCGCAAAAGTGTTCCTTCCCTAACCCTAGGCGGCTAGGACAAACTCTCCCCTCCAATCTTCGCTAGCAAGCCCGTGGATTTGCCTCTCCTCCGCCTGCCGCTCCGGCGGCCGGTGGCAGGGAGGGGAATTCCGGTGTATCCGCTCCGGTTAGTATTTTAGGTTAGGATTTTTAGTCCTCGTAGGTGCGGTGCTCGGGCGGATGGCGGCGCTACTTCTTCGAGTTTGTCTTCCGGCTCTAATCCTCCTCGAGTTCGTCCGTCTGGATGTAATCGACGGAGCTCCGGCATAGATTCCTGCCGTCTCTTTGGGGCGGTGAGGTTAGGGTTTCTTGTCTTGTGGCGAGATTTGGTGTCAGGTGCTTCAGATCTGTGCAAGGGTTCAACGGCGTCGACTGCGGCTCCAGGGCGCTGGCCCTTAGGGGCAGTGCACGAAGACTTCCTGGCTGTCGTCGACAAGGTCAAGCCGGCTCCGGTAGGGGGAGCGGTGACAGCGGCGCGTCGGTGTCTCGTTTTGGCGGCAGTAGTGGTTGTTTGGGGGTCTTGGAATCTCAATGTAATTTTTATTATATTTGATATACTTTGTACTTCTGCTGAACTTTGATAATAGATCTGAACCATTTTCGCAAAAAAAAAATCTCCCCGCAAAAAAAAAAAAGAATCTACTCCCTTTGTAAAGAAATATAAGAGTGTTTAGATCCTTTATAGAGGGAGTACCAGCTAATCGTTCTTACCTACTGTGATGCATGTCATCTAAACATTGTTTATGCACACTCCGCCGCAAAAGGTAAAGAAAGAATCTATACCAGCTAATCATTCTTACCCAGTGTGATGCATGCCCTCTACAGTGTTTATGCACCTATCTCTAAGGCCTTCTACAATGTGGTCGATGCCCAACACATTAAAATATTGTTGGCTGGGCAGCGATGCCTTAAGAAATTTGTTTGGCACCGGTCTCATAGTGTATGTGCTCCTATGGCCAGAAATGAGTAGGCCCCCACGTGAATAGAAAACTCAAGCAAGCCATCAAGTGCGTACCTTCTCAGTCTACTTTACTTCCTTGTGTGGGCCATCGAGCTAACTATTTGCAGCTTTGTAAGTTTTGGCATCGGAGCACATACTTGCTCCGATTCCCAGAAATTTTCGTATGGCACCGGTTGGGCAATGTAGGTCATTGGTGCCAAATGAAGTAAAAGTGATTTTGGTACCTCTTTTGACCTACATAGTGGAGGGCCTAACGATACTAAGCTC
The DNA here is from genome assembly GCA_011799875.1 of Thinopyrum elongatum. Taxonomy (NCBI): domain Eukaryota; kingdom Viridiplantae; phylum Streptophyta; class Magnoliopsida; order Poales; family Poaceae; genus Thinopyrum; species Thinopyrum elongatum. The sequence goes on from CM022297.1 coordinate 509,992,666, forward strand.
CCTAGAAAGGGATCTTTCTTAGCCCTCGTGTTTTGACCGTTAGATGTAGGCCGGAGTGATTTGGTATTGTCCCATCCATTTAGCTGCCAAAATGATCCTCCTGATGATGGGAATTTCCTTAGAACAGTAAAAATCTATTATGCGTGGAAAAAATCGGGATCCTTCTTGGGAAATGCCCTGGACCGAGCGGCGTTTGCTCCTGTCCCATCAATGGCGTGCAGGATTTTATGATTCGAATCTATATACATAGATTTTACTAAAAACACGTTTGAGACGGATAGTTTCCAGTAGTGCAAGGTATCTGACTCATCAGAAAGGTTGACCTCCATCAACCTACGAGCACAAGATGTAGCTATCCCATCGTTCCCCATAAGTACCCTCCTAAATTGAATATTTAAAAGGACATATACTAGTATTATACTTACAAAAGCGTCTTTACATTGTACAATGTTATATAGTGTTGGACACTGCAATGCTAATGGCGTTTCCCCTAGCCGGGTATCTTCGAGAATCTTGTAGTATTTTCGTTCTCTACAATGAATTTACTCCTATTGAAGAAGGCGACCTTTATCCTCATCAACCCCTTTCAAAAAGGAGAGTCACTTGGCTGTGCCGTGAATTGTGCCAGGGTTTTGGACTGTAAAAACTTGTTATGCAATAACTGTATCCACACATCACCCCCTGTACAGACAGCCTATATAACCATTTACTGAGCAAGCACCTATTCTTTACTTCAAGGTTTTCGATACCTAAACCCCCTTGGTCTTTTGGCCTACAAAGTATGTCCCACTTAGCTAGTCCGTACTTGATATATTCTCATCACTTTGCCAAAAACTTATGATCGATAGAAATCCAGCATTTTCCGTACCCCCACGGGTACTTCAAAGAAGGATAATAGGAACATCGGCATGCTTGTAACCACGGAATTTATTAGAATCAGCCGACCCCCATAAGACATAAGTTTGCCCTTCCAATAGCCAAGCTTCTTCTCATATCGATCTTTAGTGCACTTCCATTCTTTGGTTAGTTTATGATGATGACAGCTTAGTAAGGCTAATTTTTTTAATTAATTTTCAGAAATATTATGCCAAAATTATTTTTTTCAAAAACAATACATAGTCGGCCATCTGGTAGCCGACTGGGTCCAGTCGGCCAGGAGGAAGCCGATAGGTGCCTGTCGGCTACCAGATGGCCGATTGGGGACCGACAGGATCCAGTTGGCCAGCAGTAAGCCGACTGGGACTAATTGGCTTGCAGTAAGCCAATTATTCCCAATCGGCTTACTGCTGGCCGATAGGTGCATCTGCCCATTTTTTCTTTTACTGTTTTTGGTTTTAGTTGTTGTTTTCTATTTATTCTAGCTATCAAATGAATTTGGTTTGAATATGTGATGTTCCAAAAATTATGAAAATTTATATGTGGCTTGTTAATATTGCTAGTAATTTATGCAAAAAGTTTCAACACAAACCAAATTCATTTGATAGCTAGAATAAATAGAAAACAACAACTAAAACCAAAAACAGTAAAAGAAAAAATGGGCAGATGCACCTATCGGCAAGCCAATTAGTCCCAGTCGGTTTACTGCTGGCCGACTGGATCCTGTCGGTCCCCAATCGGCCATCTGGTAGCCGACAGGGCACCTATAGGCTTCCTCCTGGCTGACTGGACCCAGTCGGCTACCAGATGGCCGACTATGTATTATTTTTGAAAAAAATAATTTTAATGTAATATTTCTGAAAATTAATAAAAAAATGTCTTATTTTAAAAAAATTAGCCTTAGTAAGTAGCTTGTTTCAATATTGGTGAGACATCCTTTTTCTTTGAGGGGGCGAGACATCTTCTTACACGTGGGTGGTGTAGGGAAGGCACCAGATGTTTTGTACCTTTGCTGTAGGAATCAAATTTTGTCATTTTGTGACATGAAAACCAAAGTTATATTGTTGTGTTGGCATCATAAATATATGGGGTGGTTTGTATAGATGCATGCAGAGCGACGCGGCGTGCCGCTATTATGTGCGTCCAGTGCACGTGCTGCCATAAGACCCCTCCCTTCTACTCCTGCCTACGAAGTCCACAGATACGGCCAACCAGGCATCACACAACAACTCATCCTCCTTCACCGAATACCCCACCATCCTTCTTACTCAATAAAATGACATGAAGTTCGAATATAAGCTCAATGACATTTGACCGAACACCTGCTGGGCATGGTGTCCACCATGGACGACGTCGACAGGGGGCGGAGGGTACCTGGCTGTGGACGGCGCCGTAGTATAAGGCAAGCGGGAGGGTGGGTGGGGGATGTGGACGTCCAGTAATGCCTGGGCGGCGCTGTCAGCCGAGAAGAGTGCGGATGCAAAGCAAGGGGAGAAGGGGCGAAGTGGAAGAGAATGAGACCAGGAGGGAGGATTTGAGTTGACCGGGGGTGTCAGAGTCCTACGTTGCGGCTATCTGAAATCTCGCAAAGCCCCCCAATTTGCTTCCAATTTGCGGGAAAAAGGATGTTCGGACCGCTCTGCGAACCAATAGGATACCACATTGGATGACATAATTAATCTAGACAGCTCGGTCCAGGTGCGTGCAATTTGAGAGTCGGAGTCGGAGATGCCGTGACACCAGGTATATATCGATGGATGCAGAGCGACGTGGCGTGCGGCTATTCTCTGTGTTCAGTGCCCTTGGTTGTAGGGCAAATAAGCCGCGGCGACGCGTCGGGCACGACCAGCGCGTGTATGGGCGCGAGATGACCGTGTCGGGCGCGCCGGGTTCGCAGCGTAGGTGTGCGTGTGTGCGTGCGTGTGGTGCACGGGGGTGTCCGTCTGCGGCTACACCGTGCGTGTGTGTGCGTGTGTTTTCTGTTGGCGAGCCGTGTGGCCCGATCGGGCGCGATCTGTTGGCGCTCACCGCGAGTTGCGCGCGTCCGAGCGCGGCGCGGGCGTGGTCAGAGCGAGGAGAGCGGGGGCACGATCGGGGGGCGAGTGGAGGCGTGGGTGCGTGCCCGGTGCGCTGGCTCGGGGTATAATGCCGCGCGGTGGCGTTGCAACAGAGTGACAAGGTCAAGTTCGTGCTCGAGGGAAAGGAAGAGGGCGTTCGTGCGCCGGAAATCTCCTGTGTCCACTGTCTCCTCCGATCTCATTCGTCCTCCTTCTTCTGTCGTTCGAGCGCAGAGAGCGAGCGAGGTGCAACGAGAGAGAGAGGTAGAGCTAGGGTTTAGGGTTCGGTCCCAACATTTGGCATCAGAGCCACGTGAAGAGCGGAGTTCGCCGGCGATGTCCCTCGTCCCGTACGCCGGCGGATCGGGCGGTCCACTGCCGCAGCCAGTGCCGATGCTCACCGGTGAGAATTACACTACGTGGGCGATCAAGGTCGAGGCCAACCTCGACGCGGCTGGTCTGTGGGAGGCGGTGGTGCTGCCGGAGGACGCGGCGGCGGCGGTGATCGCGAAGAAAGACAAGCCGGCGCGGGTGTATCTGCTCGGAGCGCTGGCGGAGGATCTCCTGCTGCAGGTGGCTTCGAAGAAGATGGCGGCGGAGGTGTGGGCAAGCCTGAAGGCGCGATTCGTCGGCGCGGATCGAGTTCGGGCGGCGCTGCTAGGCACGCTCCGCGGCGAATTTGAGGTGCTGCGCATGGCGGACGGCGACACACTGGATGGGTTTGCCGGCAAGCTCGGTGGCATGGCGGCGCGCTTCGCGGGGCTCGGCTCGACACTGGAGGACGCCGCACTGGTGAAGAAGCTGCTCGACTCCGTGCCGGACCGCCTGTACGCTGCGGTGGCCGGGATCGAGCAGTTCTGCGACGTGAGCACCATGGCGTTCGAGGAGGCCCTGGGTCGTCTGAAGGCCTTCGACGAGCGGCTACGGCGACGCGGGCAGGCGGGCGGCGAGCGTGCTGACGGGCAGCTCATGTTCACGGCGGCACAGTGGCGGGCGCGGGAGAGGCAGCAGGGCGGTGCACGGGACGACGACGACGTGCGGAGCGTGGCGTCGGGCAACGGAGGCAACTAGCGCGGCCGCTGCTACAAGTGCGGCGAACATGGACACTTCAAGCGGGAGTGTCCGCTGCTGCGGAAGGCGCCGGCGGCGGAGCGTGCACTGCTGGTGGACGGCGACGTCGAGGACGCCGGCCTGCTCTGAGCCGCGGCTTAGGGGGTGAACTGTAGGGCAAATAAGCTGTGGCGACGCGTCGGGCACGACCAGCGCGTGTATGGGCGCGAGCTAATCGTGTCGGGCGCGTCGGGTCCGCGGCGTAGGTGTGCGTGTGTGCGTGCGTGTGGTGCACGAGGGTGTCCGTGTGCAGCTACACCGTGCGTGTGTGTGTGCGTGTGCGTTCTGTTGGCGAGCCGTGCGGCCCGATCGGGCGCGATCCGTTGGCGCTCACCGCGAGTCGCGCGCGTCCGAGCGCGGTGCGGGCGTGGTCAGAGCGAGGAGAGCACGGGCACGATCGGGGGGCGAGTGAAGGCGTGGGTGCGTGCCCGGTGCGCTGGCTCGGGGTATAAAAGCCGTGCGGTGGTGTTGTAACAGAGTGATAAGGTCGAGTTCGTGATCGAGGGAAAGGAAGAGGGCGTTCTTGCGCCGGAAATCTCCTGTGTCCACTGTCTCCTCCGATCTCCTTCGTCCTCCTGCTTCTGTCGTTCGAGCGCAGAGAGCGAGCGAGGTGCAACGAGAGAGAGAGGTAGAGCTAGGGATTAGGGTTCGGTCCCAACATTGGTAAACGATTAAAACGACAGACGTACGTGGAGAAGTACGGAGAATTTCCGCAGGACTCGTTCATGTTTGTGTCGTCAGATCTCCAACACTTTGGGATTTAATTTGGTCTCCGACCTCCGATCCACACGCGGGGTTTTGGTCTGAATCGACCAGCGGACCATGCATAGGAGTACTACTACACTCCGGCCGGCTCTTGAATCGTTCCAGCTTGTTGGACACGTAGCAAGCATCAGAGGAAGAGTCGCAGAAACCTGCACTAACGTAAAGGAATGCATGCTTTTGAACCCTGAATTCAGGTCAAACGCAACAACACGTACGAATTTTATTTGGTCAACAGGAAACTGGAATTCCTCGAGTACAAGGGGCTGGTCATGGTCGTACGTAGCGTCCTTGTTAATGTAGCGAACGGGAACATTTCATCCCTCACTTGCCGTACTTAGTCAAGAAATAGCTCCTCTGAACTGGACCAAATGTATCCTGTGTATAGAATTCCAATCAGAATACATATACTAGTGTGTCGCTAGCTCTTGCCACGGATCGTCCTTGTTAACCGATGTCCATGAGAAAGATTGACCGTGCAGTGTTGACGTCATCAAGATTACTCGTCAGTTGTTGTAGGCAAATCAACGGTGCTTAGGTCTCCGTCCAGTGGTCAAAGGTTTGGAACGCGAAAAGTAGGAGGTGGGGAGATCGGGAGCAGTGACCGAGTCTACACGGCCGAGCTCTTCTCATCTCTATATAAACGGAGACCCATCATGCAAATCCACCCATCTCCATTTTAGCAGAAACAAAGCAGAAACAAGCCCTGCTGAAGCTCGGAACCTGAAGGTACTGAGCACGAAGCAAGGCAATCTTTTCCCTCCCAAATCAAAATCTGCTGTACGTCTCCCGTCTGCAGCAGCGCAACAACAGCGATGGCGGCGTTGACGAGGATGGTGCTGCTGGTCGTGTTCTTGGTGCACATGTTCAGCGTTATGGCGCCTGCCTCGGCGAGGGCGTTGAAGGGCGACGCCTCCTGGCTCAAGGACGGCATCGGGATGGTGGTGGAGATGCTCGGCGACCTCAAATCAGGGTCCAGCCCTCCCACGCACTGCTGCTAAGTGCTAATTGATCAAGCAACACCATGCAATCACCTCATCACAGTTTTTCTTCGGTTAGAAGATGTAAAGATGCGAGGCTCTGTTTTCTTTTGCCTCTTTGCTGTACAGGTCTATAGCTAGGATCATTCTTTTGTCTTAGAGATGAACTGGCCTTTGAACAAAGGTCTAACCTTAACCATGTCTTTTGAATACAAAATTTGTCCATTCTTTCAACCAATCAATCTCAATGATAGTGTGTGAGTACATGAATTGAGTCTGCAGCCCCCATTTGGGGATATTTAGCTCAGATCGTTGGTCCACTGTTCGGCCAATCTTTTCAGTGTTCTTCTTTTTTAAGAGCTAAATAGAAAAAAAAAACTACCATAATTGCGTTAGGTTATAAAAATCTATCACTTTTTTAGGGTTACAGAAAACTGTATCACTTAGAGTCTAATTTTTTTTTTGCAAAAATACTACCACTTCGCACTAGTTACTGATTTGGCAAAATTAATCCTGATTATGACAGGCCTGGCCCGCATGTAAGCACTAACGTGGCACTAAGTTGTTTGACCGTTAAGTTGAACATGGGGCCCAACCATCAGAGTCAACCCTCCTCCCTTTTGACCAATTTTCTCTCGGGCATTTTATCAAACATTTTGAGCTCTCTGCAAACCGGCGGCTCTCCCCTGCAGTTCTTTGGAGCTGCGACGACCGTGTTGTAACCTAGGGAGGGAGGCGAGCTGGTCGGTGGGGTCGGAGTCACCGGAGGATGACCGGAGCCTCACCGGCGGTGGAGGAACCAAGGTGGTAGAGGAGGAATTCATTGGTTAGCTCGTCGGGCGAGGTCGCTGGCGCCTCCTCTGTTTAAAGGAGCACCCAACATTGGAGCCGACCTCGCCTAGAGCTCTGCCTTCTTGAGCGTCGCGGCATGGGAGCCATGCATATATGCTGGGCGTGGTGTGCTCTCCGGGCTCGTTGTGGTGGTCGGTGGTGAGCGGCTATAGGCATTGCACGATTAGATCGGGCGACCAGGTGGCATGGAGGGCGGTCGGAGGTGCAGATGATGGTCCGCGGCGGCGGTGCTGCCTATGTTGGGAAACATAGGGAAAACAATTTTTCATCCTACGAATCAAACTCACAAAATCATTATGAAGATGCAAGCAAGATTGGATCTGATTGTTACCAACCAGAGTGTAGCGAAAGATGCGTTGGTGCAGATTCCCGCAGCTAGGATTTATAACCTCCCAACCGCGAGAAATTTTCCCTCGAACAAAGATCAAACACACGATCTCTCTGCCGGTATCCACGCGTATGGAACCACCGATCCGATAGGACTTTGCCATCCAGAACGAGAGTGTTGTCGGAGAACTAGAACGGAGGAGCAACCTTGCGGCGTGGTATAGAATTGTGGGAGACACACACACACACACAAAGAGAGAGAGAGAGAGAGAGAGAGAGAGAGAGAGGGACTGGCATAGTCATCGGCACACGAAGAAAGATGTGTTTGGAGGCCACCCCTCCCCTCTATTTTTGAGAGGCCAGGGGAGGGCCAACTTGGAGAAGGGGCTGGCTGCCCCCAAGGGGTGCACCTCTATCTAGGGCTGGCTGCCCCAAGGGGTGCGCCCCCTCCAACCCTAGGGCGCCATTGGCCACTAAAGTCTATGTGGGCGCCTCACTATTGGCCCCTAGGGCCCATGCGGTTGCCTCCCACTTGGGCCTCGTCATGGGAATAGCCCATGATGCACCTAGGAATGTTCTGGGAGGTTCCTCCCTTATCCTTCTGTGGTCATTTTAGGGTCTCCGGAACTTTTCCGGTTCATCAAAACTTTTTTATTTCCCTATGAAACATTTTTGTTTTTTCCGAAACGCTTCCTGCTCTCTCTCTCTCTCTCAAGCATTTTGTTTTCTTCCATTTTTTGGGTGCAATTCACATAAGCTCCTACACTTCTAGTACTCAACAGACCGATAACACCCCTTAAGCGTGCGAGGCCACAGGTTCCGTAAAATGTGGACATGACCTGGAACTCCTTCCAGTCAATGATCAATAGCAGAAACATGGACATTTATAGTGACCCCTACACCTACACGAATTATTATCGAGTGAACCTATTGTTCCCACACACAATTCCCTTCACTTCATGATACAACAAAATCCAGGGGAGACTTAACGATATCCATGTGACGCAACTCATCATCACTATACCAAGTTATCCTCGTTACTGGTTTTGTTCCTTTTCCCGTTTCTGTGTTCCGGCATCCCCATGATCATATCACACTATATGGCCAGACAATAATGGATACTATAACAACGAGCGCCTAAAGAATATCTCTCCATCATCGAAGGAGCAAATCCGAATAGCAAGCTATCAAGTCCCTTAACATACTTTTCCGATGCATCCGAAAGCTGCCGTTACAACCACCCTTTTACAGGTAATGTTTGACTAATCCCAAAGTACACCGTCCTGTATGAAGGTACTTAATACTCTCATGGTCTAAGGAAGTAAGTATGTGTTAATATCTTTGTGATAATACCTATAATTATGTGATGATGTGATCTTGAAGTATATCATTTAGTTGGGTTTGTTCAACACCATTGTTTCGATAACAACGTGCTCTTATTGTTGCCGGCATTCATGTTACTTCAACTATGCCCATGATTAGGAAAACAAGATCATCATGCAACACATGAGCTAGTCCTATAGGTGAGACTAGGAACCTATTTGGTGTTTATTATTCTACAGATGCAAATGGGTTTCCTCTCGATATCATTAATATGTAGACTCAAGAACCAATTACAATTACAGCATAGAAAATAAACATTAATTACAAACGAGGAAAGAAATAATAACATTTATTATTGCCTCTAGGGCATATTTTCAATAGTCTCCCACTTGCACTAGTGTAAATCATCAAGTCAATGCTAATGCACTTTGCACCTATGACATACCGGTGTTAAATATGCTTTGTTTGTGGTATAGACTTCGTCAAACGAATCTGACAAATTCAGGTATGTGTGTATATTGCATATCCCCACGTGTCAACGATTTCACAAAATTCAGGTCTGTTGTATATATTTGAATCACTTGTGGGACCTCGGTTCCTCAGACTGAACTATGGAGCTACTATCCTCAATGGTATTCCATTGGCTTCAACCATCTTGAAACCATACCAAATTCACAAAATGAATTCTTTGATCCAACCACCATCCATCGTTGCTTCTGAAGCAGCAATATGCTTATCCTCAATTATAGAATCCACCACAGTAACCTACTCGGAACAATTTTAACTTAATGTGCCACCGTTCTGTGTATAGCACAAAAACCCTTATTGAAATCGAACATCGCTAAGAGTAATGATGGAGATTGCATCGATGTAACTACTTACAATGAGCTTGCATCAGTGTAATACTTTACAATCATCTCTTCACCATCTCCATATGTGAGAAACATTTCCTTAGTCTTACATAAGGAAATTTTCTATGTTGTCCTACGATCAACATCTTGATCACTTTGTTATCTTGCTAGCAACTATTTGGAGCGTTGGACATGTCTGGTTGTTTACATACCATAGAGTACATGATTAATCCAAACACAAATATGTATGGAATTCTATTCATGTACTTTAACATCGGTGTTCTAGACACCGAGTCTTGCTAAAACTCTTTCCATGTAACCTCAGCAAGAACCTCTTGGCGTTTTTCATAGTAAAACTACTTTAGTATCTTGTCAATATATATTTTAGCTTAGCCTTATTAGGAATTTCTATCTCCATATATTTTATTCCCAATATATTGGCTGCCTAGCCCAAGTCCTTCTCGAGAAACTATTTTCAATGAAGTTCATATTCATGTCAAGAAATTTACAACATTCCCAGTTAATAGTATTTCTCCTACATATAGTACTCAAAAGGATATTATGCTCCCACTTACTTTCTTATAGATACAATCATCTTCTTTATTCCTGGTGAAATCAAACTCATTGGCTATTTCATCGAAACAAAGATTGCATCTCCATTATGCTTGCTTCAGTCCATTACAGGATCTCTGAACTTGGCACACCTTCCAGCATCCTTTGGAATGACAAAAACCCTTGGACTATATCACATGAATGTCCTTGGATGTATTTCCTTCTAAGGAAATCCTTTTTACATCCATCTAATATATCTCGTAATTGAGATATGCAAAAATCACAATTATAACCCGAACTAACTTTAGCATGGCTACGGTGAAAAGATCTTGCCGTAGTCAACTCTTTGAACTTGTCA